>OVBL01000512.1:8320000-8920000 GCA_900406555.1 Pseudoturritis turrita
ATCATTAGTGAATGTGTTTGATTTTCCCCCAAGTCTTAGTTTTTATCTGATTTTCTTAGGAGGGAAATTAAGATGTGGGTCTACCTTTCCTGCCTTGTGAGTCTCCATCTGTTTAGCTGAAACTTTCGAGTTTGTATTCTTTTTTTGCAGTCACTAACGACTATGATTATTGTTTCTCTGAGAATGGTCTTGTTGCCCATAAAGATGGGAAGTCCATTGGAATCCAGGTGCATATGAAACAACGGCTTTTACTTATCCACATTCCTGTTTAATTGCCTCTTATGTTCCTTAATAGTTTTATAATTTTCTCAGAGCCTGAAGCTGTACCTTGGAGAAGATAAACTCAAGGTAAAGCACATATCATTGTCCCTCATGTGTAGCAGCAGCAGTTGCTTTGATGTTTCTTTAGTGGTTTTATCGATGGTCAAGCGTATGCAAGTATATGTGTATGGATAGTTCGTGATAGCGTAAAATTGATGATGCAGGAATTAATAAATTTCACACTGCACTACATTGCAGACTTGGATATTCCAATCAAAAGGTACATATGAAGATCAACCTCTAGTATCTAATCATGTTTTAACTATTTAGGGAATCTTCAAGACGTAAAAGTTTTGTCTTTTCTTGAAATTTGTATATACACAGGGGAACATTTATAGAATTCCGAAATGGAATGCTCAATGTGTCACCTATTGGTCGCAACTGCAGCCAAGAAGAAAGAGACGAATTTGAGAGATATGATAAGGTAGAGAAAACTATTTAGTTTTTCAGTTTCTTATAGTAATCAATTCTGAGCATTGTTTAGTCATATCATTAAACATTTTCTCTTGCAAAGGTTCAAAACATTCGCCCAAAGATGGTGGCTGAACTTCGTGAGCGGTTTGCGCATCTTAACCTTACTTTCTCAATTGGAGGACAAATTAGCTTCGATGTGAGTAGGAATCAAAATATGATTTTTAACAAATCTTATATCCAATTTTTGAGTTATTGAGTCTACTTCCATTATTATTTATGACTCAGGTCTTCCCTAAAGGTTGGGATAAGACTTACTGCTTGCAATACCTTGAGGACTTCAATGAAATCCATTTCTTCGGTGACAAAACTTATGAGGTAAAAAAAAAGAGTCCACTTCCAGTAATTCTTGTATTGTTTTCTGTTTAGCTTGATAGGTAAAAACACAATTTAACCTCTGCAGGGTGGAAATGATTATGAAATCTATGAATCACCAAAAACAATTGGCCATTCAGGTCAGTTAGATATATATCATCGGTTGGTTAATCTCCATATGTTTGTGTTGGTGCCATTTTCATGACAAGTAGGATTGTTTCTGTTGTGTTGCAGTTACGAGTCCAGATGACACAATGGCAAAATGCAAGGCTCTGTTCATGTCTTGAAACACTATCCATCTCGAGAACACAGTGTCAAGAGTTTGATTCTTGTTGGCCAAAATTTTCACAACTTTTGATTAAATACATTACAAGAAATGGAGAGAAGTACGTTTGCATACTGATGCCGTATGTTTCGAATTTTGATTCATAAAAATAAAATATTTGGTTATATAATCTCTGTTTCAGAACAAAACTGGTTCTCAAAGTCTTGAAACTAAAATCAAAGAAGAAAGTAAACCTCTTTCAAAAAACAATTTGGATGTTAAAAGGTTTGTTTACAACAGATTCTCTCCAAAAAAAGCTTTAAACTTTACAAGAATTTACAAAACAGAAACAAGAAACAAATCGTATACATATATTCATTTAAATAATAAATCTTCAAACTTGAGAACTGATAAGATCGTTCTTCCACCACATTCAAGACTCAACCACCGGCTCAGGCTCTTCTCCAGCAGCTTCAGGGACTGCTTCTTCTTCTCCCTCGGGAATCGAGGCATTCTCTTTAGGTTTGTGATCATCAGAAGGCGGAGAAGAGCCGCCAGAAGAGGCGGATCGACGGTGGTTAGCAGCGGCTTGGTGGACGTGATTGTAACTTCCTTTCTCGAGAAAGAGCTGATTGAAATGGACTTTACAGTAGAGGACTCCGTTGAGAGAAGCGTAAGAAGAGTGAGTCAAAGGACAACCACTGTGTGTGCACCTGAAGCAAGTCTTGTGGTAACTTTCTCCTTCCATTGTTACTTTCTCAAGTGGATAAACGGTTTTGTGACAAGTCGCACATTTGTCTTGTGTTCCACTGAAGAATGAAGATAACTTGCTTGGAGCTCGAGTCTTGCAGGATTATTCAATTGAGTAAAATCAGATGAGAAAAAAAAAAACCAAACAATTTCAGGAAATCAAAAGAGGAATATTTTTGAGAATTATACCAGATGATCATTCGTCTTCTCGGTCTTTCCTGTTGTAGTAATATAGATCATCGTTAGCACAAACAATGAAAAACATTCGATTCGAAACAGAACACAAACATAGATAGAGAAAGAGAGAGACCTGTCTGAAAGTTCTTGCTGAAATTTCCAGATTCTTTGAAAAGCTGTTCGAAGTGAGGCTTACAGTAAAGAACACCATCCATTGATGAATAGTTGCTTATCTGTTTTTAAAAATCGAAGCTTTTTTCAATCATTATCGAAACAGAGTAACAATTTACAAAAAGGTTTGATCTTTTTCAAAGCATTTTCGAAACAGAGTAACAATGGAGGAAGAAGAAAGAAAAGAAAAGAAATACCACGAGAGTGCCATTGCAATGGCTGCATCTGAAACAGGATTTGTGATAAGTATTACCCTCTAAATTCAACAAATCCATAACATACACGGTTTTGTCACAGGCCTTGCATTTATCCAATGTTCCTGTAAACGACATTTTCACTCTCTTTCTCTGCTTCTTATTCTTCCTCTGTTTTTTTTTTAAATTTCGGGAATTAGATTCCCAGTTTGTTCTTCGTTCGCCGGTTCTAGTCTCCGGACACGACCAAACGACGACGAAAATACCAAAAAAAAACAGATTTTGTTTTTTTTCTTCTTCTGTTCATCTCCGAGTTCTCTGTCTTATTTATCAAAAATTCTTAATTTGAGAAATTTGAGGTTAATTTTGGTTCCAGTGGTAGAGATTCGAAAGTGGAGAACCCATTAAACTAATCATCGACCATCTATAATCTAATTCTGGGATTGTTTATTTTACAATCATAAACGAAAGGTTTCGCTTTCTTGACGTTTTCAGCCACAGCTCTATTTTTAAATCAGGGGTGAAAAATGACAAATATTAAGAAACATGGGGTTGTTTCATAATTATAGATAAGTACGGGGATATTTTAGTGAAATATAATGTGGATAAGAGTGAAGAGAGTCTGTGTAATAAAGAAATGGAAAATCCATTGACGCCCTAAACAACGACGCCGGCGAGTGTATATCTTTCACTTTCTCAGTAACCAGACGACAAATTTTCCCGAGAAAATTATTTCTCTTCTTCAGTTATCATCTTCTATACACAGAATCGAAAAACTCGAATTTTCTCTTTTGTAATTTTATTTTCTGGCGGAAACGATTTTTGTGGTTGATTTTCCACATCTCCGATCTTGCCTCCTTGAGTTTCATCAATCATCTCTTACAACGCTCTGTTTGATCTAACGATTTTTGTTTTCCCTCTCTAACTCTGGATTGTTGTGTTTTTGAGCCTAAGATTACGATTTTTGAGCTGTGAAGAAGATTTTTTTTCTTTCCGTAGATTAGGGTTTCTCTGTTCTGTGTAATTTCGAGATCGAGAACAGAGATTGTGATGAACAATAATAGAGGAAGATTTCCACCGGGGATTGGAGCGGCGGCTCCGGATCCCAATTTTCAGTCACGGAATCCGAATACGAATCCGAATCCGCAGCAACCTCAGCCTCAGCAGTATCTTCAGTCACGAACGCCATTTCCGCAGCAACCTCAACCTCAGCAATATCTTCAGTCTCGGACTTCGAATCCACCGCAACCTGATGCTCAGCAGTACGTTCAACGAGGTTACCCACAAAACCCTCAGCAGATTCAACAGCTGCAACAACAACAACAACAACAACAACAACAATGGTCTGCACGAGCTCAGCTTCCTGGTAATCCGAGTTACGTTGATGAAGTCGAGAAGACGGTTGTTCAATCTGAAGCTAACAACGATTCTAAGTAAGTGCTAGTTGCTGTGAACGGTGCTCTTGATGTAGTGAAGTAGGCTTCCGCTGTTTAAAGGTTTCTCTGCCTACTACGATCTGTTTCTTTGAGCTTACGGCTTATGTATTTTCTTATGCTTATCAGTAATCAAGACTGGAAAGCAACCTTAAAGCTGCCACCTCGAGATAATCGTTACCAGACAGAGGTTGAGTTCCTTAATTGCTTTCTGAAGTTTTTTATATGCTTGACTGAAATATCTTAACTTGTTTTGAGAAGATTGCAATTCCCTTAGAGCATAGTTTTCCTTGTTGTCTGCAGGATGTGACTGCCACAAAAGGAAATGAATTTGAGGATTACTTTTTGAAGAGAGATCTTCTTAGGGGAATATACGAAAAGGGTTTTGAAAAGCCATCTCCTATTCAGGAGGAAAGCATTCCAATTGCTTTGACTGGCAGTGATATTCTTGCTAGAGCCAAAAACGGAACAGGAAAGACGGGTGCCTTCTGCATTCCAACCCTTGAGAAAATTGATCCAGAGAACAATGTTATTCAAGGTTTGTTACCTACCTTTCTTAAATCTTCTCTGTTTAAAGCTCTTTCCTCATTTCTTCCTTAGTGAGTTCATCAGTGGAACTTCCAGTACTCCAGTGAAACCAATGACTGCTCCTTTCCAATTTATAAAAATCTACTTTTTTGGTGTATTTTCTCTACTTTGTACACCTTGTTGATCTATTTTCTTATGCAGCCGTAATTCTAGTCCCGACTCGAGAGCTGGCCCTTCAGACATCACAGGTTTGCAAGGAGCTTTCCAAATATTTGAAAATTGAGGTCATGGTCACCACTGGCGGTACCAGTCTGAGAGATGATATCATGCGATTATATCAACCTGTTCATTTACTGGTTGGAACTCCTGGAAGAATATTAGATCTTGCCAAAAAGGGTGTGTGTGTTTTGAAAGATTGTGCGATGCTTGTAATGGATGAGGTGAGTTGCTGATATCTTATTGGCCTTTTTCTGCTATACCCCTTGAGCTATTTTTTCTCCTTTAAAAAAAATAAATAAAGACCAACATTTTTGGATTTCTGACATGTGACTTTTCTAGTTTTACCCTGAACAAAACTTTCAATACTACAAAATTGATTCCATCTTATGCTAGATATTTGCAGGATTGATGGAGTGATTTTTCTTTTCTCATGAGCTGATTGTTCTGACTCACAAATATGTTTTCCCAGGCCGACAAGCTTTTGTCTGCAGAATTTCAACCTTCTATAGAGGAGTTGATACAGTTCTTGCCGCAAAACCGTCAGATTTTGATGTTTTCAGCTACATTTCCTGTCACCGTGAAGTCTTTCAAGGATCGATATCTCAGGAAGCCTTACATTATCAATCTCATGGATCAGCTCACACTTATGGGTGTTACCCAATATTATGCTTTTGTTGAAGAGAGACAGAAGGTGCACTGCCTTAACACGCTTTTCTCTAAGGTCAGATTTCTAGACAGCCCTAAAACTCCACTTTTTTATTTTATTTGGCTACTCAATGAAGTGGATGTTTAAAAGGAAGTATTGGTTATTAATTGCAGTTGCAAATAAACCAATCCATTATCTTTTGCAACTCTGTCAACCGTGTGGAGCTGTTGGCCAAGAAAATCACAGAACTTGGTTACTCATGCTTCTATATCCATGCAAAGATGGTTCAAGATCATAGGAACAGGGTTTTCCATGACTTCCGCAATGGTGCCTGCAGAAATCTTGTTTGCACTGGTATGTTTAGTGTTACTCGTGTGCTGGAACGGTGACAATGTGTTTAAGTTTGATGCTTAGAGATGATGATATGACTAAACGGGGAATCCCTGTTGCAGATTTGTTTACACGGGGGATTGACATTCAAGCTGTGAACGTGGTCATTAATTTCGATTTCCCAAGGACTTCTGAATCGTATCTACACAGGGTATGTTAAAAGATACCGGGTTTTTTATCTACTTTTAAGTTAAGCGCATTCCCTTTTTAGGTTCATATTGTGAATGGGTTTTTACTTCATTACATCACCAGGTAGGCAGATCAGGAAGATATGGACACCTTGGGTTGGCTGTAAATTTGGTAACTTATGAGGACCGCTTCAAAATGTTCGTGTTTCTTCGTCTGCTTTTGTTTATCAACTGGTGTGACCTCTCTACCCTCGAATGCTATAGCTTTCTTACTCAATTATTGTGTTCCCAACAGGTATCAGACTGAGCAAGAACTTGGAACTGAAATCAAGCCAATTCCTTCCCTTATCGACAAGGCAATCTACTGTCAGTAACTTCTACCTGGTGTACATTCTCCACCCGGCTAAGGCGTTGTTGGATTGAACCGGTGAGACAAAACCCTCTCTTGGTATTTAGGCGTTAAAACCAAAGCCGCATTGCTCATAGACCAAATTCCCAATGATTGGTTTTGCTATTGTTTAGGTGTTTAGAGGAGGCAAATCATTCAGCTTTGGCAGCCACAATCCCGTTCCAGAGATGAAGGCAACACACAGAGTACTGTACCAAGGGAAGAAGAGGCAGAATAAGCGGTTGATGGCGATGTAACCCGTTGCTGGTATCTGAACCTTTAAACCAGGACTGGTTTGGTTTGAGGACTTTTTCTGCTGCATATAAACCATTAAGTTGCCTTCTCTCATCTCTCATTTTCGTGTTCTAAGAAACCTTTTCGCCTTTGGGTTTGGGTGTTTTATGACTTTTCTTGGTCTCTTTTGTTTTAAGACCTGAAGACTTGGAAGAATTTCTTAGTAGTAAGATCGAACCGAAGGAAGACAATTTTACTATATCTTGCTTAGTTATTGCTCCTAGACCAACCTGTGTCTTGGGCCTTGTCTGATCTATTATGGGTGTTACTAGAAATGTGTCCAAGTCAAGAAGTACCATACATGATTGATGCTTCCATACGATTACCCAAAATACTCCATAAAATCTTTCACCTTGATGTTATTTTACACACAAAATCAACAATAAATAGTTTTATAAACAAGACAACAAACAAACAAACAAAAAAAAAAACTATAAAAAGTTGTCGAATCACACAAAAAGAAAAGAAAGAGATGAATCAAGACTTAGAAACATCCACAAGTTGCCTTTGGTACGACACCAGTGGCTCTGTACTTGGCAGCCATTTCTTCAGCTTTAAGAAGCTCTTCTCCTCTTTTAGCTTCAACCATTGCTCTCTTCTCTTCTGCTTGCTTGTGAATCGCCGCCACTTTGTTCTTCATTTTCTCACCATACTCTGCTTTTTTCTTCTCTAGTTTCTCCTCGATCTTCCTTAGTTGAGCTTCAGTGGCTGCTTTCTTGGTGTTCTCCCACGCAAGCACATCAGAAATCTTCTTTTGTGCCCTGTCCATTAACATCAGTTTCAAGATCTTTTAGCTGATGATTATCTAGCAAAAGTAGAGTAATCTTTATGGTAAGAAGATGAGAGGATTTATGAAAGCTTACTTGTTCTCAGCCTTTGATTTCTCACTCTCTTCCCATGCTTTGATGAATGACGTTTTCTTCTCCTTTTCCAAGTCCGCAAGTATCACATCTGATCATAACACACAACATCACATTTTATGTCAATTATAAATTTTTTAGTAACCATAAAGTAGACAACATCAAAACAAAATGTTGTTTAGCTTACCTCTATCGACCGAACCAGATGAACTTTTCTTCGGTGTAGGCTCCTCAATTGGTTCTGCAAGAAGCTCACTTGTAAGTATGACAATACATTGAGACTCGCCGGACAGAAAATTAGAATCCCACGTTAAAAGATCTAGGCCTCGATTGCTTATTTACGCTTACAATTACTCGATTCATTGCAAGTTAGTTTTGAAAATATAAGTTTATGAAAGTTCACATACTGTAAAAGCAAAGCAGAACACAACATTAGAAGAGTTTCAAGAATTTAACTTTAATTAAAAAAAGGAATTAAAGATAGTAAGTAAGAGATTAAAGATGAACTAATGCGCTTGAATTTTAAATTTGTTAAAAGTTTGGTACTTAATTGTTATTTTCCAAGAGTTAGACAACTTTAAAGGAACTAATCATGTAGGAAAAATTAAGAAAGCAAACCACTTTCTTGATTCATAGCTGTCCACAACGAATTGTCATGATTCCATATACTTTTCATCAACACTAAATTTACAAAGCAGGTTATTATTTTAATATTATCTTTACCTTAATAGGAAAATTAACCATATTCTAAATTTCTAACTATACATCTTTCCTTTCAAAAACCTAATTCACTTGAAACAAAAATGGAATGCTATGAATTAGTTCTAAATATCGATTAGAAGACGGAGTTTTGTAGCTAATTTGTAACATCTTGACGACAGATTCAACTTAAAAAAAAAAAAATCCATCCTTAATTCATAAACATGAATCAAACCTCACAAGTAGAAGATTATCATGTAACACAACAAAAGCCACACCACACGTATATATGTGTAAATAGAGAGCTTACTTTCGACAACGGCAAGAGCTTTGGACTCGACGGGAGGCGGTGGATTATGAATTTTCTCCTCCGCCACGTCTTTAGAAACTTCCACCGGAGCAGGAGTCGGTTCCGTCGTCGCCGGAGCTAAAACCGCCGGAGCTTCTACGTCAACCTTAGTCGGTTTTTGTTCCTCCGCCATTGTCTCTCAGCCGAAGAAGAACAAGAGAGCTAACAAATGTTTTTTTTTCCCCTTCACAAACTTAAAACTTAAAAACAAAAACAAAACACAAAAATTGGATAAAATCGAGATTTTAGCCAATAAGGAGAAAGAGGTTTTTATATCCTCCGTTAGCTTATACCGGTGGAGCGTACTCCCCGCGTTTAATATGTGTGAGACAGTTGTTTTCTTTAGCCGTTGATTTTGGTACCATCTGATCCTACGGCTATAAATCTATCTTACGCATAGGATGCGATACACGTGATTAAATACCTCACTGCCGACAGGTAAAGTGGTTTAATGCTGCCATGTAATCTCAGTAGAAAAATGTCAATTGTTTTTGCTCATAGAGTGAATCAAATTAAAATTGCGACAATTTGCTAAATAATCAAAAAAAAAAAAAAAAAAAAAAATTAACATAAAACCCTAAAATTTGGAGCTAGAAAATACACACATGAGTGGGTTTTGGTTATATTGTAGGGGGAATTTTTTTCTTTGCTATTTACCCAATTAACTCATTAAAATTCAAAAAAAAAAAATATGTATATATAATTATATACTAAACCGATCTATATTGTATTTGATTTCGTATATATGTATAAAGAAAATATCTAGATAATCGAATTTATTTGATCAACTTTAACTTTTAAGAAATTTTTTTTACTTAAATAATGTGGTGGACCAAAAGGTGACGTGGAGCTTCACGAAGTGGACACGCTGGAGACAGATACAAAGAGATATGTCTTCGTTGGACCCCACGGCTCAATTTTGGCACGTCGCGTGTACATAACGTTCCGGTTAAGTGGCGCGTGGGATAGAAGGTAATCAAACCGGTTTAGGCATGATGGGCCCTTATTTATTTGCTCAGTTGAGTTTTTACTTTTTAGTCAATACCTTCTGGCTGAGATGGAGACTTCTCTTTTTGTAATTGTTGGGCTTTTGTTAATTCTAATGGCCCAATTGGTTAATTTGTTTTTTTTCTTTCCCAACCCTGCTGGTTAAATCAGAAGAACGTTGTAATATTTTTTAGCAATAAAAGTATAGAATAGGATTAAGCTTTAAGGAATTAAGGGTAATAATAATCATAGTTCACAGATCTGAACAGCCTGGGAAAGATGTATAAAACTCTGTAACGTATGATTTTTTTTTTAATTATTATAAAACATACAACATGGAATTATTTTAACGATTATTTATTTTGTCTTTGTATATGAGTGGTCGAATATGGTCTTGTGATGTCACTGAACTTTATTTGAAGGCTAAAGTTTTATCTTCTTTCTTCGGTGTTTGGATTCTTATTCAATTTTAAAAAGCATTTATAATAAACTTTCTCAAAGAGGACTTTAACTAATCGAACCCGTAAATATCTTATTTTTTTCATAAACAGATTTAAGATTAAATATCTTTATAACCTCAAAGGTCTTTAGATTTTTCGTATGAATTCAACGATTACAAGAAAGGATTATTTTGGAAACAAGTTTATATCATCGTAGGAAAATAGATTACCAGTTTCTCCTACTAATATAATAATATTCAAAAACATTAACCCTTCGAAAAACTAAAAAGTAAAACAATATTCACACAAAACTATGAACGTCATTAACACAAAAGATGTGAACTTGGTTAGTGTTGAAGAAAACGTGAAACGAGACTCAAATCCTCGTGGAAAAGCACTAATCGAAAATCAAAATCGAAGCTTTGATGCTTTCTCCTCGCTTCGGTAACGTTTAATCTCGTTTTCTTCTCTTGTGTACGTATATAAAAGCTGAGCAGAAGAAGGTAAAAGATAGGTTCATGGTTCAACGGAAAAGCATGAAGAGGAACAACAACACCGATCCTCAAACGAACAAGCATAACCATGTCTGTCTTAAAACGGCGTCCCATCGAGGAACAAGAATCGCAAAAGCTACTCTCTTCCTCGTCTCTTCTCTCTTCATATCTGCTGGTCTCTTAGACTTACTTGGTTGTCTCGATTTCGTGAGTTCGAATCTTACGAAAAAAACTCAACTTTTAAAGTAAATTTTCAACTTAAAGAGTTGTGTAATTAAGATCTCTTCGTCTTCTTTCTTTCAGACAACTTTTGCAGGTCTGAAGCAAGTAACAACAATCAGAAAATCACCAATCACGGACCATAGATTCCCTTACCAATGCGAAAACCAAACACAACGACAAACTCCATTTTCCGAGAATCAATCCTCGAGAAACAACAACAAACCAATAAGCAACCATTCACGACCATCCACGTGTCCTTCTTACTTCCGTTGGATCCACGAGGATCTACGGCCATGGAAAGAGACAGGTATAACAAGAGGGATGCTCGAGAAAGCAAGGAGGACGGCGCATTTTAGAGTAATAATCGTCGACGGGAAGGTGTACGTTAAGAAGTACAGAAAATCGATCCAGACAAGAGATGTTTTTACTCTGTGGGGCATCGTACAGTTGTTACGGTGGTACCCAGGTAGATTACCGGATCTTGAGCTCATGTTTGACGCAGATGATAGACCAACCGTCAGATCTAAAGACTTTAGAGGTCAACACCACCCGGCCCCACCTCCTTTATTCCGTTACTGCTCTAATGACGTCAGCTTGGATATCGTCTTCCCTGATTGGTCCTTCTGGGGCTGGTAAGTAAGCAAACATATTAATAAGATTTTCCATTTAATGGGCTTATAAATGGGCCTGATTAACTTTTGTTGGGCCAGGGCTGAGGTAAATATAAAGCCTTGGGCTAAATCGGTAGTGGCGATAGAAGAAGGGAACAAGATGACGCAATGGAAAGACCGCGTGGCGTATGCTTATTGGAGAGGAAATCCTCATGTGGCCCCCACTAGAAGAGAACTTCTTAGGTGTAATGTCTCTGCTCAAGAAGATTGGAACACTCGTCTCTACATTCAGGTTAGGGGTTACTCAAAATGTCACTTTTAAATTTGACTTTTATATCATAAATAATCTTATATTAATTTTGAAGGATTGGGTTAGAGAATCCAGAGAAGGATTTAAAAACTCAAACCTAGAGAACCAATGCACCCACAGGTTATAAATTAAATACTTTTTAGACATTTTATTTACTTGGTTTTGGGAAATTTTGGAAATAATTCGATTATAAAAGTTTGGTTAATTTGTTGGAATAGGTACAAGATTTATATAGAAGGATGGGCATGGTCAGTGAGTGAGAAATATATAATGGCATGTGACTCGATGACATTATACGTGAGACCTAAGTTTTATGATTTTTACATACGAGGAATGATGCCATTACAACATTATTGGCCAATCAGAGACAACTCTAAGTGCACTTCTCTCAAATTCGCCGTACATTGGGGAAATACCCATTTAGACCAGGTTTGTAAAGTTATTACGTTTTAGACCCCGGAAGTTTTGTTTTGTTACAAATTTGATCCCTTAATTTTTTGGTTGTAGGCGCGTAAGATAGGGGAAGAAGGGAGTAGATTTATTAGAGAAGAAGTGAAAATGGAATATGTGTATGATTACATGTTCCATTTGATGAACGAGTATGCAAAGCTTTTGAAGTTTAAGCCGGAGATTCCTTGGGGAGCGACGGAGATCACGCCGGATAATATGGGATGTCCGGCGACGGGACGGTGGAGAGATTTCATGGCGGAATCGATGGTGATGTCTCCTAGTGAAGTGTCTCCTTGTGAGATGCCTTCTCCTTATAATCCTCTGGCTTTAAGAGAGTTTCTTGAAAGAAAAGCCAATTTGACTCGTCAAGTTGAGTTTTGGGAAGATCAATACTTTCGTAATTTGACCAATGGCAAGAAGCCTTGACCAAAGAGGCTCTTGTTTTTGTTTAGATAAATTGAGTTGTATTCATATTGAAATTAGCAAAAATTAAACGAGCAAGTTTTTTTTTTTCCGACTAGTGTATCAAATGTGTTTAAAACGAATTTAAAATTATACATTACAAAGAACGATTTATATTTTATAACGGATAAATTTATAAGACATAATATCACGGTATAAAATTAAATTAACTACGAGATTTTTGATATCTTTTCATGCATGGAAAGTTCCGAAAATTAATATATATGAAAATTATTCGAAATCTTAAAGAGAGTAGTTAAAAAAACTATTTTCGTATATAACTATAATATTTTGTTTTATTTTATTGTTAAATTATTTTATTTTATTTTGTATTGTTTTTTTTGTTGAGAAATTTATTTTGTATTGTTTCACAACACAATTCATGTTATTCAGAATAAAAAAGTGTTGAAACAATATTAATTTATGTAATCATGAATGTTCTGCAAAGCTCCTAAATTAGTAAATGTATAAATATAAACTGATAAAACTTTACAAGCTATCAATAAGTCTGGTAAGTGATTGAAATCAAAAGAGTAATAGACTTCTCTGAAAATTGGAGAAGAGACTATAGGCCAAGACCAGGAGTCAATGTGACATGGCCACCTCCGCCGCTCTTCCATTATTGTGGCCATTCCGGTGCGTTCGACATTGTCTTCCCCGATTGGAGCTTTTGGGGCTGGTAAAATATTCGATTTCTCGTTGCATACAGCTCACATACAAAGCCATTAATTATGATCACATACACCCCTAATTATGGTTAGGCCAGAGATTAACATAAAGGAGTGGAACAAATTATCAGAGGCTATAAGTGAAGGGATTAAGAAGGTGAAATGGGAAAAGAGAGAGCCTTGCGCATATTGGAAAGGTAACACTGGAGTTGCTAAAATCAGAAGAGACCTCATGAGATGCCATGACCCTATGGTTCGCCTCTATCGCCATGTATATATATATATTTATCTCTTTCATTATGATAAATTAATGATCTAGACGATTCTATAAGCTTGATGAGTTGATGAAAATGTTTTTTTTTGGTTCAGAATTGGAGGAAAGAGGGCAGGGTTGGGTTTAGGACTTCAAACTTAGAAGATCAATGCACCCATAGGTTTTGACTTTTGATGAATCTTTTTTTTTGTTCTTCTTGAGTTATTTTAGATGAATTAAATTATAATAATATGATTTGGGGTTTTTTTTTTGGATAATGAAAGGTACAAGATTTATGTAGAAGGAAGGGCTTGGTCGGTGAGCGAGAAGTATATATTAGCTTGTGACAGTATGGCTCTTCTTATAAAGCCATTTTACTTTGACTTCTTCACTACAAGCTTAGTTCCAATGGAGCATTATTGGCCCATTAGACCTCGTGAAAAATGTGGTGACATTAGCTTTGCTGTCCATTGGGGCAACAACAATACCAAAAAGGTAATATTAACTTGGCCGGTCCTATGTCTAAGAAACTCGATATTGTTTGACCCATATTGACTAATGATGATGTTATTTGACCTTCTCTTGTTTTATAGGCAAAAACTATAGGGAAAAATGGAAGTGGGTATGTGCTTAAGAATCTACAAATGAAGTATGTGTATGATTACATGTTGTATCTATTGCAAAGCTATGGGAAGTTGATGAAGATGAATGTAGAAGTGCCTGAAGAAGCCAAGGAAGTGTGTCCAGAGACAATGGCGTGTCCGATCAAGGGAGGTCGAGTGAGACAATGTATGGACGATTCATTAATTATGTCTCCGAGTGTTAATGGTGCTTGTGAGATGCCTCCACCTTTTGAAGAATAAGAGCTCAAGAAGTTTCTTGAGAAGAAAGAAAGTGTTGAGAAAGAAGTTGGGAAATGGACTAATGAGTATTGGAAGGAACAAAGGAAGATTCGTAAACATTGAGCTATTTTTTTAGTATATACTTTGGTTTATTAAGGTTACTATAGATGATATGATATTATAAATATTATGAACTTGCGTAAAAGAAATCAAGAAACTATGCAAATATTCAGAGTCACAAAATCAAGAAAACCAAATAAGATACACTAAATAATGTCTTTCTTTTTCCCTAACATTTCCACATACTTTTGTTCAGAGGTTAGCTTATATTCCTTCTTCTTCTTCTTCTTCTTCTTCTTCTTCCTAGATTCCATGCTTTATATACACAGAGTTCTTGCTATCATCATCATCATCAACCGCGCATTAAATCAATATCAGCATGAGCATGACGCATATCCATTTGCCTCGAACCTGTTGACCATATCAAGTTTTGGCTTGGCTGCTGATGCGGCTGCTGAGGGACAGGCGAAACCGTGTTGTTGTTATTATTGTCTAAAGCTTGATGATCATCGGTGTCTTGACCAATTTCAGAAGCTTCTTCTTCTCGTTTCTTGGTCTTGATCTTTGGAGCTGCCCAGATAAAGCTCCCTAAAATAACCTGATATCCCCAATAATGTAATATTCAATCCCAGTTTTTTTGTCTAACTTAAAAACAAAGCAGAGCTCAAGAAAATGTATGTCTACGCCAACCTGAACAGGACTTGCTGCTATTAAAGGCCCTCCAATGGCGCCGCCAATCACACGCCCATCGGGACTAGCAAGCGAAACCGATAAGTTTCCAGTTCGGTTACGAAAGCTTCCATCATTTGCGATGAGATAAGATATTGATAAGGCTAGGATTTCAAACCGGCCCTGGAAAAAATTATACAAAACATGTTTCTTCTTCAAGAAAACATTAAAAAAACCAACACAATGTTTTCTCTTTAGTGAGAAATTTCAAATTTAACCTCGTATGTAATGGCTCCCGGAGATGATGATGGTTGAAGAAGAGTTGCGGTAGAGACTGCGCCGCTTGCAGATAAAACGCAAATCGCTCTTGGACCTTGTTGAGAGAAAGATATAACCTTTGATGCAATGTCCTGATGAAAAGTTTCAAATCTTTTTCAGCAAAAAAACATTTTCAAGAAAGCTCTGTAATTAGTGATTCAACATTACTTCTCCTACTGAAACCGGGATAACGTGTGGCGTAAAGCTCATTCCAGAAGATGAAGGCATCAATTCACCTAACAAATCAAAGAAACGAGAAAAAAAAGCTCATGGAAATCAATAATTGAATGTCTAATTCATAGATTTCTTTTAGCATATTACATAAACAGACAACAAATTGGCTCTATTTTAAGAAAAATCTCAAGCTTTCCCACACTTGAGGAACAAACAATTATATTTTTGACTCAAGAAAAACATTAAATAATCATGTTCTTGATCAAATAAACGAATGTCTAATTCATAGAGTTTTAAGCATAATACATGACAGACAACAACTTAGAACCATTTAAGAAAAGTTTAAAACTTTCCCTCACATTAGGAATAAACAATTATATTTTGACTCAACAGAAACATTAAATAATCCTCTGAAAAAAATAAAACAATGGAGCTTTTTCACAAGTTTCTCTAAACCACAAAAGTTTCAGAGATAGTTTGTTTACCAATGGAAGCTAACTTCTGTTTCCTGCCGGAGCCTGGAGGTCGTCCACGGCCACGTTTGTTAGAGTTGTTCGGAGTAATGGTTGAAACAGAGGAAGACGACAATGCTAAAGAAACAGAACCGTCTTGTCCGTATTTTCTTGGTCGTCCTCTCTTTCGTTTCACCTGAGTTTCACTCGGAGGCGGAGGAGGAGGAGCAATCATATTAACTCCAATATGATGAGGAACAGCTCCGGTTGCCGGAGAAGGATCGCCGTGTAAAGGTGGAGATCCGAATCCGGTGGAGCCTGACCCGAATGGAGAGTTTGGATTAGGTAAGTGACGAATCCCTTGTTGCTGTGATGATGATCCATGAAACGTTGGAGGACCCGATCCGGATAATCCTCTTTGGATATAGTAAGAACCCGACCCGGATAAACCCATTGCATCTCGTCGATCCATTTGCATTTACAGTTGAAGAAATGACTCTTTAACTTTGTTTTTTTAGTGATTTCTAGAGAAAGAGTGAAATCCTAAAAAGATTGTGGCTAGAATTATGAGGAGAGAGGATAAATGGATAAGAAGAAAAAAACAGAATCAAAGGTGGAGACTTTATGAAGACATAAACTTGGAGAGAAAGGAAACATGCAAAGAAGTTTAAACAATCTCTCAGCTTACTTCTCTTCTCTCTTTCATTCTTTTCAACATAATCAAGAAAAGGTTTCTCTTCTATCAACAATGGTTAAGACTTAAGATTGATCTTGGTTTTAGGGTTATCTATCTCTCTCTCTCTCTCTCTCTCTCTCTCTCTCTCTCTTGTGTATGTGTGATGTTGCTTTTTTGTTTTCCTTTTTCTGGGTGACAGAGGGAAGCAGAAACAAACAAAAAACCTCTAACAGAACATCAAGCAAAAGCATTTACTGTGAGGATAACAATGGGATCTTTTTTTTTCTCTCTCTTTTTTTTTTGTCTGAAAAATGTATTGGAAATTCAAAATCCTAATGAATAACTGACTTTTACTGTAGCCTCTATATAGCAACTAGTCATCTCTGTGTCTGTGTGTGTGTGTGGCTCATGACTCATATGGCCACACTCTTCATCAGGCGCGTGTACACCACACGCACTAATCTTTCTTCAGAACCAAGAAAATCTAGAGAGTTTTTTGATTACACAGATTCTTCATTTGTGAAGCTGACACATTACTACTATCTAGTATCTACTGTCTCTGTTAAGTCTAAAGAGATAATAGACTGATCAAATTTTGAAATTGATCTTTGAATCCGTGGAGAGAGTGAAGTCCACGCGCCGCAGGAGTGAGAAAGGATATGGCATTTGTGGTCAGAGAGTTTACCCACTGGCTTCCACTTTGAGAGCCCATTTCTGAAAGAGAGGTTTGAGAAGAAGACATGTTTAAAATATCTCACAAAGGACCCATTGATGGGATGATATATAATATAACCTGTCAAAAGCCTTTTGAGATTTTTCTTCCTATTAGAATCCAACTTTTTTGTACCAGGTAATGTGTGTGAGACTGTTTATATTAGACTTTTGATTATGACTATATGAATCTGAAGAAATCTGGTTTAATGGCCATGTTTAGTGGAAATGTAATAAAGCACAAAAAACACTGGGTCTGACTATATATACTATGAAAGTCTTTACACCCAATACTTCTATAGCTCACCTAAAAGTTCAATTTTTGTTTTTTCTGAGAAATCAGAATCTATTACAATGCTGAATTTAACCTTCCAATGAGGAACAATATACATATCAGAAAAGTGTGGGACTCATGGCGGGTAAAGAATAGCAATCGGAAACAGATTAATCACCCTAATTCCACGATGATCCGATAAAAGTTTGACAGCAAAAATCTTGAGCTTAAAAGGAAGAGTGATACATGGAAACCTACAAGAAGGAGAAGCAAATCATGGTGCTAGGTCATCACGTTTGGAGAAGATAGCTTCAAACTACAAAGATCAACGAAGAACAGTTTAGACAAATGAAAAAAAAAAAACACAAGTTCCTTGTCATTTGTCTAGCTCCATTGCTTGAGCAGCTTTAGCTTTGGCAGTTGGAGTCAGTTTTGTCTTCAATTTCTTCTTCCCAACAAAAAATCCGTCTTTCTTCTTCTTCCCACTACCATCAACCTGGAGAAAACAAAGCTCAACCAATCATAAACTACTCTAAACCTCAGAAAAAGATTCAAAAAACTAAAACTTGACAAATCAAAACAGATGTTCTGATAAACACCAAAGATCAATTGACTTGAAGCAACTGCAAATCTATCAAATCATTCCATCAGATTATCTAAATTACCCACTAATGTAATTGAGTTAGACACTATCATTCCTCGCAACATAATCTGATTTCTAACTTACCCAACACATTTATATGGACTAACGATGAGAAATTAAGAGATAAAAGACAGAAAAGGTTCTTACTTTCATCTTGTTCTTGTTCGTTTGAAGCTTCTTGATCTTCTTGTCCTGTAACTCTTTCTCTTCTGCAAAATCGAATTTCTTTTCATAATTTCGTTGAGAACGTATATGAGAGTATACACACATGCGTATTGTGTATAAGATTTAAAGAAACGTACTTTGGAGATTGTACTCGTGTTGCTTCTTCCTCTTGGCTAAATTGTTCTTCTTCGACATTATTTTGCCCAAAGAAGATGATAATAAACTTTGATTGTTCGACTCAGATGCGCCATCTCTATAAAACCCTAAATTTTAACAAGAAGAAAGAGAGTCCAAAAAACGACGCCGTTCGCTTGTAAGGGCACGGAAGCCCATTTAGGCCCAAAATAAATCAGAGAAGCTACAATATAAGCCCATTAAGCCCAAAACAAAAGCTTAGGACATAAAACGCTGTCGTTTTAGCCTTCGCACAACTGTTCCAACAACCTTCCTCTCCATTTTCATTCTGCAAATCTGCATGTGTCTTTTTGTTTTCTCGATCTTCTTCTTCATCGTCGTCTTCTCCACCAAACCTCGATTTTCCCGCCAAATATATCGGACCATGAACCTATCTTTTTCTTCTAACTTTACCAACCGATCTCTCCTCAAACCACCACGATTATGCCCCGGAATCTCCGACAGAGCTCGCAAATCTCTCCGTTTCAATCCTTCCTGCGTCTCTTCCGGCCCAAAATCCGACGATTCGCCTCCGATCAATCTATCTGAGAAGCTCATTTCTCTACTCAAAGCTGTTCCGAAATGGTCGGACGGTATCAAAGAGAGACGGATGAAGCAGAAACGTTCTCTCTACACTCACGAAAAATGGGTTAGACACAGAAGCTCACTCCGACATCTACGTCACGTATCATCTAGCCCGTCTTCACGGGTTATATTGTCTTTGATTCCTCCTGTTTTCTTCTTCACCTCCGTCGCGATCCTGATCGCCGGTTATAACTCCGCCGTGGGTATGGATTGGTTACCTAATTTCTTCCCCGTCCTTCGAGCTTCTCCTCTTCCGTATCAGCTTACGGCTTCGGCTTTAGCTCTGCTTCTGGTGTTTCGCACGGAGGCTTCTTATTCAAGGTTTGAAGAAGGAAGAAAAGCTTGGGTTAGGATTATAACTGGAACCAATGATTTAGCTAGGCTAGTCATTTCTTCCGTTCATGGCTCCGGTGATGAATTGATTATCAGAGATACGCTTTTGCGTTACATTTCTGCTTTCCCTGTAGCGCTTAAGGTTTGTTTGTTGTTCCTCCACACTTGTGATGGTTAGGTAGAGGAAGATTGATCTGGATTGATTGCAATTTTTTTCATTTGCAGTGTCATGTAATTTATGGTTCAGATATCGCTGGTGATCTCCAGAATGTGATAGAAGCAGATGATTTGTCTTTGATTCTCCAATCGAAACATCGTCCACGTTGTGTCATTCAACTCATCTCTCAGAGCCTTCAGCTGCTGAAACTGGACAACACAAAGATAGATATGTTGGTATCTTTCTTGGATCTTTAAAGCATCTTCATTTTTTAAAGATATGGACAAGAATGTTTTGTGTGCTCAAGTATGAGATATCTCCTTCACAGGAATCAAAGATGCTGCAATTACAGGAAGGAATTGGTGTATGTGAACAGCTAATGGGCATCCCGATTCCTCTTTCCTACACACGACTAACGTCGAGGTTCTTAGTCTTATGGCATCTTACGCTCCCTATTATTCTCTGGGATGATTGCCACTGGAATGTTGTTCCTGCTACGTTCATCAGCGCTGCATCTCTCTTCTGCATTGAAGAAGTACTCAAGTCCTTTCTCCTTCACAAACAAAACCCATTTATTCGATCTTGTCTCATCAATCACTCTTTTAACCTTTGCTTGAAATTTCCACAGGTGGGTGTTCTTATAGAGGAGCCATTTTCTATGCTGGCTTTAGACGAGCTATGTGATATGGTGCTTAGTAACATCGATGAAGCTGTTGAATCCGAGAAGGTCATACGCAGTCGGATCATTGCAAAGAAAAGGGTTCATGAAATTAAGCACTCATCAAATGGTTGGCATAAATCTTGAAGGAAGTAATGGATGATAATCTACTCCGCGTTATCATATGAGATTAGATAAAACAAAGAGAGAGTAAGTGATGGCTAACTTAGATTTGCTATTAAGTATGATATGCATAACACGTAGAAGTTGTAGACTTTAGTAAGGAAACTTTACCTTGTTCTTCTATATATCTTCCTTGTGTGCCTTGTGTTGTACATATGCTTTTAAAGGCTGAACAAAATATTGAAATGCTTACCTCCATGATTAAGCAGTAGTGATAATAATCTCAAACGTGGAAGTAATAAATAGGGATTAATAAGTACTATGGCCTAACAAAAGATCAGATGGTTTAAGACTAAAGCCACATGAGGCTTTTAGTCTCTCTTTCTCTTTCTCATCTCTCTTAATTTTTTAATAAGATTTACAGAAAAGATGCTAAACTACTAGAATTAACAACATTAACAGTGAATAATTTCAGCTGATCTTTTTTTTTTGGGGACAAACTAAACTCTAAACCTGTTGATGATCCATCACAGCTTCCCCTGTCGCAAAGAGAGACCAAAAAAGAATATCACAACTTCAGAGACTTGAAAACAGAGAGAACAGAACAAAAGACTGATGTAATGATGGGATTGGTATTCTTATTTATTTACCATGTAATTTCTTGACAAACCGCTCGAAGTCGACAATGTTATGTCCTTCCATAAGAGCTGGCATGAGTCTACTATATGCAAATGATGACAGATGCCTTCTATCTGGATCGTTTGGAAACTTAACGCTTTCCAACATTTTGTTATACCCAACTCTATCATGGCAAGGAAGCGAGTTCTCTCGAGCGATTGGTGTATCGGTGTCCCACGCAGCGTTTAACACCTGCAAAAAATCCAAGATTAGATTGAGGTTTTGGTTAAAAAAACCGATATGCAATCCACGTTTTTCCCACTTTTTTTTACCTGCCATGCTACTGCCTCAGGTTCCCCTAATGCTCCTGAGAAATCATCGGGACGGTTTAGAACTTGCACTTCTCCGGATACAAAACTCAGAGTGGCTCTATGCTTCTTTAGTGTAGATGCAATTGCAGCATAACCATCCCGGTTGCTCGGGTTGTAGAACCCCGCGGTTAATTCAGCAGCATGGCTTGCGGTTCTGTACCACCAGTGGACGTCTGGAAGCTGTTTTAAATCAATTGTGATAAAACTATGACGAAAGGTCTCAAATGTATTGATTTCCAAATGGCTTAAGACAACTAAAATCAATCACCTTTGCAGCAATGCAGCTACTGTCGAAGACTAGTTTAGCGAGAGAGAGGATTTGGTCAGCGTGGCCTATCAATACCTGTGAGTACCAGTTGAGAAAGAATCTTCCGTAGAGGCCATCGTAATCACCTCCATCACAGAAGAAACCAGTTCCTTGCGGTTGGGAATTGTAGGAGCCGGCGTTATCTGGGCCTCGGGCCCAAAAGAGGTGCCCTCTTGATTCTGCTGCCTTTCTCAGGCTCTTCAAGAGATACTTATCATAACACTGTACGAGTGCAACAGAATGGTCATTATGTGGAAGTTGAAGTAAGCTAGCTGTAAGGCTTGGCTATCTCAAGAATATTAAACTGTTGAAAGGAAAGATACCTGAAACTCTCCAACACCTGGATATCGCCACCCGTGCTTTATGGGGCAAGAAGGATACCGTAGCTCTCCACAGGGGCCTAATCCAATTTCAACCATAGATATTACACCGTCCTCCAGAAACTCCGCAAGTTCTATCCGAAAACTTCTCATGTAATCAAAGTACACCTAAATTAGATCCACCAAACGCGTAAAGTGTTTCATGAGTTGGTTATTTCAAATATCTGTGATAACAAGAAGCAACTATCCAAGGGTAAAGAAAAGACACAGCAATTAGGCAGCTAGATTTTCTCATTTTTACCAAGAATTGTGACTTTTAATCTATTTATTACTACATATGAAATGTATGAAAAAAGTATAAGCGTGCAGAAAGTCATTAGGTGTTAAAAAATCCATTGATCGAGAGAGAGATATAAGATGATTCTACTCATAGGTATACTGTATACCTCAAGTGCAGTTCGGCCTCTTAAAACACGTTCCTTGTCAATACCCCAAGAAAGGCATTCTGGGTTTCGTCTTCCCTCTCTATCAGTGAAATATATGTCAGGATTGGTTCGCCCGATTTCTGCCACCCAATGAGGAAGTGGAATGCAAACATCATCACCAACATTGCCTCCACATTCATGAAAGGACATTAGAACCTAGCAAGAAAGAAAGTGAGATACATATGAAGCTTGGGAACAAATCATGCTAATGCAACCTCATTAAGAAAACTGTATCTTAACGCATCATGCAGGCAAAAGACAGACCTGTATCTTAAGATTAAGATCACGGACCATCTGAAAAAGCTGCCTATAACCATTCCAATTATACTCCTGGGGCGAATGACCCTCAACTATTCCCCACCAGCAATCCACTTTAACTCCATCTACATGGATTGACTTCAATATCCTCAAGTGCTTTAGCAGTCTATCTCGATCAGCCAATTCACACTTCATATTGATAACCCCAAGCTGTTGACGTAGAAAGGGGACTTAATTAGTACAGAGAAAGTTCAGGATAACCATGGTAAAGGATGAGACTAAAGTTGCTTACTGGTAACATCACATAAACCGGAACATAAGGAGTGCCAGAGAAATCTTGCTCGGTCAGATTAGGAGGAATCTCGGAAATCTACCAAATATAAATTGTGAAGAGAGTCATCAGATTTTAACACAGATACGCACATTGACATAATCAACCATGCAGTGAAAAGCTAAGGGAGAATTTTTAAGGGTTTTCAGTTTTGCTTACGTTGAGGAGACTATCAACTTCATTAATATCAAATAAGCAATGCAAATGCAAAGGATTGGACTGTTACAAGTTTCTATTTTCTATGTAATAACGCAGTGTCGCTACCTGTTTAGAGTTGATAACATTGACTGAACAACCAACAAGCCCCTCAGCCTTATTTACACTGCCAACAAGTTCTGGAGATTGAATTGGGGGTAAATCATATGGCGATGGAGCGGGAATGAAAACTCCTTTCATACGGCAAGAGTTGAGCTCCACTGGGCTTTTATGCCCAGATGATACTCCTCTAAGAGCAGGAGGTGAGGTTTGCTGTGATGCCACGTGGGAAGCTGATGAACCTGCAGCAACCACAGAAGAACCACCAGGAGGCTTTGTCCCCTATAAAGTTAAGCCGAGAAGTTCATTCAAGAAGACGATTTAGCATTTGCAGAAAATGGATACGTCAGGATACATAAAACCTCATGAAAAAGCTGGACGGGATCTGACCCAAATAAAAGCCTCTACTGACATTATAATGACTAGAAGATATGATAAAATTTCTATGACAATTTTTCCCCAACCAAGGATCAAGATTAACACCTACAATTTGTGAACGACTATGAGTATGAGCACATCACATGTTGCTGGCTTGTAACAAATACTAGACAAAACAAAAAAAAACTCAACGAGATCATACAACGTAATACGTAGCGGAGGGACAGGGAAAATTAGTACCTGAGATTTGGATGGAAAAGTAGTTCCATCAGGAAGAACAACCCACCCAGCTTCCCTAGCCAAAGCCGCAATAACATCGTTAATATCAGCTCTGACCCTCAGATTATAATTCCCATGCCTTCGTAACCCGCCTAGGATCCTTGCAGTTATAGCCCTTCGATGGCGCTCTCTCAACTTTGTTCGCTCCTTCTCTTCAAGCGGTCTAGTTCTGCGACTTCCTCCTCCCCCAGGAGTGCCCACTTGATCTTGCATTGACTGCTGAAACATGAACTCGTCATTACTACTGCCTGAAGCTGCGTGTGTTCCTCTATTCCGTTGGTCTCCATCATCTTCTTCCTTCACATCCATATCCATTTCTTCGTCATCATCCTCTTCACTAGTTCCAAGCAGTTTCTGCATATCCGTTGCCATTACTTCTCTTATAACCCTAAACCTCTGTTTGCTAAAGAACGTTATTGCCTTGTGATGAAATGTTCCATCTTTACATCTGAAACACTCCACAGTGTACACCTTCTGGACAATGCAGGCAAATATTCTATGATTTTTCCTTCCTTGTTGCTTATAGTTGTCCAGAGAATTTCAGTTGATCTTCAATCTCTCGATGTGCATAAGCTCTCTCACTCTAACTTCCTAAATTCACCAAAAATCCTACAAGGCAAAAATAATAAAACTGTTCATATAATCAGCATTTTTCATCTACAAAGACATTTCCAGACTTTGTGACCAACCAAACAGAGTTAGTGTTTCTTCATATGTATAATTGCAAATTAAGTACCTACTCATATAATCTGCCTCGATTAGTAACTTTCTATCGCAATTCTCGAAAATGGTCCGAATGCGGGAAATTTCTCGGTCCTAAAAAAACCCTAACAAAAGAAGCGAAATCGACTTCCCATCGAAAATTTCTCGCCTGTGGATCAGCGAAGCCAAGAGAGAGAGAGAGAGGAGAAGAAGACGGTGGATCTCCGGCGGGTGACAAAGGCGGGTCCGGCCGTGAGATTGAGAAGGCGCGTGAAGGAGCGTGCAGCGTGAATTGGAAGACGAGCTTCACGCGTGTGTAGCGCTCGAGCGTGTCTGGGAGAAAGATGGTGTGTGTGAAGCTAAGGCTTGGCACGAACTAGGCGTGTGTGTTTGTGCGTAAACGAAGGAAGAGGAGAGAAGATACTCATTAAAACGTGTGAAGGGAAGCACGTGCCAACACCACCATCACGAGTTTTCGATGCTCTTCCGCGGCGCAGAAGGCAGAAACATAGTCACGTGACCTGCCTGACCAGTCACAGTTCGCATGATGTGATGTCTACATTTGTAATTTACACAACAGTGATAATAAACTTCTTGCCGTTTTGGTCTCTCCGACGTGGACTGCGTCCCGGTTTTAAAAGCGCTTACTAGCCTTTGCTTAAACACTCTTCCTCGTCTCGAAGGTTTACGTTGAATTTTTTTTTTTTTTGTTGGAACGTTGAATTTTAATTCGAAGTTTCTTTTTTGGTTATACTACCAATTAACCCTAAAATTAATTTAGATAAATAAATTTTTATATGAAAGTTGCGATAATATGGTGTAAATATTAATTGGAAATGAATGGGACAACCTTCAATTATATACACCTAACGCATATATAGCCTTCATTATGAGATTGATTAGCCAAATGTGGAAGGCACGTCTCTCCCCACAATCAAGATCAAACGGTCATAATTCGTCGGAGACAATCATTCTAAATTTAATAGTATAATGTTTCTTCATTAAATAATAATAATTTAACTCAAAAGTGTAGGTGGGACTCCATGTATTAACCTTTGTCACGTTCGTTAGAGAGCCAACATCGAAAGAGAAGAGTTTGAAACTCGCCGGATCAATCGATCATTACACAGAGTTGTCGTGATGGAGAGTTCATCGAATTCCGACCAAAACGAAGTATCTGTCTCAGGAACTCCGACGAGCTCCGTGTCTTCGCCGTACCGGAGAACATATTCTGATATCTCTGGATTATCTCACCGGTTCGACGTTCAGAGCTTCTATAACCGGCCGTCAAACACTAACGCCGTTGTCTTGAGTGGCCATGAAGAAGATCTCTCCGAAGACGCCGTGGAACCAAAAGATGAGGTCGTAAATGACGTTGACGGAGAAGATAATGATGTAGACAGTGACATTGATTCCGCAGAAGATGCAGGTTAAATCTTTAAAGATTGCAACTTTTTTTCTCTTTTTACATTTCGATTAAATAAGGTTTTTGAGTATAGAGTTGGAGATGATGAGGGAAAGATTTGCGAAGCTATTGCTTGGTGAAGACATGTCAGGAAGTGGGAAAGGAGTTTGTACAGCTGTTACTGTCTCTAACTCCATAACCAATCTCTATGGTTTGTCTTCGTCTTCTCCTCTCAAATATGCTCTGTTTTCAAAACAGGGTATTGATGGTTTAGCATGTGTTTTATTGCAGCGACTGTGTTTGGACAGAGTTTAAGGTTACAACCATTGAGTACAGAGAAGAAAGAGTTATGGAAACGAGAGATGAATTGTTTTATGTCTATTTGTGATTACATTGTCGAAGTTATTCCAAGATCTCTTGGTACTAACGTTGAGGTAAAAAGTTCACAACGATCTTAACGTTGACACACACACACGATCTAAACACTAAAAAAGCTCAAGTTTTGTTGTTGTTTCAATTTCCAGATAACAGAGACAAAACTAAGATCTGATATTCTCATGAATCTTCCTGCTTTGAGAAAACTCGATAATATGCTAATGGTAAGTAAGGAACATTCGAATTAGACAGATAGATAATCAAGATTCAAGATTTCCAACGTGATTGGATTGGCTTTTGTAGGAAATATTGGATAGTTTTACAGAGAACGAGTTCTGGTACGTTGAGAGAGGAAGCTCATCGATGAACTCGGGCAATGGCGGTAGAGATTCAGGAACGTTTCGGAAAGTGGTGGTTCAACGGAAAGACGAGAAATGGTGGCTTCCGGTGCCATGTGTTCCTGCTGAAGGTTTATCGGAAGAAGAACGAAAGCATTTGCGTCACAAACGCGATTGCGCAAATCAGATACATAAAGCAGCATTGGCCATTAACGATTCCACTCTTAATGACATGGATATTCCAGATTCTTACCTCACAACTCTACCAAAGGTATGTTATATATACATATATGCTAGGGTCTTAGGGAAATAACCAAAAAAAAGTTACACACTATAATCACTTGAAAAATGATTATATCATACAACTTTTACATTAAATATTTTAGATCTCATCTTGTTTAAGACGAGGGATTCCTAACAATATGAAAGTGTCGTAATCAACTTGGTGTTGTTTTACATTTTGAATAGAGTGGGAAAGCAAGTGTAGGTGACGTGATATACAAGCAATTGTGCACAGCCGAGAAGTTTTATCCAGACCAGCTTCTCGACATTTTGAAGATTTCATCGGAGCACGAAGCGCTTGAGCTCGCCGACAAAGTCGAGGCTTCACTGGTTACGTGGAGGCGTAAGACCGGAGGATTGACTCACTCTAAGTCTTCATGGGACATGATGAAAGATATCGGTGGTGATGCCGAACGTGGCAATGACAAGAACCACATTCTCGCGGCTCGAGCCAGGAGCTTACTCTTCTGTCTGAAACAGAGATACCCTGAACTTTCTCAGACTTCACTTGACATATGCAAGATTCAGTACAATCGAGTAAGTAGTCCTATTAGAACTTTTTAACAACTCCTTTATAAAGATGGCAATTTTGTGATGATGATTTTGTGTATTGGATAGGATGTGGGAAAGGCGGTATTGGAGAGTTATTCGAGGGTTTTAGAAGGTCTGGCTTATAACGTTGTGTCATGGATTGACGATGTTCTTTACGTCGACAGAACAGTGAGGAACAGAGATGATTAGGGTTTTGATACCAAATTTTCTTTTGAGCACCAACGTATAAACAAGTTTTTTTTTGGATGTTATGTAATGAGAATACAAAACAAAATGTGTTGTTTCTTTTTTTATGATTGTGTTCTGAATCTTAAAAAGACTTCAATTAATTTTAAGTAATTATAATTAAAAAGTATATTTAAAAATATAAATATAATTCGACGACAAAGGTTAAAAAACCTCTATAAATTAATAATGTTAAAACTTTGAAAATTTATTAGTTTATAGAAATATAAATTAATCGATAAATTAATAAATACCCACTCCGTTTCAAAAAAAAAAAAAATTTAGAGGTTTCACACACATTAAAACAAAAATTATTGTTTCATTATAAATGTATTGATTTTTACAATAAACCGTTTTCAAAAACTTTCAACCAACAGTATTTCAATATTTTTTTGAAATTTATAATCTATTACCATTAAATGATAAAAATACATAGAAAATATAAAAAAATCTATTTGTATGAAACATTTGTTTTTTTGTAAAATAATTTTTCTTTTTGGAACGGAAAGAGTATTAATTTATAGTGAGAAATTGTTTTTAATCCAAGACATTTCTGAAAATGATGTTATATTAAAGAATTTAAATAAATTTATTTGTGAAAAAAGCGTGTAAAAGGTAGGATTAACAATTTCGGTTATTGCAATATAATGGATGCTAGTAACATATTTAACTATTTAGATGAAAATTACACATGCTCACAAAATATCGAAAGTGCCAAAGAAAATCCACGATGCGGATCTCTCTCTATGCAACATGATGTTGTGAACATCAAACATTTCTGAAAAAAAAAAAAAAGTGGAAAAATGTTAGTTAAACTTAAATTAGAAATTGAAAACAAAAAGTTGAGATTGTTCTACATCGTAGTAACCAAGGCAGAGTTATGAGAATGTTTGGGTTTTGGCCAAAATCAGAAATTCCTGGATTATTGGACTGTTCCAATCGGCTCAGCACCCTCACCAGCTTGATTTGGGAAATAACACATCATCGAAGGTCGAACGAACCTCGACATCTACTTAGGCCTAATCACTCAGTAGAGAAAAACCTGGAAGCTATGCAGATATCCAATTTCCTGAGCGTCCAAACCTAGTAATCTACTACCTAGTTTTCACAAGACCAGTCATTGCATTATAAAACCCATTAAATCATAACCAAACAACTTAAAAATGGAGGCGATGAAGAAGGCGAAGATGATGTAGAGTTCCTGGGACAATTTAACCAACCATTATTCATAGAGATGATGGACCAACCAATGAATGCCACAAACAAGGTACCAACTATGAATTACTTAACTGTTTCCAGTTTTGGTTAGAATCCGAGTTTGAGACAACTTAATGCTATGATGTCATCTGTTAAAAATGGTTTTGCTTATTAGGTTTAGTGTTGGTATTAGGCTCCTACATTCGTACTCTACAATTGATAAACTAAATCAAATCTGCTGGAACTCATAGCATACTTTGGTTCTTATAAATGGATGCTATTAAAAATAATATTCAATATTTCAAAATATAATTTTTAATTTTAAAAATCTCAATTTTTAAAAATATATATATATATATATAGATAGATATGCTCTGTTTCGGTGCAGAGCATATCAGAAAACAGAGTATTGGATTTTTATTCTTGGCTGAAACATAATGAAGCAAGATGTTCGTCTTATTTAAATTCAAGCCTCGTCTTATTCATCCTCATATAAAAACATACAACTAACATTCACAACACAACTCAATACTCTACACAAGCCAAAATGGAAAAGAAACAAAAAGAAAGGGGTTTCTTGCAGTCTTTTCGTGGTATTAAAACCTGTGGTTGTGTGTATCTGCACAAGAAGGGAAACTAGAGCTTGTCCATGGAAGTGGAAGTGAAACTTTACAGAGTAAACAAAGGGAGCATCTTGTAATAAGACCATGAGTGTATTTCCTGTAAGCACAAGTTTACTTTCTGGTTGAAGCATTGAAACTCAAGGAATCAAGCTTGTGCATTGTGGTTTTGTTGACTGTTATCAACTTGGAACAAGTCTATGCAGTTGCTGATTATCTCTTCTAATAGTTCGTCAAGTATTATTTCGCTTGTTTCAGAACCGATGCAGCCGATATCAAAGCGTAGGTCCATCCAATTTCCAGCTCGAGCCAAGTCTTTCCGGACTATCTGGTCTAATGTGTGAGGAGAAGGCAAAGGTAAGAGATGCCAGTAAACCTCTTCTTGCACCACTTCAGTAGCATTTTCCATATCTGGGAAAAACCGGAATGCGGGCTTGGCGAATGAAATCCAAGGGCCATGACCACAAAACTCCATAAGAACTTCATTGATACAGTCAAAAAGAAGTTTCTTAGCGCTGCAGAAGTTTGTAGAGCAGAAATCTATGTCATCCATTAGAGCCTGCTCAAGAAGCTGCTCCGAATAAAAAGATCTCGCCAAAAGCTCTTCCCAGCTCAAGTCTGAGGATTTCACCACTGCGTCAATGTATGCAAGTGCCAATTCCTTGTCATCTATTCTGGTTTTGACATCATTGTCTTTTTCTGGTCTTGGAGAATCGGGTTCGTCGAATCTTATGCAGAGGGGTTGCAACCGCATTTCGACTAGTTGAGTCAATGAAAAAAGGTCAGAAACTGAGTTTTGAACAATGAGTTTGATCAGAAAACAGAACTGGTGTTGCATATTCATTTTAGGCATACCTGAAGAGAATCTGGAGCTATTTGGACTAAGGTCATCATCTGTAAAGACAGGCTCAAGCACAGACACAGGACTTGACTTTCCCGGAACATCAGTGGCGTTTTCTTGGCACTCGGACATTCTTACCGAAGAATTTGGTGGAGAACACGGTGAATCCCTCTCTTCAAATGTTTCCTGAGACGCGGATAAAGCAGGAAATATGAGCCTTACTTCAAGAAAACAATTGAAAATGTACACAAGGCTTCAAACCTTTTGCAAGGGCTGTTTATGCTCATCTTTATCAACATATACATCTTGTTGGATAATGGAAAAGCTAATTGCTTCAGACAACGAATCCAGGACAGTCTTCTCTTCCTTTCCGGTGTCTAAAACGCCTGCTGATTACTCATTACAAGCACTTAGTTTCATTTTGTCAATTGAAAAACCAGAAAAAGAAACAGATCAAAAGAGAAGAAGAAAAAGAATCACCTCCGGGAACTGACATATCACTCGTAGACGCTGTTTCTTCCTTTGAATCCAATCCAAGTGTCTCGGAGTAATCTTCTAAGCTGCATTGTTGAATCTTTGGTTTCTCGGTTATCTGATGACTAACAACATCATGCGCCAAGGTCATTCTAGGACTGCTTTCTGGTGTTGAGAACTCAGGGAGAGCAAGAATCTTTCCGAGGATTCTTGGTACTTCCTTATCCGGTGAATCAACAACATCTATGTCTCCTTCTGCAAGCATTTCAGACAAATGTTTCTTGGCTGTAATGTATATACCACACATACTCTTCTTCGAATCTTCACTTCCATGGATAGTGTCTTCTTTATTAGCCTCATTTGTTGTAGCAATCTCAGGCAAGATTTCTGCATTCGAGACATGCCTCCCGGAATTAGTCTCTATCTCTTCTCCAAAACAACAGTTTTGACTCATGTTAGACGACAATGAATCTGGATTTGGATCAGAGTCATGCTGAGCATTGCAGGGATTTTTTCCAACAGCAGATTTTAGTCTTCTTCTGATTCTACTGAGAAGAAACCGAGAACCGAATCTCCCATATTTGGCCTTGTTACCTGTAGAATCAAATCCAGGTGACGAGCCAAGATCCAAGCTATTTGGTTCGTGCTTCAAAACTAGAAGTGTACATTGGGAACTTCTGCTTTCATTTGAAGAACTTGTCTCTTTGATTCTCTGAGAATCTCCCAAGATAGGCGAATCGATATTCAAGAATGATTCTTCTTTAGAATCCAAGACTTGAAATGCATCCACCAGGTTCTTGCAGCTCACTATCTCGCTTTCCTTTTGAGCTATCAACCGCTTTATCAACTCGCTGAATTTCTCTTCGGGATCATCATTTATCGAAGAATCCACTTGGTTCTGAGAAATTCTCGGAGACTGATCATCTGATTTATGTGCATGATCATCATCACCAGCAATCAAAACATTGATATCCTCACTGGTTTTGCTGCAGGTTCTACTTCTCCTCTTCCGGTTTCTAGCCTTTGTCCCTCCTCTGCATTCAAAATCACACTTTTGCTGAATCTTCTCATCAATCTCATCTTCAATGAGTTTCTTGACACTCTGCATTCCAGCCTCACTCTCCTGAGACAACAACAACAACACAACAATCTACATCAGTTTTGATTCCTCAAAAAAAAAACATTACACAACAAAAGCTTGATCCTCAAATCCAACAGAAACTTAACCAAGACCTCACAGTCACAGTCACATGTAAGCTGCTTCTCGACCTTAGTCTCAAACATTCCAATATTACCTGCATTGTTTCATTAACCAACAAAGTGAGACTTAACACATTTTCTTGATGATTGTCTAATGACCCAAAAGAAAAAGGAAAATAAACCTATGATTCTTTTGCTTCCACGTTTCTTATCCATCAAAAGCTTATGGTTAGATCCGCCATGCCTAAAATCAAACATACTCATAAACACCCAAACACATCCTATCCCTTCTCTTGAAAGATGTCTTCTACAAATATCTTTCTCCATTAAAATATCCAAAATGCTCTTCTTCTTCTTCTTCTTCTCTCTCTCTGTTTTTTTACCTCTACACCAAAATCAGATGCCAAAACTGTGTTTACAATCAAAGAATAACATTTCTGAAACAAAACTGATTTTTATATGATTCATGCATTGTTGATCCCCACGAAAAAGGAAAAAGCATAAATATTTCTTACCTTTAGAATCTGATCCAATGCTTGCAAGAAGAGTAAAATCGATAATGCAGATGAAAAAGAAAAACTACTAATAATACTTTACTCTATTTCATCACTCCAAGTTCGGCCTCCATTGTTAAGAAACCTTAAAAGATTTATTTTTCTTTCCCGGAGAATCTTCTCTATGCATAAATTGCGGCTTTTTTTTTGCTTATTATTATAATAAACTCACGAGAGGTGAAGAAGCTCGAAGCACGAGGGTAGATGTTTAGCAAAGTGTGTCATTTAGTAGACCCACTTCTCACCATATAAAATATTTAATTAAAAAAAATATCCAGAGAGAACCAAAAAAATACACAAAGTTTTGATTAAGAAATGGACAATTGGCATCAATACAAGAGTTTTACATTAGAAACGACAAAAACCCAGATTACTAAAGAGAGAAATCTCGATCTAGTTTCATGATTTACGTATATGACAATATAATAAAATAGTAGAAGAAAAAAATCGATAAAAAAAGTCAAGAGCTTTTTTGTTTTATTCTTTAAATTCATTTCCTAAAATTAAAGAATTTAGTTCAGACTGAATTATAAATTTGTAAATGATAATGAATCTTAATAAGTAATAAATGCCTCTTTTGCCAAAAATGTGGATGCACATCATCGTAGTAGATTATACATAAATGTATACGACTGTGAATATATATGAGTGTATGTATATGTTAGGGAGAGAGAGAGTAGTAGATGCATGATATGGGGAATTGTGTCGGAGTCGGTAGGTAATGGTCCTCCGGAGCCAAGTTGTCCGAGTGAGTACCGTACGGCGACAAGTGTGTCGGGAAGGGCAAACTCGTCAATTTCTCACCTTTATGTATGAAGTCAGTGTTAAGTCCCAATAAAACTATCGTTTATTAAATACTTCAATCCGTAATAAATGTGGAGAGCATGATCGTCATAAACTAAAAAAATTGCAGAACTAGTTAAATACAATTAGTAGTATATTGGATTTTTTTTTTAAAATAGTTTTAAATCGTAATTATGAAAAAATCGTGTGATTGATAGAGAAATGTAGAATTACAAAACGATTTTATCATTCCATGAACTATCAAAGGCGACAAAACCAAAAACAATCATGTAATTTAAATGGTTTTTACTAGTATTTTCGCCTTGTTGTCATTTTATTTAATCCGAATTTTATATTTGAGTTGAAAATATGGTAAATGAAATATTTAATAAAAAGAAATTAAAACAAGAGGAATAGTGCCAAAGAGTTGCTCACAATTGGCAAAATCCATTAATGACTATTTGGACAATTGCAAATATGTTAAAACAGAATATACAACAACGATGTTGATCCTTGTTTGGACCACACCTATTATGCTCCCTTTGCGAATTTGGATACGTGTGTTCATCCATATACATAAATATTTCTTACATAATCATTGCATATATTTTTCGTTTTTTTATATTTTTTTGTCGTTATGCATGCATCATTTTGGTAGTTGTGATGTCTATTTATGATTTTATCTAATCCAATAAAATGAAAAAAATAAAAATACACCTTTATTACTCTATAATGTTATAAAAATTGTATTTTTTAAAATAAAAAAAACTAATAATAATACTTTTGAAAAATAATATCATAAATATAGTATTTTTAAAATCTCCCTACCTTAAATACTTTTAACTAGCAGTAAACAAAATCCCTAATTTTTTAAAAAAACAGCTAATTATTTGTTTTTTAGTAGTACAGTAGAACATCTATAATTTAATACTCTATAAATTAATAATTACTATAAATTAATAAAATTTCACCATTTCGAATTGGACCTTAAAAACAGTAAAATTCGATAAGATAATAAGATAATAATTTTTTTTGAAGCTCCAATATAAAATATGGTCCCAATAATAGTATAAATTAATAATTATAAATTATATATATATATATATATCTTAGAAAATTTAGTAAAATATGATTATAGTGTTGTATGTTTATATTTAAAATTGAAATTTTGTTGGAACTAATCTCAAATTTTTTTTACTGCATCAAATTTTTTTGGTGTTGTCATCTAGATCTCCTTCCAAAAATTGTGAAGAGTTCTAGACGTGATAATTGTTTTGTTACACGTAAATATTTTGGATAGTGTTATCTCGTCTTCAACATCATCAACGTAATTTTTCTACTCCGAATTTTTTAGAATGTATCTTTTTTACCCGAGTAGTCTAGTGGACTATTAACGTCCATTATATTATGATAACCAAAATTATTAATATAATGTGGAATAAAATAAATATGTAAACAATAAAGTATTAAAATTTTAAATAAATAAAATTATAGAAAAATTTGTATGAATTTTAAAATAAACTACTTATTTTATATAAAAGATATTTTACGAAAATTATGAACTAGAAAAATTTCTGTATAAATTAATTTATCGATTAATTAATAACTTTATAAATTAATAATTTTTAAAAGTTACAACGAGGTTTTACTGTACCAAGATAAGAGACAAAAGGCATTAACAAATGTGCGCAATCAAGACCATAAATACAAAATTAAGAAAACGACAACGTTTCTTGTATTTACTCTTTTAACACATAACAACAGATGAAACGACGACGTTGTGGAGAATCCGAAGTATAGTTTCTTAGGATTCTTCTCCCACAGGTCACAAACACAGCCTTTTCGTCTCTCTCTTGTCCTGAAGCGCATGTGAAGATTTCATGGGCTTTTTGTGCATCGCTTTCATGGTTGGGCCCCATGCAACCCGACCGTTTCAATTAGATCCGACCCGAAGGCTATGTGCAAGCAAAGTTTCGTTGTTCTTGTTCGTTCTTAGGTACCATCGCCCGAATCAAGAGTTAATTTGCTTAAATTGCAAATTAGAAAGCTAGCAAAACTATATGGTTGCGTCATATGTAATTAAATGCATAATGCATAATAGTTTTTGTGACTTTTGAGATTATATAAATCTTTTTTTGGTATTATATATAAATTTTTCACAATGTTCTACCTAACAGAAAAAAGTATTGAGTTAGAGTAATCTTATGAAATAAGCAGGGTGTGGTTGCCATATTACAACTCTATCTCGTCGCCACAATAATCTAGTTAAGGGTTTTGGTAACATAACTAATCACTAAACATCATGAACCGACGATGATGGTTAGCGTAAAAAGTAGTGATATGCATGACTCTTAGTTAAAACTTAAACGTCACCTTAAATGGGGCATAACATGATTGATCTAAATTTTGTATTCGAATTATTTCCATTAATTTTTTTTTTACCAAAGTCATACCAACTAGCTAGTTACGATATCAGATCATATGAAATAACTGGATAAATAGCTAATTAATGCATATATGTTTTCTTTTGTCAGTAATATGTATTATACATGTTTTGTGTCAATGATATACATTTTAAATTATCAAGTGGATTTTGAGCTAGTGACAACTGACAAGTTATCGGATCCGCCAAAAATTGTGCGTCTTAAATCTCTTAATTTGATTTCCGCTTAGAAAGAAGACAAATGTTTTCGAATAGGAGATGTATGCGATTCGACCCATAATTTTTCTGTTTAACTTGAAAAAAAAATACATTTTAAGTTTCGAAAGCAAACCTTTGGATTCAAACTTGTGAAAGCAAAATTTTGGATTCGGACAGAGAATTCAAACCCGGCCTAAATGGATACATTAAAGCCCGTACATTATACATGGCCCATTTAATATTTACTTCGTTATCATAATTGTCATTTAGACCCCTAATAAAAGCTTAAGGCTAATTAGTGTAATTGACAGGTTTTAATATGCTAATCTGATTATCTTGAACTAGTCATATCCAATTAACGTTATTTTTCTAACAAGACCAAACGTGCACAGCCAATTTCAAATTGCAGTTTAAGATGAAGCTTTCGACGAATGAAAAGAGATGCTACATTCCCAAATCGTATATCCTAAGTTGAAATTTTCCATAATAACGATAATATTTTTTTAGGTAATAAACAAGTAAAATTGTGGATGTGCTTCGCCTGTCTTCATATCACGAGACAACCTTTTTCTTTATTTTTAAAACCTGTCAATTACACATTAACGTAATATTCAATAAGAAATAAAATTCTATTACGGCCCCGGGATATTATATAATTCGAATGAAAATGACAATGGAATAGGCATTATGAAGAATATTCCTAATATTCAACATTATAGAACATGGTACAACCACACACGCCACATTAACAATTCAACTAGTTCTTAGTTTATCAGAAAAAACCTTAAAATATAGTTTCATCTATATCAATTGCTTACAGAAGATATTTTCTCATTTGTATTCCAAGACATAAAAGTTTAATATTTGCAAGGGCAAGATAACTTCTGTTTTTTTGGGAACAAATTAACAAAATTAGCAATAATATATATATATATATAATTAAATTTAGATATATTTTATATAATTAGGAAATTGAATCTGTTAAACTTAATGATTAGTCTGTCTAAAACATATAATGTACCAAATTAATTACAGTGATCAACATAAATCAATTTCAAGTTTGTGATGATGTTTTACACATTCAAAGGATCAGTTTAACATAATTTTACAAAAGGTAAAAAACTATCACTGATTTTCCTAACGCTTCTTGCGTATCTTCGAATAGTTATTTTTTAATTGTCACCTAAAAAATAAGTAAAGTCATAAACATCTATTTTGCTTAGTGAGTCTAGGCTACCATAAACGCATGTAATGAGAGATGTATACGTTTGATCGTTGAAATAAAAATAGGTTGCATGAGGAATCGATCAAGAGCATTATATATCTCATTTGTATCACAATGATTTCAATGTTGTTATCTCTGTTTCCAGCGGTAGATTACCTCTAAACTACCAGAACTAGTTATTCCCTTCATACCATAATAAGTGACGATTTAGCAAAAAAATTTTATTTTATTTTAAGTAATGTTTTACATTTTCAAAAGCAAAATTAAATTGTTTTATTGTTTTTTTTTTACCGTCTGCAAATTTTTATTAAGATGTTAAAAGTGTATCTAGAGTTACAAGTTATTTTAGGAAACTTGGACAAGAGTGAAAAATATCCCAGTGATGGGAAGATAATATTGTTTTCCTAGCTAAAAGATCTGCACATTTGTTGGAGTTTCTGAAATTGAACGTGAACTTGACTTCCGTGAATAGTCGTTTCCAGTTCATGATGTTATGCACATAATGTTGGAGACGTGAGTTCGATCCATACCCATTAAGCAATTGATTGATTGTTGTATTATCTCCTTCAAAGATTACTCTTCGACATGGCCGGTCCTGAGATTTTGGGGACTTGAAACAAAATAATTAATGGAGGCTAGTATTTCATATCATAAAATCACTAAAAATCCTCATAAAAATAGTTTCAAACAAAATGTTTATAATGTATATATGGATTTCTGTAAACAATGGGACCTGTAAAAAATTGGGGCCAAGGCCAAAGTTTCATTAGGCTTGGCCCAGAACCGGTCCTACTCTTCGATACCCAAACGACCATGTAGATTGGATTGCCCATAGCAGTGCTGTGAGTTCCGCTTCCCGATCGAACTTCTTCCTTGAAATTTTCCCATTCCACAGTCTAAGAAAGTGCCTTTATCATCTCGGATTATCCAGCCCAAACCTGAAATACTGTCTCCTTCATGGTGAGAGACGTCGTAGTTGCATTTAACTCATCCTCTTATCGCGGGTTGCCATGTTTTCCTCTCACGTTCGAAGGTCCCCGGAGTAGTTGTCTTTGACCATCATTCACATGTATGTGACGATGAGTATGAATATCCATTCCTTTGTATCTGATACTGCTCGTTGAAACCCTTCTCTTATATCAATATCATGTTTGTTGAAAAGCAAGTCGTTTCGACTTTTCCATAAACGCCACATGATATGAATCGGGAGCATACGTATCTCATCCGCCAAGTTGTGGTTTTGGTGGAGAGAGATAATGTGGCGTAGATTATCTTCAATGGTGGTAGTTGCATCAACGAGCGTGGATGTGGGGAAACCACTCAATTGCCAGGTCGCTTCTGCATACTTACATGAGAAGAATACATGGTCAGTTGTTTCGATCTTGTTACAGCATCGATGACAGAAATGATTCACCCGAATGTTTTGGTGAATCAGGTTATCGGAGATGGCTATAGCACGAGATGCAATCCTCCATAGGAAATGTTTTAGCTTCGGTGGAATTTGTAATTTCCAAATTGCAGTTGCGATGTCCGGATCGGATGCTAAAGGTGGGATATCATCGTCTTCCTCCTCAGATTGATTACAAGTGAGCCAATACCCGGACTTAACAGAGTAGTTGCCATCCTTATTATAGCACCAAAGGAAGTCATCGTTTTTGATTTGATGCGGTATGTATATCTTTCAGATTATGTGTCGATCCATTGGTTGTATACATTAGTCTATCAAATCGTCATTCCATTGATGCGTAGTCTGGTTTATAAGGCTCTGGACTGTATCCTCCGGATTGACGTGTGGCATCAATTCCGGTGGCCGTGGTGGAATCGTTGGTAACCAAGGATCAATTCCAAAAATCGTGCAAGCACCATTCCCTATCCGCCTTTGAATTCCTTGGTTTAAGAAAATGCATCCAAATCGTAACGAGCTCCAGCCATAACAAAGTTGTGATCCACTTGTTGCCGTGAGCAAATTGCCATCTTTGAAATATCTACTTTTGAGTAGTTTGTGAAGAAGACAGTTTGGGAGTTGTAAAAGCTTAATAGAGCCTGATTGAATTTGTGTAGTTCACGGAATCCTAGACCACCATATCTTTTTGGCTTTGTCAACTTCTTCCATGAAACCCACGACATCTTTCTTCGATCTGAGTTAGATCCCCACCAGAAACGAGCGATCATCTTATCAATCTCAGAACAGAGCTATTTCGGTAGTTGAAAATAAGTCATTGAGTACACTAGCATAGTATAAGCAACTGATTTAATCAACGTTTCTTTTCCAGCATTCGAGAGGTACCTTGTTTGCCATCCATTAATCCTCTGTTGAACTTTTTCTTTAACATATTGAAGCATCTCTTTCTTTTTGCGCCCAAATTATTCCGGTAATCTTAAATATTTTCCTCCTCCACTAATGTTTGGTATTCGTAGTCTTCTTTATATATTATCGCGAGTGTTTTGATACACTTTTTTCTCAAAAGTAATCGCTGACTTCTCAAGATTGATCATTTGTCCTGAGGCTTGGGCATACTCATCAAAAATGTGAAACAGATTGGAGCTATTACGATGATCTGCCTTAACAAAAAATAGGAAATCGTTAGCGAACAAAAGATGTGAAATCGCAAATCCACCATTACTCACTCTAATTCCTTGAATTTTACCGTCGAATTGTGCTCGAGAAAGTAACCGACTGAGGACATCTGAACAAAGGACGAAAAGATAAGGTGATAGAGGATCACCTTATCGAATTCCGTGTGTACCTTCAAATTTTCCATAAGGGCTGCCATTGATTAACACCGAGAAGGAAACACTCTTAACACACTGCATAATCCAATTGATCCATGTAGAGGAGAAACCTTTTCGTCGGAGTACTTCTTCTAAAAAGTGCCATTCAATACGATCATATGCTTTGCTAACATCCGTCTTAACAACCATATAAGCTTTAGCACAATCCAATTACGAACCTCATGTGCAATGAGCACATTATCTGTTATATATCTATCAGATATAAATGCTGCTTGATTCTCGGACACCACCCTTGGGAGTACATTCTTCAATCTCCGAACAAGAATTTTAGAGATGATTTTGTAGACAACTTTACATAGACTTATCGGTCTGAAATCTTTCATTGTCTTCGGGTTGGTGATCTTTGGAATCAAACATAGATTTGTGTGATTTAAGCCTTCTAACATCTCTTCTGTAGTAAAAAATCGTTTTACATATGTGATTAAGGCTGGATTCACAATGTCCCAATATTCCTAGTAGAAAGCTGCCGTAAAGCCGTCCGGTCATGGAGCTTTGGACGGTCCAATCGTGAACAGCGCTTGTCGGATCTCTTCTGGTGTCAAACTATAATTCATCCCGCTTGTGAACATAGTAGGAATAACATCAAGAACATTACTAATATCATGATCACCCGAGGATGAAAATAAATCTGTGAAATAGCGTTCTGCGATATTGCGATTCCTATCTATCTCCTCTGCATTATGTCCTTGAATAGATAGAATCCAATTTCGTGCATATCTGGTTTTGGTTGAAGCATGAAAGAATCGTGTGTTACGATCGCCTTCTTGTAACCATTGATTTCTACTCTTATCATGCCAATACGTTTCTTCATTCTGGTAAGCAAGGATTAGTTCCTTTCGCAAGACATAGATCTGTTCTAGTGTCATAGAACCATCGGTTTGTGCTTCATCAATCTTGGACATTAGACCACAGATTTGTTTAGCTGAATTAAGGTTGTTTTCTCGCTTCCAATCTCCTATAATTTTCCTACAGTTTTGGATACGATCCAACACACAACTGTTGTTAAAGTTAATCGGATTCCAGCCATCCTTAACCACTTTACTAAAGCCTGGGATTTTACACAACCGACGCTCAAATCTGAAAACTTTTCGACCATGGGCCATGTATTTTCTAATCTTTATAATTGCAGCTCGATGATCAGATTCAATCATCTGCAGGTATTCGACTTCAGAGGCTGGGTAAGTGGCTCGCCATTCATCATTTGTCATAGCTCTATCTAACCAACTTTCTATTGAAATCTTCTTGCGTTTTGCCAACCAAGTCATGTTATTCCCAATGTAAGGTAAGTCAGACACGTTACAATGATTGGCCATTAACCATGGCCCTACTCGGTTTGTGGCAATGTGTTGCAAATGTTCCCATAAGACATGTCTAAGTTTTCGGATTGGATGACCATAAATGCAAGACAAATAGAAAGATCCTTCTTTATTACTTATCTTACAATCGAGAAGCCTTTCATCAAGAGAAAAACAACAAACAGAAACATAATTTTTCCACATCAAAGCTAAACCACCACCTATTCCTAAAGGAGAAACACACTTGACCGAATCATATCCCAACTGCGCAGCAACATCTCTAACCACATCATCCGGATTCTCCGTCTCTATCAGAAAGAGTAAGTCTAAAGAATAATATTTCATTATTTTCTTTAGACATCGAACCGCCAGGGACACTTTCAAGCCCCGACAGTTCTAAAAGGCTGTACTCATCCCGGCTTCGGTAGCTTATGGTCCACCGTACCGTCACCGTTATTGTGTGGTGGCTGAGTTGTCTCCTCCGATATGTTGTTGGAAGAGTTTTCATCCTCACCCGGTTTCATAAACCAATCACGAACTTCGAGCATATCAGCCTAACTTAGCTTTCTCTTTGTGATCCTCTCTTGATAATCCTCAGAAGCCTTAACCTGTTTCCAATCGCAATAGACCAGTGGTATATCGCCAGCAGGAGGAATTGGATCCTCTGTCTTCCTTTTCTTCTGAGCAGAAGCCGGCGGTTCATCACTGTTATCCTTTTCTCCCAAAGTTGCCTTGCTTCTCGGATACACTATGCTCTTCCTAGGACCCGAAAATCCTGGAGGTCGATCTTCATCATCATCATCCGCAGCATCATCGTTATCATCATCATCATTTGGTGGCCCTTCTGCTGGTGGAGCATTGTTTGTAGAGCATTCCGCTGCTTCATGTGTGATCATTCCACAAGTAGAACAAAAGTTCCGAAGCTTTTTATATCGACACTTGAGGATAGCCGCTTCATCACCAAAGGGGTAAACACGTTGGAATCAAAGAGGATCATTAATATTCCATAACATTCGGACCCGAACGTAGTTGACTTGCAGGGCACCATCGCCATTAAAATGTCTCCATGAAGTGGCCGAGGGATTCACCAATATGGGTCACCATTTTGAGGGTCAGAAATTGAAGTGGGATCCCACAGATTTGAACCCACATCGGGATTCTTTTGAGGTCTTCATCAAAGATGGTATATGACCATTTCTGAATTAAACACATCCAGTCATTGAAGGACCAAGGTCCATGGCGGAGAACCGAAAGCATCAATTCCTCGCACTGAAAGAGAAATTGAATATTTCTGTTGTCAATCATACGCCCCATCACTTCATTACCCGTTCTCCAGAGCTTTGGAAGCGCCGTCATCATCACACGTAGATTCTGTTTCCGTGGGTTCACTGGTTTCGCGATCAGACTGTATTGGGTCTTATCGGCGGCTTCATCGCAAAGTTCTAGGGGAAGAGTAACGGCTTCATCGTTGATTCCCAGAGAAATATCTTGCAATTGTTTCCTGATTTTGTCTGTCATGATCAATAGAAACAAAGGAAAAAGGATTCCTTTAATTTGACCAACACTCTGGAGACTTAATCAAGGTATATATAGATCATTAAGATAAATAGTTGAGGGCTTGGAAACTACTTCCCCAAAAAATTTGCCTGAGAAAATCACCGATAACCGGCGACGGACACTCTTCGAGATGAAGAGACAGCAGTCGGAGATGAAGCGACATATGCAATTTGTACTATGCAATTTATTTATTATTAGTTGAATCATTTTTACATAGATAATAAATTATATTTTAGTTTTGCAAAAACCTTAAACATTGGTACAAAAGTAGTATTAAAAAACAAATATTGTATTCTTATAACTAAAATATTATTGTTATTGTACTATGCAATTTGTTTTATTATTAGTTGAATTATTTTTAAATAGATAATAAATCATGTTTAGTTTTACAAACCTTAAACATATACAAAAGTAGTATTAGAAAACAAATATTGTATTCTTATAACTAAAATATTATTGTTATTTTTTTTCGTTTTCAAAATTTATATTTTATACAAACGAATTAACATCTAAAATTATCTGTCACGGATTCTCTGTGTCTTGAAAATAGATAGGATTTCAAATTCGAGTTAAATGAAATCATTTTTTTTTACCGACCGGCATGTAAACGGCGCGAACCGGAATTACTACCGGTGGGAATAAAAGGTGAACACGTCGGAAAAAAGACGGCGTGTAATATTAGCCTACGAGTTGGTGTACCAATCTCATCCGTGCATTATGAATTAATCTGATTATCATGTACACGTGTCTTCCATCGGTTAATGTGGACCATCCCTATATAAGTATTACTGTGTGTGTGCACACAGCAGATCTCTCTCTGTTCTCTTTTGAGCATCAAGCACACAAATCCCCAAGAAGCTTCGTTTTTGGTATGTAAAAGCAATCGAATCATTCTCAGTGACCATCTTCGCTTCCCGTTTTCTCAATTTTCTCTCAGTAAATTTCCGAGGAAAATCTCAATTTCTCAATTTCGTGTCTTGCGTTTTGGTTGTTCTGACCAAAAGTCGTTTTTTTTTCTATAGCTTTGGTCAATACGTTTCGAAATTGATATCAAACTCTTCTTCTTCCTTATCCGTAGACTTCTCTGGGTTTCACTACGATTCGAGTGTCGGGTTTGCTCTGTATTCAATTTTTCAGTCTGGTTAGAGCTTTCCCTTTTGGATTTTGAAACTTCTTCTTTTACTTGCTGCTTGTTTGATTCGTTGTTTCGGAGTGATTTCTTAATCTCTTCGTTTCTTCTATGGTGGATTTAGGAGTCAAACGATCTGGATTGTCGGATTGGGTATTCCTTGAAAGTCGAGACTTTTGAGTTTTGGAGAGAGGTTTCGTAATGGCTTTGGTGACTCCAATTCCAGCAATGGGCGAAAGAGCTGGATCGATGAGATTTCATGGATTAGGTAGCCCCGGATCAAGGTCAAGTAGGAGTGGGATTATGGACGAATCGGTTTCGCGCCTGATCGAGGAGAAAATCTTCGTTGCTGTGGATAAACATGTGGCCAAGAGCAAGTCTACACTCATTTGGGCATTGCAAAACACTGGAGGGAAGAAGATTTGCCTTATTCATGTTCACCAGCCCGCCCAAATGATTCCAGTTAGTAAGTACTTCGTTTGTTTTTAGCTGTGAATCTATGGAAACAAAGTCTGAGCCTTTTAGTTTGTGGTCATTGATCATGTTCTGAATGTTTTTCTTCATTGAACCTTTCCTAGTGGGCGCCAAATTTCCAGTTAGTGCTGTGAAGGAGGAAGAAGTCAGGGTTTTCAGGGAGAAAGAAAGGGAGAAAGTGCATATGATCCTAGACGAGTGCCTTCGTATATGCCAGCAGAGAGGGGTATGGCTTCATTTGTTATCTTTATTCTATAGTTTTGTTGCTATGCCCTTTATAGGAAGAGTTGTTTTACTTCGTTGGCTACCTCTACGATCATAGCGGGTTTATGGTTTATTAGGTAGTTTGTTGCTTGATAGTTTTAGGCGCTTCTAGAGAATAATGGAGTCGATTATGATTGTAGGTCAGGGCAGAAAAGATGTTTATTGAAATGGAATCCATCGAGGATGGAATTGTGCAGCTGATCTCGGAACTGGGAATCAGGAAGCTTGTCATGGGAGCAGCAGCAGATAGACACTATTCAAGGTATGCTTATGGGAATCAGGAAGATTTTTTTTTGGCTCTCTACTTATTCACATTGAATCAATTCTTGTAGAGCTGTGTGCTGTCTCACTCGTAAATATTTTAAATTTTGGCTTGCTCTATCACTACTTCGACTTACAGGAGAATGACGGATCTGAAGTCCAGGAAAGCCATCTTCGTACGCCGGGAAGCACCTAGTCTTTGTCAAATATGGTTTACTTGCAAAGGATACTTGATACATACAAGGTTTGGCTAATTCTTTTTCTCATCATAACCGAATCCTTAGATTTCAATATGACTTGTATGACTCAGCAATCTAAAATTACTGTAGTAGTTTTTAAGCTTCCCGAGAGCTGCATTGGCATGATATTTTGAACACGCTTTTTTTATCATTCTTGTCCTTTTGACTGTTCCTTGGTGAGTTTAAGCTTCAAACTGGTTTTTGACAATGACGGATCTCTGGCTGCTTATTTCCAATATTTAATGTGATATCATTGCAGGGAAGCTGCGGATGACACTGAATCAGAATATGCATCTCCGCGTCCTTCCATAAGTGCAAGCGATCTACTTCAAACTTTCTCTACACCGGAGTCTGAGCATCAGCATATATCACGAGTACAGAGCACCGATTCAGTTCAACAATTAGTAAGCAATGGAAGTTCAACTGAACACAGCGAGAGGGTGTCTAATAGTTCGTTGAATACTGATGAGGGGGAGAGAGAATTTGACGGCAGTGGAGTACGGGGAAGTGCAACAGTTAGGAGTACAGTTGAACATAATTCTGGCCACTCATCTCCCTCCAATTTTCCGGTATGTCATTTAGTTCCTAATGGCAAAAGCAATGCATTTTGATTTTGTATACCTTGCATTCTCAGCTGTCCAAGAACTTTTTTCCATCATTGCAGGATGGGGTGGATGGTTCATTTTACGATAAAATTCAACAAGCTACGTCAGAGGCTCATAGTTCAAAACGAGATGCTTTTGCAGAGACTCTTAAGCGTCAGAAAGCTGAAAAAAGTGCACTTGATGCAATCAGAAGGGTGAGTTTCCTTACAAAAGTAAATTAGTTAGCGATATTAATCATTTTTGGAAACGATTACTAGATATTCTAGTTGGAGATATATATTATACTGGACCATCATGTTTGGTAGCATATAACCTGAAGAGATTAGTAGGCTTATGGTGGTAATAATACTATTTCTGATGTTATTGCTAATGACTATAGGCTAAACAATCAGAAAGTGCCTATTCTGAGGAGTTGAAGCGAAGGAAAGATACTGAGATAGCAGTAGCGAAAGAAAAAGAGAGATTTGTAACAATAAAAAAAGAGCAAGAAGTAGTCATGGAAGAACTTCAAAGTGCACTGGATCAGAAAGCGATGCTTGAGAACCAAATAGCAGAATCTGATGGTACAATGGAAAAGCTAAACCAGAAGCTTGACATAGCTGTGAAGTTGTTGCAAAAATTGAGGGATGAACGAGAGGAGTTGCAGACAGAACGTGACAGAGCACTCAGAGAAGCCGAGGAGTTAAGGAGTCGCGCAGAGACCTCAACCCAACAGTTACCTCAGTACTTCACGGATTTCTCTTTCTCCGAGATTGAGGAAGCAACTAATCGCTTTGATTTGACCCTGAAGATTGGGGAAGGTGGATATGGAAGCATCTACATTGGTATTCTGCGTCATACTCAGGTGGCTATAAAAATGTTGAATCCCAACAGTTCGCAAGGTCCTGTAGAATATCGGCAGGAGGTAATTTCTTGACTTATTATTAGTGAATCTAAAAGTTTGTTCAAATTAAATTTCTTGTTTCATTTCATCATCTTTTTTTTTCTTTCCCTGTTTCGCTGTGCACAAAATGCTGTCTCTACTAAAAAGGGGACTTTGAAACACTGTCCTGAAGTTTTAACTTTATAGTGCTCGGCTGGAGGACTTATTCTTGCTGCATTGCAGGTTGATGTGTTAAGCAAGATGAGGCATCCAAATATCATCACGCTAATTGGAGCTTGTCCAGAGGGGTGGAGTCTTGTCTATGAATATCTTCCCGATGGAAGCCTTGAAGACCGGCTTAATTGCAAGGACAACTCTCCACCCTTGTCATGGCAAAATCGGGTGCGCATTGCCACTGAGATATGCGCAGCACTTGTCTTTCTTCATTCCAATAAAGCTCATAGCTTAGTACATGGTGATTTGAAGCCAGCAAATATTCTTCTCGATGCCAATCTCGTTAGCAAGTTAAGTGACTTTGGAACCTGCCTGCTACTAAATCCTAATGGAAGCAAAAGTATGTCAACCGATGTCACAGGCACAGTTGCTTACTTGGACCCAGAAGCTTCCAATAGTGGGGAGCTAACTCCAAAGTCAGATGTTTACTCGTTTGGGATTATATTATTACGCTTGTTAACCGGGAGACCTGCTTTACGTATAGCAAACGAAGTGAAATATGCCCTCGATAATGGATCATTGAACAATCTTTTAGACCCTTTAGCAGGTGACTGGCCCTTTGTTCAGGCTGAGCAGCTAGCTCGCTTAGCATTGAGATGCTGCGAGACTGTCAGTGAGAACCGTCCGGATCTTGGAACTGAAGTGTGGAGGGTACTTGAACCTATGAGGGCTTCGAGCGGAGGATCTTCATCTTTTCATCTCGGTCGTAACGAGCACCGCATAGCCCCTCCATACTTCATTTGTCCCATTTTCCAGGTAACTAATCTGTATAATTGAATAATAACTTCCAAAATAACTACAAATCTCAGAAGACTTCTATTTCAAAGTCACTGAAAATTGCGTGTTTGAAGTCTCAAATCATTATGCTGAAGTCCAATGGTGACTAAACCCGTTCTTCCTCTGTTTTTTCAAAACTTTCAGGAAGTCATGCAGGATCCACACGTAGCTGCAGACGGTTTCACATACGAAGCAGAGGCTATAAGAGCGTGGCTGGACAGTGGACACGATACTTCACCAATGACCAATGTCAAGCTTTCCCACACCAGCCTGATCGCCAACCATGCTCTTCGTTCTGCGATTCAGGAGTGGCTTCAACATCATTGATGAAATGAAATCCTTCAAAGCCTCAATCCCTGTTCCCGCAAGCTCGCTCTTATGAAAAAAAGATTTCGCCTTTTCTCCGGGAGGCAAAAGAGAGTAAATGAGTGAGTAAGATTAGTTTTTTCCCGTCTTCCTTATACACATACATACGATCTCTCCATGGATAGCATATATTATCTACTTTGTCAAGCATAGTGTAAGTCCTCCATATTTGTCAGAAATGAAAAAAAAAGGCTGGTGAGATTTGTATGTGTATATTGTTTATATATGTTCTGTATGAAAAAAAGTTATATGCCTATTCCGTTTGTGTGAAAAGATCTGCCACTAGTTTGTTCCTCCATTATGTTCGGTCTTTTAGCACAAAGATTAGCCTCAAGGTTATACTTGGACATGATCTCACTGATGATGCCTTTGCTTTGCTAAAAAAAACATTTTATTAAGATGAGTCTTAAATTCTTAAGGCAAGACTATCGTGTAAGACTTGTTTTCCTCCTGGAAGAAGTTAGCTTTGTTTTCCTAATGATAGTGATTATTAATAAACTCTAAAAAGTTTTTATGATTAATCTTAATTAGCAGTGAGGTCAGGCCGTAGGAAGTGGTTGGCGGCTAGGGGTATAACCGTAATAAAAAGAGTCGGAAATTGCACCAATATTCAGAAATTTCTCTGAAGTCTTGTGAAGTTCCTGTCTTATTAGTGTCTTTATGTCGACATTCCTCTTCATACACAGATACTGTCTCTTTCGCACCCTAGTTTGGCTCGTTGAAAGTCGAAACCTTGTCCGTTATTTTATTGCATGATTCAGCTTCTGCGTTAAGGCTCGGTTTCGTCATTGGTACAGTGGTTGACTTGATATGCATATTATAACAGAATAAAATGTTCTTGTCTGTTGATTGATTCCTCTGTCAGATCAAACTTATCTCTTCTTGTTCTGCAAAAAATTATGTTTGTTCTTCTCTGTTGAGACTTGTATTGAGTGAAAATTAGAGGAAGTTTAGAAATAATTATGGAGTGTATTGGAGAGAGAAGCTCCGATCCAAGCAATGGGGAAAAGGGTTGGCTTCATGAGACTTCGCGGCAGCGTTAAAACGCTGAATCCAGGCCAAGCAAGAGAGAAAGAGATGATGGGCAAACCAGTTTTGCAGCAACTGATGATGGATGAGAAGATATATGTTGCAGTGGGGAGAGACTCGGATAGCAAATCCACTCTTGTTTGGGCGATACAGAACAGTGGAGGCAAGGATTTCTGCATCGTTCATGTTCACGATCAGCTCTACAAAAAGGACGAGGACAAGGCACACAAGATACTGGACAAGTATCTTCACATATGCAGGAATATGCAGGTATGTTTTGGTTACTTGTATTGCTACTGCATATAACACAAGTGATACTATATCTATTTGTTTTGCTGAAACAAGAGATCTTTGATTTCAGTGAATAAAGATAATGGATTGTGATATTTTAGGCCCGTGCAGAGAAGTTATACATTGAAATGGACTCCGTAGAGAAGGGGATCATACAATTGATCTCAGAGCGCGGAGTCAAGAAGCTTGTCATGGGAGCTGCATCAGACAGACACTATTCAATGTATAAAATCCACACTGACATAAGTCACAGCTATGGTTCAGGGTTTATCTCACATATGGATTTATCTATCTAATTTGCAGGAGGATGGCAGATCTGTTGTCTGCGAAAGCCATCTACATTCGTCAAGAAGCACCTGCTTCTTGTCACATATGGTTTACTTGCAATGGATACCTGATATATACCAGGTCTATCCCAAGTCCTTTTACTATCTGTGTACGACCAAAGATGCGCCAAGACAGTTTTTGGAAAGATACTTGTGCTGGGATTTTGTGGGAACAATCATAAGTCTACTACACAAGACTAATAATATATCTGGTGATGTTCTAATGCAGGGAAGCTATCATGGGTAACGCCTCTCTAACGTGTGCATCTACAAGTTCTGACCAAGATTCAGTACGCACTCGAGGATCTGATATACCTTGGAGCCAATCCAAGATTACTAAGGGAAATGAAAGTGTTCCAGGCTCAAATCTAGTCGACGACATTGATGAAGTGTATGATAATATCCAGTTCGGTGTCACAAAAGCAAGCTTGGAGTTGTTCAAGCTTCAGGAAGTTGAAGCAGATAAAAATGAAATAATCAAAAGGGTAAGAACATGTTCTTGGGAATCTCTCGCCAGTTTCTACAAAATCTATTGTCATTTGGTTATTACCTGATAAGTATTCTGACCAAATGTAGGCTATTGAATGGGCAAGGGCATATTCCCAGGAGTTTAAACGTAGGAAAGAAACAGATATGGAGCTGAAGATAGCGAGAGAAGCCCTGGAAAAGATGAGGTTTGTATCTGAGAGCCGAATAACTGAGTCTTATATGCTGGTAAAAAAGCTGCAAGACAAGTATAACTTGGCAATCGAAGTGTTGAGAAGAGCCACGAAAGATCGAGATGAATTGAAAACAGAACGCGACATAGCAATTATAGAAGCAGAGAAGCTGAAGAGTATACATGAGAAGATCTCTCGATCTGATAAGCACCGTGAAGCTCCTCAGTACTTCATCTGTCCCATTACACAGGTAAAAATAATTAGAGAAACCGAATCAATTACATAAAAGTCGAAACTTTTTTCTTCTTAATGTTTCACAGGAAGTGATGGATGATCCACAAGTAGCAGCAGATGGATTTACATATGAAGGAGAAGCCATAAGCTCATGGATTGAGAGAGGACATGAGACTTCGCCAATGACGAACACAAAACTTCTTCATACAAAGTTAGTCCCGAATCTTGCTCTTCGATCCGCAATCCAAGAATGGCTTCACTCTTCATCCTCTTCCAGAAAGTGAAGACGATAAATTACACCAATCGAATCCAAGTCACTTTGTATAAACCTTGTATTTGCCGACACAATTTGAAAGACCTGTTCTTAAATTTCTCTCCTTGACCATATTTGTTTAAGTTTAAAACAGCTAATAAACAGATTAAAAAATAAAAGATACTATGTGAATAACATTACTATATCACATTTTCTAATATTGTTTCTCATGATTTTTCGATATTATATGTATATATATAAATAGATTGGACGAATATTCGAAGGAACAGAGCAAAAACAGAGTCGTGTGATGTGTAGCCATTGGATCTCTTCTTGTCAAAGTAAACAGACAAATGATGTTGGAAGAGATAATTCTCTTTTAAAACCTGCCAAAAAATTTCCCCAGATTATATCTTGTCTCTTCATTTTCCTGAGAAAATCCATTGTTCTCAAGCTATGGAGGAAACAGTTAGTTCACGGATACTCGAAGAGAAAATCTACGTCGCAGTTGGGAGAACTGTATGGAAGAACACATCAAATCTCATGTGGGCATTACAAAACTACCAAGGAAACAAAATCTGCATCCTTCATATTCACCAACCATCTCCAATGATCCCTGTTTGTAAGTAATATATATATATTATTTTGACTTCTGGTTAGATCAGATCACTCAGGCTTTTAAAGGTATTGACTTTTTAAACAAAAGTGGGTACCAAATTCGAAGCCTCGACGGCAGATGAGGAGTTAGTGAGAGCATACAGAGGAAAAGAAACGGCGAAAACAGACAAGATTCTACAAGAGTACCTTAGTATTTGCCTCAAGAAAGGGGTATGTATGTATGTAATCACAAATGATGATAATGTTGCTTTGTTTTCTCCATTTCTAAAGGAGATTGGTTTTTGTATAGGTTCAAGCAGAGAAACTGTGTATTGAAATGGACTCAATTGAGAAAGGAATTGTGGAAACGATATACCATCATAGGATCAGGAAGTTTGTTATGGGAGCAGCTGCAGATAAACATTATTCGATGTATTCGCATTTGCTCATTGAGATTAAAACATGACCATCCTTTTGAATCTCACGTTTGCTCGCTCGCTCGCTTCTTACCGTTCTTGTTAACTTTTTTGAAGGAAAATGGAAGAAGATCTCAAGTCCAAGAAAGCAAACTTTGTCTGTCAACAAGCTCCTGCTACTTGTCAAATACAGTTTACTTGCAAAGGAAACCTTATCCATACAAGGCAAATACCTTTTCTTTACTTTTTTTTCCCATAGAGAGGATGCTTATTGTTGATGTTGCTTTGATCAATGTAGGGAAGCTAGAATGGATGAAGTTCGAGCTCTCTCTGCGCTATTGTCCGAGTTTCAACGGACACAAAAAGGCACTGATTCACTTCAAGAAGTAGGAAGTTTGAGTGGACAAAACGAGAGGGAATCAAACAGGTCTTCCTTGGATACATTGTCACACACAGGAAGATCTGAGGTCTCACTAAGCGTAGTTCAAGAGGAACCGAATGACTCATCTTCTCACGCTTTCCCGGTATGTGTTGCAATTCTGAGTAGAAACTATAAAGGCTCTACATTTGCATTTCATTTGGTTGATGGAAGTTGCCTATTGTGCTTGTTTCATCAGTGCAGCGGAATGAGACTGAACATGATGATAAACTTCCTGATCAACTCAACCAAACTATGGCAGAAGCTCACAATCCAAAACCATGAGCATTGTGACTGACTCACCAATTTAAACGTCTCGAGGAGAGCTTTTCTCCTGAGTTACATAGGAAGAAGAGAGAGAGAGAAAACTGCAAATAGTTGTATATACAACAACAATGTATGTATGAAAACAAAAAAAATGTGTGACAAGTAGAGCTAGCTGCTTCTGGCTTCTTCTCTTCTCGTGTGGCTTGTGAGTTCTGATACTTAAAAACAATGGAACCTCCTAATTTTCTTTCCAATTCGATGTAAAATAACATAGTTTAACTCGAATGAATGATAAATTTAATTAGTCTCAGTAACAACCAACAAACACGCAATCTGATTTTTATATATCGTTCAACGTTCCTAGGAACACACTCATAATCTTGGCATACAAGGAACTAGTGAAGGAAACAGAGGATGGTAACTAACTAGAGAGACATTGGAGTTAGGGTTTGATGTTGTGTCCTTCTCATGTAACATTTTGTTTTTTTTTATTTCTCATTCAATCTGAGCCTGGAACACTTTCGTTTCCCTTAGTAATCTTGGATTGGCTCCAAGGTATATCAGATCCTCGCGTGCGTTCTGAATCTTGGGCAGAACTTGTAGATGCACACGCTACAGAGGCGTTACCCGTGATAGCTTCTATGCAGTTTTGATTTGTTTTACTTTCTAGATCGATCTTTTTCTTTGTAAAAAACCACGTTTCGAGAGTATTTCTTAGTTGCTGGGTCCAATTTAGTTTCTTGTTTCACTTTGTGTTATATTTTAAACTCAAAAGAAAATAATGAAGACAGGTTCCATTGATTTAGCATCAGAGAGAGTAATACGAGGAAAGTTATATGAAACGAATAAAAAGACATCACTGAGAGAGTAAAGAGAGCAAAGAGCAAACTAGAGAGGCAATGGAGGAATCCAGTGAGGAGCCCAGTGAGGGACGACCAAGTGACTTTGGCCAGGAGGTAAATCAGATAAAGGTGGTGGAGACTTGGGATTGAAGGAACTTGGGGTTCTAGTGGCGATATCGTAAACACCAAAGCCTTCGCGGACGAAATAGATGGAGTTAGGGTGAAGACCAGGGAATGAGCTGGCCTCGACACAGAAAGGCTCGTTATTGCCTAGGAATATACAGAGATCTCCAATGTCTTGCGTGTAAGACATGTTCATGTCTTCCTCCTCTCTAAACACCATGAACTGCTTTGTGCCGCCACAATCGTATTTTAACGTCTTGAGCAGAAAGCTTTGAGCATACCTGCCAAGCCAAAAACATATTTTGTGTTGCGTATAACATGAAAGCAAACAAACAAACTAAGAGAAGCTATAAATATAATACCATTTGACTAGGAAACGTTGTCCTGAGGGAGACTCCACAAGGTGCTGTGTCCTGTAACAAGAATCCAAAAGCTGCAGCTCGGATGGCGAAAACCGAGGAAGGTTGTGAAACCGCAACTCATGGAACCGAGGCGTGGTGGATGGGAGACCATCCCAAGACCACAAGTGGTGGCCTCCAGAACTTGGCATGTACAACCTTTGATCTCTCTTGGAATACATCAACTTGGCTTGTTCGAAATAATCGTATAGTTTAGCAGACATGAAGACGAGGTTCCCTTTCATGTCTGGACCGGGTGTGTATATACTCACAAGACGTCCCGTGTACTTGACAGCCGTGACGCAGTCTTGTTCTTCAGGACAAGAAGACATTGCCACGCCACTAACCAATTCAGTTTGAGAACCATTCACAGGCATCCGAGGATGCAGAGGGATGATCTTGGGTGGTTCACGAGCTCCGGTTTTGCAACCTTCCTCAGTTGACTCAGTCCGAGTGGGAGCTCTTGGACTCATGTTCCATGACAGTACACTTTGTGGAGTCTCCCTCAGGCCAACGTTTCCTAATCAAATGGTATGTAAAAATGTATATTATCCACCAGAACAACAAGAGAGTAAATGCCTTTAACTAGCCGTAAAGAAAACCCTAATTTTATAAAAACCAGCTATTTTTTTGTTCATAGTAGTACTAGTACCTAAACAAGATAAAAGACAAAAGATCATTAACAAATGTGCGCAAGAAGACCATAAAAACAAAATTAAGAAAACGACAACGTTTCTTGTATGAACATATGACAACAAACGAAACGACGACGTTGTGGAAGCAAATAGTTTCTTAGGATTCTTCTCCCACAGGTCACAGACACAGCCCTTTTCTTCTCTCTTTTGTCCTAAAGCGCATGTGAAGATTTCATGGGCTTTCTTTCTCAAAAAAGAAGATTTTATGGGCTTTTCGTGCATCGCTTTCATAATTGGGCCCCATGCAACCCGACCCGATTCAATTAGATCCGACCCGAAGGCTACGTGCAGGCAATGTTTTTTTTTTTTTTTTTTTTGAGAAAAAACTAATAATAAATAATTCGTGCAAGCAATGTTTCGTTGTTCTTGTTCGTTCTTAGGTACCATCACCCGAAATCAAGACTTTTAATTACTTAAATTGCAAATTAGAAAGCTAACAAAACTATTTGGTTGCGTCATGTGTAATTAATTGCATAATGCATTATAGTTTTTTTTTACTTTTGAGATTGAGATATAGAAATTTCTCATAATGTTTTACCTAACAGAAAAAGAATTATTGATTTAGAGTAATCTTATGAAATAAGGAGAGTGTGGTTTTTTTTTTTTTTTTTTTTTTTTTTTTTTGGAGAAACAAGGAGAGTGTGGTTGCCATATCAAAACTCAATCTAGTCACCACAATAAGTTAGTTAAGGGTTTTGATAACATAACTAATCAGTGATCATCATGAATAGACGATGATAGTTAGCGTAAAAAGTAATGATCATATGCATGACTCTTAGTTAAAAATTAAACGTCTCAAATGGAGCATAGCTAATACTATGATTGATCTAAATTTCGTATTCAAATAATTTTCGTTAATGTTTTTTACCAAAGTCATATATTTCAACTTGATATAAAACTAATTAATACATATATATGCTTTTTTGTGAATATGCATTATATATGCATGCCAACAATTAATATACATTTTAAGTTATCCAGTGGATTTTGTCATTTTGAGCCAGTGACGAGTTCTCAAGGCCATCAAGAGTTATGCGTCTTAATTCTTTACGACAAATGTTATTGAGGAAGAGTGAAATTCGGCCATCATTTTTTTTTTTTTGTTGATAAACGTAGAATTCGGCCATAATTACTAGCTTTAAAAAATCATTTCAAGTTTTGAAAGCAAAACTTTGGATTCGGATATAAAATTTAAACCCGGCCTAAATGGATACATTAGCCCATTTAATATTACGTCTCGCTATAATTTTTCATTTAGACTCCTAATAAAAGCTCAAGGGTAATGAAGTGAGTAATATTAAAAATATAGTGAATTAGTCATATCCAATCAACGTTATTTTCTAACAAGACCAAACGTGCACAACCAGTTTCAAATTGCAGTTTAAGATGAAGCTTTCGACGAATGAATAAATAGGGCTACATTCCTAAATCGTATACGGTATATCCTAAGTTGAAATATTCAATGATAACGATAATTATTATTTTTAGGTAATAAACAAGTAAAATTGTGGATGTGCTTCGCCTGTCTTCATATCACGAGACAACCTTTTTCTTTATTTTTTAACCTGTTAATTACACATTAACGTAATAGTCCCTCCATTTTATTTGTTTGATATTCTAGATTTTTTACACATATTAAAAAATACATTAATACTTAATTATAAATATCTTATTTTTGCACTAAACAATTTTCCTGTCTTAGCCAATAGTAATTCACAAAAATCAATTAATATGTCTTGAAATTTACAATTCGTTATTATTACTTCATAAAAAACGCATAAAAAATTAAAAAATCAATATTTTTGAAACAAAAAAAAAATCTAGAGCATCAAATAAATAAAAATAGAGGGAGTATTCAATAAGAAATAAAATTCTATTACGCATAACTCATATGAAAATGACAAGGGAATAGGCATTATAAAGAATAAACAAAAAGAATAGAATATCAAACAAATAAAAACGGTAGGAGTATTCAATAAAAAATAATATTTTATTACGGTTCCGGAAATTAAATAATTCATATGAAAATCACAAGAGAATAGGCATTAGGAAGAATATTCCTACGATTTTACATTATATAACATGGTACAACTACACTCGCCACATTAACAATTCAACTAGTTCTTAATTTATCAGGAAAAAATCTTTAAAATATGTTTTCATATATATTAATTCTTTTTGGTAGATCTTTTCTCATCTATATTCCAAGACAGAAATGTTTAATAATTTGCAAGGAGAAGATAACATATTTTTTGAACATATTAACGAAATTAGGAATAAAATATGTTTTTTAATTTAGATTTATCTTTAATATAATTAGGAAGTCGAATCTTTTTAACTTTAATGATTAGTCTGTCAGAAACATATAATGCACCATATTATTTACAGTGGTCAATAGAAATCACATTCAGGTTTGTGATGATGTTTTACACATTCAAAGGATCAGATAAACACTTAAACTACTGGAACTTGTTATTAAACAAATACTTTTATTCTGGTAACTAAAATATTATTGTTGGATGCATCATGGATGTGTGTGATATATTGCCAATCTGCGTTTAATGAGTGTTTTCCTATGTGTGCTCAATAATTAAACTGCCAGTTCTAAACAACTTTGACAAAATTTACATAAACTAGCAAAAGTCAATTATAGATAAAGATAGTAATATAAAAACCTTTTTTCACCTTTCTATTTTTGGATGAAATGTTGTTCTTTTCACATGAGTGAACTTTTCATTAGATGTTTTAGTGCTTTTTTGTTTTATAATTTTTAATATGAAATAGTTTAAATGTAAGAATTTTTCAAATTTTCACATTACTACAATTCAATCATTTTACAGTTTTTCTTAATCTCTGTGTATTCAACAAACACATCATATAAAAATGTTTAAGAAGAAATTGAATTATATATATGTTACCCCAAGAATTTCATCAGGATATAGAGTGTAAGAAGAACAACGTGAAAAATACTTCTAAGCAAAAACATATTATCAATTAATTAAAATATATATATTCCCGCGCAAATGGCAGGAGAACCGCCTAAAGTTTTTTGTTTTATTTAGAGGTGACAATCTGATCTATAATTTGGTTTTGTGAGAGAGAGCACAGTTTTTTAATATAAATCATCATCACGAACATTAATAAAATAGGTTTCAAATTATTTTCGTTAGAAGATTTACTTCGATTCTTTATTTCATATTGAAATCCGATGGTTTCAAAAAAAAAAACAATTACACTTTTTGATGTACTTTATTTTCACAATTCGATGTTTTCTCAATTTATGAATAGAAAAAAAAAACATAATTGACAACTTTTCTTTCTAAAGAAAGTTGAAAGATAAAACATTTATCTCTTTTTAAAAAATATTTAAAATTTTACTATTCATATCGTTATAAGATTATAGATTCTGATTACTATTTATATTAAATAAAAAATATATTGTTTTGTCGATCATATATTCGCGTAAGGCACGAGGTAATCATACCTAGTTAGTATTAAAGTTGAGTTATGTTACAGTGATCAAATTTGTACACTAGATTCTATACTATGCACTAAAGAATTTGTTTTCTTTGCTTTTTTTTTACTCCCTTCGATTATTATCAATATCATATTGAATATCCCCACCAACCACATCAATGTTTTAGATTTCAATTTTTTTTTAAATTAAATAATAGACGGATGTTCATTTCGAATCGGGTAATCCGATTAGGGTGAACATTCAGTTATTTTATTTAGATTTTTGGTTTTTCAGATTTTTTCCAGTTTGGATAAAATTATAATGTGGTTTGGATTCGATACTACCCAACCTTTCACCCTTTAACCAAGCGGCCTAATATATAAAAGTAGTTGAAGAAAAGTCACATTGCTTATTACGTCTTAGTTTAGTATTTGGACACGCACCCAAGATTCTTCTTGTATTGAACGAAGTTTGTTTTATTCATTTGCAAAAGATTTTTTATCTCTCGGTTATATAACATCTCTTAGAATCATCTGTAATGTCATCAAGAGATTTGTTCTTTAAGACGCACAAAAAGAAAAATAGAAAAAAAATATTGTTTTGTTGAAAGGATAAAACATTTATCTCTTTTTTTAAAACATTACTATTCATATTTGAAATCTTACTATTCATATCAATATAAGATTATAGATTCTAATTACTATTTATATTAAATAAAAAATATATTGTTTTGTCGATCATATATCCGTGCAAACGCGAAGTAATCACCTAGTTAGTATTAAAGTTGAGTTATGTCTCAATGATCAAATTTGTACACAAGATTTTCTACTATGCACCAAATGATTTTTTTTTTCTTTTTTTTTCTTCACCCCTTCGGTTATTATCCCACCAACCACATCAATGTTTAGATTTCAAAATTTTAAAAAATTAAATAATAGACGTGTGTCCATTTCGAGTCGGATAATCCGATTACGATGGACATTCATTTATTTTGTTTAGATTTCTCATTTTTCGGATTTTTCCCAATTTGGATAAAGTTATATTGCGGTTTGGATTCGGTACTACCCAACCTTTCATCCTTAACCAAACGGCCTAATATATAGTATGGTTGAAGAAAAGTCACATTGCTTATTATGTCTTAGTTTAGTATTTGGATATGCACCCAAGATTCTTCTTGTATTGAACGCAGTTTGTTTTACTCATTTGCAAAAGATTCCTTATCTCTCGGTTACATAACATCTCTTTGAATCATCTGTAATGTCATCAAGAGATTTGTTCTTTAAGACACACACACAAAAATGAAGAAACTTGACTTATGTGCATAGTAGTTCCTTGACCTTGACTTAAGCATTGAGTTATCAGTTTGATGAGTTTCTCAAATGGTCTCTGGTACGTATAATACAACCAAAGAGCCTACATAATTCTAAAGCATTGAGTTATTAGTTATGAAGTGAATCATTAGAAATGGTCTTATCATGATCATTCTTTTATTTTGATTTTCGAAATTTGCTTGAAATTTGATCAAATTTTGAATTTTGCTCAAATTTTGCCTAAACCCTAATTCCATCTATTTCGTCCGTGAAGGCTGTGGTGTTTATGATATCGCCACTAGAACCCCGAATTCCTTCAATCCCAAGTCTCCCCCAACCTTTATCCGATTGACCTCTTGGCCAAAGTCACTTGGTCGTCCCTCACTGGATTCCTCCATGGCTTCTCTAGTTTGCTCTCTCAGTGGTGTCTTGTTATGAACAATTTATTTGTTTCAAAGCACTTTCCTCATATTACACTCTCTGATGCTAAATCAATGGAACCTGTCTTCGTTATTTTCTTTTGAGTTTTATATAACACAAAGTGAAACAAGAAACTAACGTATAACTGGATTTTAAAATTGGGCCAACCAACTAAAAAATACTCAAACGTGGTTTTTACAAAGAAAAATATCGATCTAGAAAGTAAAATAAATCAAAACTGCATCCTACATCTCAGATTGAACGAGAAATGAAAACAAAATGTTACATGAGAGGACACACACATCAAACGCCGGTGACTAGTGAACCATTCTCTCTATATTTTGCTCGCATTCTTAACCAAAACTGTTCCAGCCATTGACTGGCATTTTCAGCTTCAATTGTGCCCTGGAGATTGACCTTCAAATTCACACCATACCCCCCATCAGTCATCTAAAAGTGTAAAGACGTATATGTCTAGAAACCACAAGTGTTCAACTCAACATTACGATAAAAGTAAAGATAATGCCGCCAAAGAGATATCTATCATACCTGTTTGCTGTCTTGTAGTCCCGTTGCCATTTATGGAAAAGTGAACAGGCCTTCTTTCTTGTCCCATCGATAAAACCCAATTAGAGTTCAATCTTCGAGCAAAATCCTCAACCTCTCTGTAATAACATAATTATATTCACCATTCATGAGAAGAGAAGTCTCCTTCATTTCATCAAAGGGCAGCACAATCTATGTAAATCCAGATAATGGAATGCTTGTGCATACAAAACCATACGAGGTGATTTCTAGATAAGGTTTGTACACGAATTGGGAGGAGCTGCTCCTCATCATTATTCATGACTTGGAGAATGATGTGCAACATTCATTATAAGAAATATACTGGTTCTGAAAAGAAAAAGAATTGTCCTGGCCAGAAGTTTTGAATTTCACAAGAGTCTTACCTATCAAGCATTTCCTTCATGGCTGGATCGATTTCATCATCTATATCTCCATCTTCAGACCCGGCATTTGGCGTAAATATGTCATCTTCCGTACTAGGTATGTTGGGTACCTCTCTCATGCTGGACCCAGTCTCTTCAACACCTTGTTGTCTGGAATGAAGATCGTGTGATTCCTAAGCACAAGGAACACATTCTTTAACTTGATAAATACCAACCGGGAGCAAACACAGAGAAACTAATCTGAACCTTGTCATGACAGTCTTCGGGTCCTTCTGTTTCATTTGAAGAAACAATCTTCTGGTCCTTCTTTTTCTTGTTCTTCTTTTTTCCCTTTGACATCTTTACCACCTTGGGATCTGTGAAACAGAATTTTCCTTACTTCCAATGAGGCCTTCAAAAAGAAGTAGAATAAAGAAAGGAGAAGACTAAGAGGCAACGCAAACATAAATTCACACAGCAAATATCACAATCAAGGACACCACAGATCGATCATGATTTATTCATCAAACAATCTTTAAATGATCATCCATACATGCATATGCAAGAAGTATCTTGGCATGAAGATGGCAGATATGTAGCCCAAAGAGACAGCAGCACTTGAAGGTGAGTATATTTTCTCGGGCATTGAGCAAAAAAAAGATCGTCAATCACCAAAAATATACATCATTGAATCAACATAAAAAACTCCAAACATGAACTAAAATGTGGTGGTACAATGTTAAATAGATAACTCAGAGCAGCCAAAGAAGAAACAGAACAAAAAGAAAGGATATTCTGAACTTAGAAAACCAGAGTAAGATCAAAGGAAAGTACCTCTGCCGTTAATAAATGATAACAGGTCATCCACAGAACGTTCGTCCACATGTTCTTCAACCTCAACATTCTAAGACATGGAAAACCCCAACTTCATAAGCTAGTGAAATAGTTCAATCTTACAGACCAAATTACGCTCAAATTCTACACATTACAATATCCTAAACAAGTAAAATAGAAACTGCTAAACAGACCTTCAGTCTCTCTCTTTCTTTCAGCTCTTTTCTTTTCTTTGCGTACAATCTATTCAGTAGTCGTATCCGTGGATCATCCATTGTGTTCTTCAGAGGCTCTAATTTCTCCTCCTGGATAAATTATTAAAGAGCGGTCAAAAAGAGAAGCAGATGGAGAAGACACATCCTAAGAAGAGATGATCTTGAGCAGCACATACCTCAGTAAGGTCATCAGGCAAATGAAATATTTCTCGTATCTCCTCAGGGGTTTTTCCTTCAATGATTCGTGCAAGTGCGCGACTAGTAAGATCAACCAAAGGCTTCAGCTGCAAACTGTCAGCGGCTGAGGTCAACTCACAGAGCCTCTTTGTGTCCATTCGGATGAATTTTTCATCATAAGTTTTTCGTTCCTAGAGAGTGGATAAATAGATGTATTGAAAGAGGCCAGATGGAGTATGGACATGGAAATATTTATTCCAAATTTAAAAGGTGTCATACAAACCTTGTTTGAACGTCCAGGCACTTGATGAAATCTACAGTAATCAAGAATCAAGCTGAACATAGCTGGATTTACTCGCTGTGGAAGCGATATTGCATGATTCTTAGAAGATCCAACACCCTTCTGTATTACCTCTTGACATATCATGGGACAGAACATTGCAACCTCTTGTTCCACTTGCTGAATTGAACCATCAGCAGTTTGAAGCCAGATGTAGGACTTCATCGTCTGAATCCATGACACAGCAAAAAAAGCAATTTAGCTTGGAGCAAGGTGCAAAATGCATTTAGCCATTCATATAAATCCACACGACTATATAAAATATTAACAACCGGGTCACGATGATGAGAATAAGCTTAATCACGGCTCAAACGCTAAATTGTAAAAATCCATGTATCAAGAGGTCCTTGGGATACTGAAATCGTTTGTCAAAAACTATATTTACTACTAAGAATGTCACAATATCTAACAACCTTCTAAGCATGACAACCTTAAACGATACTAGTTAAAGCATAGGAATATTGGTCCCTTTCCATTAGAGGTGAAGGCGATATCCGTGTAAGCAGTGTTAACTGAGAAAGCCAACAAAACGTAGCTAAACTAAGATCGTCTAGTAACAGAAAAAGAATGAAATTTTACCTCTGGTTTCATGACGGCCAGATCACCTTCTGACATTGATGATAGATTTGATGACCCAGTGTATTGCTATTAGGCTCCTTTAAAAATAATTGTTATTGCACCTTCAGCTCCAATAAGTAGGACACACCCTACTATAAAAAGTCTCTGTGTTTCCCTAAATCCTAAAGCTTTTCAGGACAAAAACTGGCCACCCAAATAGATACCCAAAGTAGAAAAGTTTCCGGGTCTATGAGCATTGAGGTCAGATGGCGATCTCAAGCAATATCCAGCAACTCCATCCACCAAACTAGTAAAAGAAGAGAAAACATACATAATAGAGATTAACCACTCCAACAAAAAATAATGAACAATTAAATTTCATAACATGATCGTTTTGATGGCTCATTCTTCACCAAAAATGAAACTCACTAAGTAAGAAAGCCTACCCTGAATCTTACATGTAATGAAGAAGCTGGTCTCCAAGAAACAAAGAAGCTAAGCAATATGCAATCTCAATTCAAGGGATTGGTTGAGAAAAATCCCCTTTTCGGCCAAAAAAAAAAATCATCTCCCTTTAATGCTAAAAAAGCATTTCTCTAATGGTTTCCGATGAGCAAACAGGACAAATTTGAGCCTATAATTAAATCAATAAATCAAAAGTAAAACCCTAAACAAGAAAATAAGCATAAAATGGAAACCGCAAATCATGAAAGCGAAACAAGAGGTATCTAAAATTGATCAAATGAGGCAGCAAACAAAGAAAAATAAGAAACAGAGCAGAAACAGCCGTATACGTTCGGAGATACAAGTATACGTATAATACCAATAACACAATCAAACACACAGAGATTACAAACACGCAATCACCGTGAAGCTCTTTTCGAACAAGAAGAGTCGATTACGCGAATAAGCGCGTCGTACCTTATAACAGGAATTGAGAAATGGAGGTAAACTTGACGGCGGAGGGATTTGAATCTGGCGGTGGACAGCGGCGGCGGGCGGCGGCGGCGGCGGTGTGGAGCGGATAAGAGAGAGAAACGTAGAGAGAGAGAAAGCAGACTAAATTTAGGAATTTATTTTATTTCGAAAAACAAAAAAATCACATGAGAGAGGGAGGAGAGAAACAAGAAAATGAGAGGACTGATCATGTCCAGGTGTCGCAACCCTGTTGGCTAATGGCTTGTGGTGGTAAAAACGAAAACGGCATCGTTACGTAAATCAGAAACTAGGGTTAGTTAGTGTGGCTCGAGTCGGTGGGGCTCGAGACTCGAGCCGGCTAATGGTGGTTGGTTTTTCTCGTTAAAAGCCGGACTCGCTGATGGAAGAACAGGTACTTGTGGACTCAAAACATTGGCCCAATTACAAATATGGGCCTTATATAGACGAAAAAGCTGGCCCAGACTTAAAAAGGCCTAAATCTTTTGTGATATACATTTCTTATAAATTTTGGTTATCCAAAACTTTTGGTAAATGGATTTGAATTCAAATTTTAGGAACTCAAATCACACTCACACACCCCACATGACCATATAATTTCCTTCACATTTATAAAAAGAGGAGAAATTTTTTGTTGGCAAACAACGTAATATCTAATTGATATATACAAAATTTGAAGTCCAATTGTTTTCTCCATGATTTTATTTTTTGGGAATCACTAAAACTATTTTTTTTTAACCGAACTCGTAGATTAGTGATTGTGTTAGCATCGTGGTGTTATAATCGGATTAAATATGGTAGTGCCCAAGAGGAGGAATTGTTATAGGAAAACAAAAATTCTCAAAATTAAAATAATCCGAGAGAGGTGGAAGTGGGGACAGTAACGCAACGGGAATATTGGGAGTGGGCATGCAATAATTGCATCATGAAGAAATGAAAAAATAGAAAGAAAGAAAAAAAAAATGATTAAAATTGGACTGAAGGTGACAAGTGTTTGGGTGGCTTGGTCGGTTTTTGTATACGTAAGGTTGTGCCACGTGTCTTCTCATCCGTGGATTGGACGGCTTGGAATTGTGGGATTTTTTATTCTCATATACCAAAGTCCAAACAAAGTACGACCTTCCCATTTTCTTTCTTCGTAAAAGTTAAATGCCATGGCTTGAATCAAGAAATAACAAATAATTTGCAAAAGTATAAAATTTTGATTTCGATAGATAGCATTATGGAACAACAAAAAAAACAATAGTAGAAATAAAATAAATATGTTGAATACAATTGCAAGATCATTATGGTTCGGAATACAATAAAACTTGTCATCGAAAACATAACTTTGCAAGTATACACCGTTAAAAGAGGGAATTTACTAGGAAATTTGGTATATGGCCATATATATAAGCTTGGTTGGCTAATGGAGTTTTGGGTAATGAAAAAAGAAAGCGAAACGAAAAATGGTATATGTGACTAGAAGAAAACAGCACGTGGGTAGGTCACACCCAAAAAGACAACAAAGCAACGAAGCAACCATGATTGATCAGTCCTTTTTTTCTTTTGGTTTAAACATTGTCTTTCCTTTTTGGCAAATAGTGCATTGCAGCCGAATATTTACCCAACCCCATCTTCTTCTTTCATCAAAACGCACCACTCGTTAATATTATGCATCTACACATTCATGGTGGATGGTATGCATGGTGCATGGGATGTATATGTTCAAGCTATGTATATGATATGTATTAGGTGGTTGTATCTTCACCCGTATTAATATTTTCATAAAAATCTTCACCCCGCGAATATGTACACGTAATTATCTGTCGATGCATTTCTATCGATTTTTTTGGATGTCAAAATTCTAAGATAGCTCGGAACAAGTAACGGATAGAGTCTGATATTTGGTATAATTTGTATGGTGTGCATGCACTTTTACAAGCCTATTACGATATTTATCTAGATGTTTCTAGGCAATTTTATTTTATTTAAATTTATTTGTATAACCAGGAAGTTGCATTATAGGGAAAAAAATTCGCTGTCCTATGTAGATATATAATTATAATTTAAGAGAATCTTAACTATTTTTTCGTTTTACTGGCTATCATAACTCATTAACTATAATTTTACGAATTAGTCATGTTTATTATAAAGTAGAAGAATGTTATAGATTATTAGTTAGATAAGGTGTCCCTATGTATTATAAGGTGTAGTGAGTCCATGTGCTTATCCTGACAACGGTCCAAATAAACCGGCGGTTTATCTCGACCACAAATTCTCCTCCTTTTTTTATTTTTTTTATTAGGCTTTTCAGTATTTTCTTTTTGTCAAAATCTACAAAATCAAAATAATATTCGAGAACGATCCATGAATAAAATTCCAAACAAAATGTCCACATATTATTTTATTCCATAAAATATTTGATTAGAGTACACGAAAAATAGCTGCAAAGCGGATATTGAAACTCTGTCCACACACTTTAATTATCATTAATCAATAATTAGTATTATCAGCAATTCAGCAACAAAGATGATAACGTTAATTATATCATGCAATTAATTAACTAATTAATAATCATCATGTTTTATTTAATTTTATCTCCATTTGTTTGCATTATCCTTCCAACATTGAGCTTCGTCACTATAAAACCACCACTCTCTGCTACTCAGCAACACATCACCCACTCATAAAGAAACCAAAAAAACTCTTAGAGAGAGAGAGAGAGAGAAGTCGGAGATGGAAGGCAAAGAAGAAGATGTTAGAGTCGGAGCTAACAAGTTTCCGGAGAGACAACCGATCGGAACATCGGCTCAGAGCGACAAGGACTACAAAGAACCACCGCCTGCGCCGTTGTTCGAGCCCGGCGAGCTAGCTTCGTGGTCTTTCTGGAGAGCCGGAATCGCTGAGTTTATCGCTACTTTCCTCTTCCTATACATCACTGTTTTGACAGTTATGGGTGTGAAGAGGTCACCGAACATGTGTGCTTCAGTCGGAATCCAAGGAATCGCTTGGGCTTTCGGTGGTATGATCTTCGCTCTCGTCTACTGCACCGCTGGTATCTCCGGTAAGTTTTCAAAACCACGCTCTGGTTTCTTCGATCTAACGATTTTCAGTCATCGATTTCGATTTTCTTCAGATTCTTCGTTAGTCTAGATAGATCGTAGGTTGTGCTTGGTAGCGAGATTAAGATCATAGATCTGCGAGAGAGAGAGAGTTATATTCTCGAATAATCTGAAGAAATAGCAAGTTTAGACTTCAATCAGGAACAAAATTAGGGTTTTACAAACCTATTGATGAGCATTTGAGATTAGTTTCAGCTTGTTTATGCGTGGAATCATCCGATTTTGAGATGTTCTAATCCGATTTGTGTATATTGTAACATCTTTCAGGTGGACACATCAACCCAGCGGTTACGTTTGGTCTGTTCTTAGCTCGGAAGCTTTCGCTCACACGAGCTGTGTACTACATAGTGATGCAGTGCTTAGGAGCTATCTGTGGAGCTGGTGTGGTTAAGGGGTTCCAGCCAAAGCAATACCAAGCTTTAGGCGGTGGAGCCAACACCATAGCTCATGGCTACACCAAAGGAAGTGGTCTTGGAGCTGAGATTATTGGAACCTTTGTCCTGGTTTACACCGTCTTCTCCGCCACTGACGCCAAGAGAAACGCTCGTGACTCTCATGTTCCCGTAAGTTATAAACAACAATCGATAAAGATGGGTTATGTTGCATTTGGAATCAGAATGTTTAATTGGTTTTTGAAATTCGACAGATTCTTGCGCCGCTCCCTATCGGATTCGCAGTGTTCTTGGTTCACTTAGCAACCATCCCCATCACTGGAACTGGTATTAACCCAGCAAGAAGTCTTGGAGCTGCAATCATCTTCAACAAAGACAACGCTTGGGACGACCATGTGAGTTTTTCACTTCTCTAACCAAATTTAATAAAATCACAATCCGTTTCAATCTTCGAATTACTAAATCTTAGTTTCATCTTTTTCTCAGTGGGTCTTTTGGGTTGGACCATTCATCGGTGCTGCGCTTGCTGCTCTCTACCATGTGATAGTCATCAGAGCCATCCCCTTCAAGTCCAGAAGCTGATTGAGTTCTCTTCCGACCATTGTGACTTTTAAAAATGTGTCTTTTGTTCTCTTAGTTTGCTTTCTTTTGTGAATCTACTATCTGTGTGAAACGTGTGTATGTGTTTCTTCTTCTTTGCCTAATGGAGACTATATGTAAAACAAAGAAATTCCCCAGAAGAATTTGTAAGCACTCTTCTCCACTTATCAAACGATTTATGCGATTAGAACATTATGGGTACGTATTTCTCAAATTGAAATTTATATTAGAAACAAAGTGGACCAAACATTTTTGGTGCATTATTAGGTTACACCCTGTCACCAGATTAAAGTGCTATTACAAGTGAATCATGCCAAACCGCACTAGCATTTAATAAGTACACATATCATTTAAATTTGCCGAAATTGAAGAAAAACGGTCCTGTGGATAAAACTCGTAAGAAATATTTGACAAATAAAATTATAAAATCATTTTTTTTTAAAACCCTGGAATATGATTAAGTAAAAAAATGTGAATTCATACAGTTATTCGGTTACCAATAAGAGTTAGAATTTTTTTTTTTTTAAAAGTCTCCATCGCGACCTTAGAATGAAACTTTATTTGGGAAGTATGAATATAAGATTTTATTAAATCAAATGGAGAGATGCTTACAAAATAATGAAATGAAATTTTACCCGTCTATCTGAATAGTATTCAGTGAATACGAAAACAATAATAATAAAAAAAAAGACAAGACAACGCACTTTGCAAAATTACCTCTATTGGATTCGTAGCCAATCAATCGAAGACATCTGGCGTGTTGCTTTTAGCCGGTGAACCGCGTATCTGACACGCGCTCAAAAGGCGAGTGCCACTCTATATCCCACATTAAATGGTAGATGCGCTTGGTTTCACCAAACCCTTACCTACCTTGTAACACCGTTACCAACTCCGTTAACTTTTCTCCCGCAGATCCGCAGCGATCGCCGTTAGATCACGTTTATGGACGTTAACCAGAAGACCGTATTTCATGAAAAGAGTTAACGACATCTTCTGTTCCACCTTATGCCCCGTCACCACCGTCAAACTGTGGCGGAGCAAAACCGCCGCCGCGATCGATTTCATTTGCAGATAAGCCAGATCCTTACCCAAACAGATCCTAGGGCCAGCATTAAACGCCACGAATTTAAACGGATCATGATTGATGAATCTACCACCGTCCGATTCCGAGATCCATCTCTCCGGTTTAAATTCCAAACAATCATCTCCCCAAGTCGATTTCATCCTCCCCGCCGAGTAAATCGAATACGTAACCGACGATCCCGCCGGCACAAATGTCCCGTCCGGCAAAACATCGTCTTTCACGGCGCGTTTCGAATCTTCCGGCACCGATGGATACAATCTCAGAGTCTCCGATAAAGCAGCTTTGAGATAAACCAATCGGTCAAGCTCCTCGCAGGAAAGCGGCTCGTCCGTCCACGATGCCATGTCATCGCCACGTGTCTCGATAAGAACGGCGCAGATCTCGCGTAGGATTTTATCCTCTACGGCAGGGTGCTGCGTAATCAACCAGAAAAACCAGCTCAACGCAACTGATGACGTGTCGCGTCCGGCTAGGATGAAATTGAGCGCCACGCGTTGGAGGATCTCGTCGGAGTAAGATTCCTTCTTTTTGATGAACCGTGATAAGAGATCGTCGTGGTTGTGGGTCCCATCGTTGTTGTGCTGACTCATCAAATCTTGCTTACGTGTCTTAATAATCTCAGACAAATAATTGTCTACTTGGACCAAGCTTCGGCTCAAGCTGAACTCCAAGCCGAGAGAGAACCGTTTCTTGAACTTCCACAAAATCTCTGGCAATATAAACCGCTGTAGCGAAGCCTCGGTGGCTCGATCGAAAGCCACCGAGAACGTGTTCACGGGAAGACCCGGGGCACAAGTCCGCGGATCTTTACCGAAAGTCAAACCGCAGATATTATCAAACGTAAGCCGAAGAAGCAAATCTTGAAGATCGATCGGCTCAGAGCCGAGCCGAGCCGTTTCAAGAATAGGCAAAAACCGAAGCTTGATCGCTCGGTTAACCCAACGAGCCATAGCTTGACGGAGAGTCCTCGTGGTGAACTCCAAAGCGGCGGTTTTACGCTGGAAAAGCCACGTGTCACCGTCGGAGTTAAAGATCCCTTGACCGAGAAGATCATGGAAAACGGCTTGCCACGTCGGACCTTTAGGGTAATTGTCAAAGCGAGTCTTGAGAATATGCTCGAGGTTTCTTGGGTCGCACGTGACCGTCACGAGACCTTGTTTCTTAGCTAGAAACGGGATTGCGCAGATGCATGTCTGATAAGTACCGGAGCAAGCACGGAGGTTGTCGGAGATCCAATCGTGCATACGCTCACAATTCTCGATTAAGCCAGGAAGACTACCCAATAAGGGCCAGACACGTGGACCTTTAAGACAACGAGATATGAATGTGAGCCATAAGAAATACGCCGTGATGGCTGAAAGAATAATTAGAGCAGTGGATATATCCATCGTTTGTGTTTTTTTTTTTTAACTCGGAACAAAAAAAAAATGACGTTATGGCACAAAAGTTGAGAAGTTGACGGAAATAGAGACGACCTCAGGTGGTGAAAATGAGAAAATTTCCGTAAAGAGTGATGAAAGTTTGAAGAGAGAGAGAGAGAGAGAGATAATGAGTTTAGAAGAGATGTAAGAACACAAGAGAGAGGATTTATAGAAAGAGCAATTATGAAAGACAGACTGTTTTTTTCCTTCAATGGATTTTCTCTCTAGCTAGATATCTCTCACGCACTCTATGATTCTCTCTCTAGATCTCTCATAAACTTAAGAGTGAAGAGCTTTAGGGTATGTGAAGCATGAGATGGTGTGCACCACCATTAATGTTCCTGATCTAGGCTGGTAGCTAGGTGGTTGGAGACTTTATACATATTCTCAATAGAAACAAAATAAAAAGGTTAATTTCAAAGTCTATGAGGTCGTAAAACAATGGAGAGAGAGAGAGAGAGAGCATTAAAGACGTTTAGTTGAGGAGCCTAAGAAGAGGAGAAAGATGGATAGACAGAGAGAGAGAGAGAGATCTATGACTAAATGACCCACAGTTTCAATGTCCGAACATGAACCATTTATATACAATTTAATACAAAACCCCAAAAAAGAGATAAGTAGACTATTGAAATATTAAATTTTGGAAAAAAATAATGTAAAAGAAGTCACAAAGTAAGCATGGGATGTTGCCTCCTCATTTTATCGTATCCTCGTGGTTATTAATTGCAAGACTTTTGAAGATAGTAATTAATTAGGGTTTTGTAATTCGGTGTCGGTTCAACAGAAATAATGGTTGATGTGTTATTAGTCAAGTCATGGCATGGGCAGTATATAGACTGTATAACGGCAAAATGACAGACTGATTTCCTGATATCACAGTTTCTTTTATCAGTTACATGATAATGTGCATACATATGTCAATTTATGATAAAAAAAAATTCCCAAACTCGTGTCATTCCACGATATGAAGTTAATTTAAGTTAACTACTATATCACGTTATTTGGATGTTTTTAATTTTTTATGAGACGCTTTGACAAAATGTATGCGCGTGTCTATATGAATATATAATTCTAAGTTTTTGGTATTGAGTGTAGGAATGAGTAATTAGGGTTTTAGATTTAATATTGTTAGGGTTTGGGTGAACAAACTCACCTGAGAAGAGATATTTTTGTTCAACTACACAACTTGTATAGGTTGCTTTATGGGTTTGGTGACTTTTTTCAATATATTTTTTGAAAGTCTATAAGAATTCAATGTTTACAATATAATAATGTATCCCCTGCTTAATGCATGATCATGATAAATTAATGCAAGAACCAACATACATAATTATACGAGAAAACCCGTGATAGATATGTACATAATTATAACACACTCCTAATTCTAAATTTTCACGTGTAGTCGAGAGGATTGAAATTTTCAATTTTTTTTAATTTTATAACAATTAAACCACACGTTGTAATATCGAAGGATCGAAGATAGAAACCAAACAAGTCGACATCACTGCGTTCGAGTTCAATATTCGAAAATCAGAATAATCTTAAAATTAAAGAAATATAAAAAAATTACAGTAAAACTTCTATAAATTAATAATATTGAGATTTAAAAAATTTATTAATTTATAGAGTTATTAATAATCGATAAATTAATAAATATCAAATACAAATTCTTCTAAATTTTTTATTTATTTAAATTTTTTATACTTTATTATTTACGTATTTCTCTTATTCTATAATATTCTAATAATCTCGGTTATCGTAATAAAATAGATGTCAATAGTTTAGTTGATTATCCGGATGAAAATGATATATATTCCAAAGTTTAGAGTTTAGAAAAAATTACGGCAACAATTCTTAATATCGATGATAAAGTTGAAGACAATATAACAATACCCAAATTACTTATGCGTAAAGAAATATTTATCATTTTTTAAATTCTTACAATTTTTGGATGCAAATCGAGATAACAATACCATGATTTTTTGATGCAATAAAAAAAATAAGAGATTATGTCCCATAAGACTCTAATTTTAAAAAGAAACAAACAACACGAGAGTTATATTTTACTAAATTATTTTAGAATATATGCATATAATTTATAATTATTAATTTATACTATTATTGGAACCATATTTTACATAGGAGTTTAAAAAATATTATTATCTTATCGAATTCATTAATTTTTACATTGGCCCGATTCGAAATCGAATTTTTTTTACTAATTTATGGTAATTATTAATTTATAGAGTATTAATTTATATAGGTTCTACTAGGCTAGATATAAACCCTATATGTTAACCTTTTTCATTAACATATAGGATTTATAATTTAGGATAATTGTGAAGAGTTTTACTCACGAAAGTCAACTTTTTCAAATTTCAAACTAGGGGTGGACATTTCGGTTTCGGTCTGATCTCGGTTTGGTTTTTCGGTTTTACGGTTTATCGATTTTATAAAAATTTAAACCATATAAAAACCGTATGTAATTCGGTTTGGTACGATTCGATTTTCTTCGATTTACGGTTTATCGGTTTTATAAAAAGTGAAACCATATAAAAATCATATACAATTCGGTTCTGTTTGGTTTCGAATTTTTCGGTTTATTCCATTATTTTCAAAAACAAAAAAAATTGTTGCATAACATAAATATATTTATCCTAAAAGAATAAGGTTCTTAGCGAATAGTTTCTTTAAAAATGTATATCAGGTGCATGAAAAATATTAAACGATATCAAAATTATCAAATGTAGAAAGCTAGTATTATTGCTCATGCAAAATGATTGTTAATAAATTATTATAACTTAATTTTGATAGAATCAAACATATGTACTAATTAATTTTCTTAACTAATTAACATGTACATTGCTTTCATTCGTAATATATGTTAAATTTAGATTTGTTATATTCCTAAATATTGTAATGAATTTAGAAATGATAAAACAACAATTTGGCAGCAAATTAAATATTTTAAAAATTATTTTTTATTATAAATATACATAGAAAAAAAAAGATAAGTAAAAAAAATATTAAAGAGTGAACCTAGTTTAAACCAAAAAAATATAGATTATCTCAAATTTGATTAAAAACTGAAAAAACTATTCGGTTTTACGATTTTTAACCAAACCAAACCTAAACCGAAAACTTCATAAAAATATTAACCAAATAGATTTTTAGATTTAATCATAATCAAACCAAATCACGTATTTCGGTTTGGTTCGGCTCGATTTTTCCAGTTAATTTTTTTTTGCCCACCTCTATTTCAAACCAAGAATTGCATAATATCCGGTTTGAACTTTTAATACGCGAAATCTTTAGAGTAAATCCTTTTTTTTTTTTTTGTCTGTGTTAAACATGGTAGAATTTAAATGAAAACGCAAACATAATAAAATTTTATGATCGAAACAGTTCCATTTTTTAATCCTATTTAATTGAAATTGACAGATGGATTTCAGTTTTCAGTTTTTATTTTACGACTCGTTTATCTTTGTTATGATTTGATTCTTCTTATACAGTGTATGTCGTTCCTATGTTCGTGTACATATGCAAATGTTAAAACTTGAGACAAAAGACAAATCGACAGATAATATAAGTTATCCAAGTAGGTTACCTTCCCATCAACGGCAAAGAAAACATACTTTTCTAGATAGTATAAATAATATTATTTTTACAAATTAATTTACATTAAGATTGAAGAATTTAGAGTTGCGTACGGCAAGCTACATAAAAAAAGCAAAACAATAAAATAGTTAGATTAGGTACATCAAGAATATCCCATGCACTATTTACAAAAAAAAAAAAAAAAAGGAATTATCGATTGCTATGACTTTACATGACTAAAAAATATATATTCGAAATTTCGCACATTAATGATAATGAGTCTTTGGTTACGACTTACGAACAAACTTAACCGATCACGTAAAATAATAAAAGAAAGTAGAAAATCTTTAGATTCCGTGGTTTGTCCCACATAAAACTGGTCATTAAAGTGAAAAAACTGGTCATTTACTTGTCACATTTTGCATTGAAGTTTGAAGACCATATATATGGAAATAAAAATAAAATCATATTGGAAAGTTAGCTAAAAATAATGAATGAAATCATTAATATAGTTAGTTACCCCGTCAATTCTTCACATTGTAATTAATAGTAAATCCAGACAACACTCAACCACTCTAAGAGGCTAATAATTTATACACATCATCACATAATTCACATGCATATTTGGTTATACATCATTATTGACTCGTTTATTACCGAAATTTAAAGAACAATGGATTCATGTCGATTTGTATCTAAAACCCGTTTTTGTATCGGTGTAACAATGATTCTCTTTGGTATTCATCATAAAATGATTATGCGATTTCAGCATTTTACCAATTTTGTGAAAATTGCAATTAATAGTACAAGTAAAAAGAAAATTTGTCCTCTTGCTAACTTCAAGTTAAAATTTATTCTGTTTCATGATTCTACAATTCCATATCACAAATTTTCACTTTCGTACGATCCCATCATTTATATTACAAATCAGAGCGTATGGCCCCTTATAGTAATCATCCAATGAAAGTGAATAAAAATAGATAATTATGAAAAAAAAAAAAAAAAAAAAAACAAGTGTATATATTTCCATACTAACACAAAGAAGCTTTTGACACCTAAAGAGAGAGCTTTGTAAAGAAGGTAAATCGGATCTCCATTCGAATGGTACAAGATGATGATAATGAAGCAACATAGGCTCAAAAAAAGCAAATAGCTTTTGGCATTTAGGCACACATATATAACTCAAGACCAAAGTTTGTATGTACCTGTGCTCGTGTGAGATTATCGAAGCGACGAACGCTACATTGGTCTCTAGATCTCACTGGAGGAGCTACTCCTTACGAGAGAAGCTTGTGGGTTACCTCTCACAATCACGTCTTTCAAGCGCGAGAGAGGTTCAAGTACTCTGCTCAGCTTCTGCGTGAGAACAAACAAACAAACAAGAGTCGTCAATAAATGGCTTTAGTTGGTTAACATTTGTGAAACATAACGATTCTTGATAGAAGTTATTACCTCGCTACTGATGCTTGATTGCCACTTGAGTTGCAAAATCTGCCACCTCTCTTGTTGCCAGCGTTGACCAAGAACTACGAGTCCTGTGACAGCAGCTGCAAAGAATAAGGACCATATCGCATTTGCTTCTCGTGTGCGTGCATACATAGAAACAGCTCTCCTTCTCCACCAAGCTTCACAGGGAAGGTTGTGTGTTGATTTTTTGGCATCCTTCTCGCATCTAAGGGGATTTGTTGCAGTATCAGAATTGAGATCTAAGTCCCCAACTGCATACTCATTTGGCTCGGCATCCGTTAACCCTTGCTCATACATGGCTGATTCAGTCCCGAATGATTCCATGTGCCTAGAAGAACCAAGCGCAGATTCACCATAGATACTCTGTTCGTTATATCCAGCTTCATCATGAAACCGTGTGTTCCTTAACTTATCACACAATCCTTGACCTTCCAGCATCGAGTCTTTGCCATCCTTTCCTTGTTCATCTTCGAATAAAGGCTCATCAATGGGTAGATTCTCATGCTCACTAGGTGGGAATACAAAGTGGTCAGACATGTACAAATCACGCGAAGTTTCTGCTCCATAGTAAGCATCATACTTTCGTGCATCTCTCGACTCGACATTATAAGGACCAGGAGAAGCAGCATAAGCCGATGAAGTAAGCGAAACGACTTCCCATTCATTCCCTCGAGGAGGATGCTCCTCATAAACTTCTTTGTCAGCCATCTTCTACCACACAATCTCCAATCACCCAAACAAAAAAAAAGGAACCTGCTTTATCAGCCATATAACAAACAGAGAATGTCTCAAATCTTTCTATTGCAAAAACCTCAAAACCCATCAGCAATGCAGGCAATGAAATCAAAAACAACATTGAGGGGTCAAATACTAAGAACCAATCAATATGAGGGAATTTTCAGAACAAGACAAAAACCGATTCCTTTCTGGGTTACTTCGTCCAATCAAATCAGATACAATAGCAGAAGAGAGAATCAAAATACGAAACAATCTCTTTCCATGCTTATCAAATCGAGCTATTACAAAACCTATACGAACACAATCACGCTCGCGAAAAACAACAATTGAGGAAGGAAAAAAAAAAAGCTTTACAAGGGGAAAAAGCGTTCGTCGGAAAACAAAATACCTATGAAGAGAAGATACGTATTGGGTTGGATCCAGAGGTTGATGATGATGAGATTTCTATCTCCTAAGAGACTTGAGAATCTGGAAAGAGAAGAGAACAAAAAATCAGCACTTATTGATACCGGCGATAACCGGTTCTTAGGTCGGCTGAATAGACGGTGCGACCGGGTCCAGTCGGTAAACAGGTTTATATATGCGTGCGTGAAGGCTACCGCAAACGCGACGTAACGCTGACAAAAATTTGCGATTTTTGAAAACGTCCTAACACGTGGTTTGTTATTATTGGCATAAATTTTCTCTCTTGTATAAATAATTAAATACTGGAAAAAAAAAATCAGAATCTGTAATAGTGACAGAGAAATTCGGAAAGAGTTTTTTCGATTAGGGGTGAAACCGAGCATACAAATAAAGATTTTATGCAAGCTTAAACCAGAATCAATAACCAAATTAAACGAGAATTTATCTATTTGATTGATTGGTCCTTTTTATATTCTACATTTTGCTTTTCGTTGCTATTTTTGTTGTTTTATTATATTTGCCACCTATTCAACCAAGGACATTTTGATATTTCCAAAATACTAATTTATCACTTACGCACAGTTAATTATCTGATATGATTTTTAGTATGTCATCAATTATTTTTCTCTTCAATGAAGATGATTTAACGACATAGCTATATAGTATAATTCATGAAGGAAAAAGTGAATTTTATTTTAGAAATTTTGAAAAATGCCATTTTTGAAATGCCACTTTTCAAAATACCATAATTTTTAAAAAATTTCAAAAATACCACTAAAATTATATTATTTATTCAAAATATCATTTATGTTTGGGTTAACTATTTTATGTTAAAATTTAGTTTTTAGAGTTTATGGTTTCTTAGGGGTCAAAATCTCTTTTAAGGTTTAGGATTTTAAAATTTAGGATTTGAAAATTCTTAACGAGTGGTATTTTTAAAAATAGACAACTCATGATGACATTTTTAAAAATTGACATACCAAAAATGACATTTTTGAAATTTTCTCAATTTTTTTCCACCAAAAATTAATGTTCTTTCACAACTAGCTTTAGTTTTCCGTTTTACATTCTTTTGCTATTACGTTTTGGGCTGAAATTTTAATAAACTTGATAAAGAACAAAACACAAACATAAATTAAGCTGATCAACATCATACGACATCATTTTATATAAACATTTTGAAGGCATATTTTAGGAGTGATAATTGGCTATAGTAATGGACATCTCGTAATTATTTAGGACTTGATAATTGGATGTAATGGTGAGTAATCTCATAGTTGTTTTGCATGGATTCAAGTTTAAAGTTTTAAAATATCTTTCATTTTCTATACTTTTTTTATACAACCCATTTTCAATTTATATTTTTCACTCAATTTTATATAATTAAAAAATCTCTATATTATTTATTTTATTTCTAAAATCTTAGACTCATCATTTATATAGAGTTTTCATATTTTTTTTTTCTTTAGTATTTTCTTATATATATCATTTGCACCGAATTTGAACCGAATTTATTTGTTGGTAAATTCAAGTATTTTATCAATTAAAAAATTACACATATTACATCATCTGCACAAATTAGCATCTTTCAAACTTCCCAAAGTTTTTTATTTAATGTAAGTCTCATGTGGTTTTGGAGCTTTGACACAAAATTTAAAATGTATTGGGCTTTGGTATTTTCAATAGTTTCTTCTTACCAGTTTAGATGTGAGATTTTTTGTAAATAGACTATCTATATTACTATTTTTGAAAATTATCCTATGTTTTTTTTAAACTAACTCTTTTGTGTTGTAGATAGATAATTTTATCTTTATTGAAAACTTACAACTTACAATCCCTCCATTCCTCCCTCCCTCGATATTATCTTATGTGTTTGTGTCTTCCATTCCCACAAATTCTGTTATTTGCAAATTGCATACTAAATTTGCGGTTTCCATATGTGTCCTAGGTCAAGAGATAATATCTAGAGCTCAGCGTATCCATACTGTGGACGAATTGGAAAAACGCGCAAAAAAATATTTTATTGATGTTCAGACCATATCATCATACGTTGATTCATTTAAGTTAATCACAATTTACAAATTGGAATATTTTTTTCTACGAATTAGTTATATGATTTGTCTAACCAAATGCCTAACATGCATAGTGTGCCTCCGCACGGTGGATTCGGAGCTGGACTCGAGTGAGTGGTCATGCTCTTCTGCGGATTAGACAATATCCGAAAAATATCTCTTTTCCCTCGTGACTCCCAAAGACTCAAACCATGAAAGTTGTTTAGAGTCTAAGAACGATTAAAATTTAAAGTTTAAAAACTATTATTAATCATAACTCTCTAACTTTTTGCATAGTATCAGATATTATTTTACCTCTCTCTAAACACTTTCGCAAAGGGCTTATAAAAACTATTAAAGTTTAGAGTTTAAAAACTATTATTAATCGTAACTCTCTAACTTTTTGCATAGTATCAGATATTATTTTTCTTTATTTTTTAAAATAATTTATTTATTGTAATAAACAAAAAATAAGAATTAAAATTTATTTTGAATAAAAAATGACACGTGATCAACTAAATAGATTAAAATTACAATTTTGTTAACGTTGTTAACTTTTTCGTTAACGGAAATGGCAGCGTGTAACAACTTCCTTAGTTTGAGGATTTGTTGTGTGACTTTTGTCACTTTAGATGCTGGAAAGAGCCACTCAAACTTTCAAGTTTTAAACCGCAAGTGGTAGGTTTTCGCAATTTTAGAACGGGTCAAATGACACTCTCATTGCTTCTTTTGAGTCTGCCTCTACTTAAAAAAAAAAAGTTAATAACATTAAAACTATACGAAGTGTCGTGAGAGCCCCGTGTCAACATTTGGGAGCAAACAAGTAACAATGATTCAGAGAACAAAAACATACGTAGGAGGATGATAACATGTGAAGAAGCATAAGTAGGTGTAAGTTGTTACAACCAAGTTCAGGGTTTTGCCATGTAGTCTTACCAGAGAATCATTGCATCAGACACAAGTTGGGGTGGATAGTGGCGGCTCTGGTGCAGCAGCAAAGTGCAGTCCCCTGCGTTCTGTTTATCCTCAAAAATCTCTACATGGTCCATTGGATGCTCAGTAGAATAACCATGGAATAGGTTTTGCTTGACTAATGCGATCACTTGTGGGTTGATTGCATGATCCTGTCGCAGGTGGACATTCAAAAATGACATGATTTGGGGACTAGTCCGTAGCTCCTAATTCCATGAAAATAAATAGAAGATAACAATTATAAAGGAAAACAAAAACAAATAAAATACAACCAAACTAACAAAATAAAGAAACAACAAAACTATTTACCCCTGAAATACATGTGATGTTTTACTTTACGACGACATTATACTATTGGCTTCTAATTTATAAATATGATATACAGAGCCTAAGCTTTTTTATCAATTAAATTTCTACATTTTTGTTGTTGAAAAGAATCAGACTAACAAATTAAGAGATGATGGTAATAGCCACCTTTCCTGCAAAAAAAACCAACAAATCTTCAGGCACATGACTTCAATCTTAAGTTTAACACATCAAGTAAATAGTATTATTAGCTTACATCCTGTTGAAGAAAACAATGGATATCCTAAAGACAAAGAACAACATCTAAGATCATTATTTGATTAAATTATGTAGCAGATGATAGGAAAAAAACAAAGAAATACAATGCTTTTACTCGCTTGCGGAGTTCTCTTAGTGTCATTCGATTAACCGGAGAATCATCAAAACCTTCATCTCGCCATACAACAGCCACATGATCATCCTCCTTTTTGTGATTGGCTTGAAGAAATCAAACAACATTCAGCGATATTAAGAACATCATGATGAAGCCATGTCCCACCAGGTTTTGATTTGTCAAGAATACATCTCAGAAAGCGTGAAACACAGTGGCACAGCTATAAAAAAAATTCATCAGGGTCAAAAAATAATATACATTTTATAAAATATAGTATCATTTAAAAATTTTGATATTAAATTGCCTTAGTGTTTTTTTTTTGTAAGATGATGGCTACAGAATTGATTTAAAGTTTCCTAGTAAAATATTTGCGTCTTACAACATCTCTGGTTAAGACAATATGTCGATTTTTCTTTTCTATTACTAGAATTATATGACAAGTCATTTAAATTAATATTATATGTTGATGGAGGTTTGATTTATGGTCATTAATTTATATGATGAAAGTAAATTAGTTTTTTGAATTACAAAATCAAAAGTTAATGATGAATTAAAAAAATAAATTAAGCACACAAATATTTAAACTTGTAGCTTGAAAATATAAACCCTTAATTTTCTGTGAGTTCAAGTCATATAATCTCTAACATAACAAAAAGCTAGAATATAATCCAAACATACTAGAATAAATTAAAAAGAAAAAAAAATTGTTACCTCAATTCAACCGAATATTTCAGAGTTTTTTAGTTTTGGTCAATCCAGATTCTAGAAAAGGAAGAGTTGAATTTGTGTGTTTTATTAAAATAGATATAATATTATGTGGATATTATTTTTAATTTAGTTAAAGTGATGAATTATTACTCTCATGGAAACTGTTAACCTGTATGAAATCAGATGCGGGTACGTGAAAGTAGAAGCGTTAGGAAACGGCAGAAACGAGTTTTTAAAAATATTTAGAAAGTGAGTACGTGTTGGAAACGTGTATATATATAACATTAAAATAAAATTATATTAAAAATAAACTATTTTAACTAATAAAAATCCAATATATAATTCAAATATTATAACTCAACCGAAGATAAAAATATAATTCAAAGTCACATAATAATATCATCGTTCTCATTTTCTCAGCTATTCATCTGTTTGTTTCTTTATTAATTAGGGTTTTAATTTTTATGTTAATAAAATGGGTTAAGATGGACCACAAAACAAATTAATTTTTATAGGTCCAAAAAAATAATTAACTTATTTTATTTCTCTAAACATTGATTTCTGATACGACCACCGTCAACGCTTCCGATCTACACTCATCGACGCTTCCAACTCTGAATCGTGCATTTCCACCGCGCTTCCAAACACCTCATTTTTGGAATCGCGATTCCGAAACGATTCCGAGCGCTTCCGCTTCCAGAGCGAAAAACGCACCACCACAAGCGATTCAATGCTTCCTAGATGGAGAGTTTGTTACAGCGGCATCATCATTATTGCCGAAAGCCAATACGGTACTTCAAGCGAAAGGATTCGGCCTACTCCATGCTTTACAATTATCATGGCACCGTGGATACCGATAGATCATATTTGAAGGCTACTCCCAAAGAATAGTAGACTTAATTCATGGAAGAACAAATGACATAGCAATTGATAATTTAATCAATGATATTCTTCATTCGATGAATCGATCTGCAGATGTTCAAGTGATTCACATTGGGAGAAGAGTTAATGAAATAGCCGGCAAACTGGCTCATTTTGAACAATCTTAATATATATCTTATTGTATATATAATATCCCACCATCTTGTATTTAACATACATCAATAAATCGGATGTTTAAAAAAAATAAGAACCCTTCGACAAAAAAAAAAAAAAATCTAACAAGAACCCAATTTTCGAGTATTTGGGCCTTATTATTTTATGTACTTGGACTTTTTTGTTTCATGTAGGTAAATTAATTTTATAGGGGTCGAACGTGATTTTGTATCGGGGTCATTATGATGATTCATATGAACATACATATAAATTTTTTAAAATTTATAAGGGTCAACTGACCCCTAAACGTTAAGTGCCTCCGCCAGTGGTGAAACACAAGTGAAAGCTCATCAAAAACAAAACCTGGAAAAAAATCTAAAATTAGACCAAAGAAGTATCTTATGAATTTCCAAGAAGTCTTGACCCATGAGTTTGTACAAATTTTCCCATATTTGTAGATTTCGACAGAGAACTAAACACACACAAAGAAGTATCTTATAGATAAATTTCAGAATTTTGAAATGAGAAAGAGAGAGAGAGAACCTATTGATAAGAGCAAGCACTGGGGTGATTTGAAGGAAAAGGAAGAAGAAGACGAGCAAGAAGAGGAGGGTGTCAAAAGTTGGATCTCTTGGTACACTGCCAAGGTATTTTTTTGCCGTAACAGGTATAGAAGACGCTAAGGGATTTGAGAAAGTGGTGAGAGATGTGATTGCAATATTCAAAGGGAATGACCCAAGAGATCAATGGAAGGCTTTGGTGGATGAGAGTGTGCTTAACCCATGGCATCCTCATCCTCTGCATCGGCTTCTTTATTACTCTGTCTATTCAACTGGGACGGGTCTATTCATGTCCCCTATGATGCATTCTTCATATACCAAACGAAGCCTAAGCTAGGGAAAGAATTTGAGGTACTTCCTTGTGACATGTTTTGCTTGAGAATTCCTGGTCCTAATGCTTCTATTCCACTTGGAGCTAGCTTTGGTTATCATCCTGGTTGATGAAGTAAGTACTTTATCTACATTCTTCTTTCAATTACTTTTCCATGCCATTTAGTAACATTTTTTTGCTAAATGATTTGTAATAGAAATGATGGGATCGTACCAAAGTTAAAAAAAATTGTGATATGAAATTGGAGAATCATGAAACAAAACAAATTTTACTTGAGAATTTCTTGTGTGACTTTTGTCACTTTGGATGGCTGAAATGAGCCACTCAAACCTTCAAGGTTTAAACTGTAAGTGGTTGTTATCTTGGAGGTTTTCTATGCAATATTTTTTCCATATTTAATTAGATTTAGTTGAATATTGACAAAAAACTACTTCTTGACACTATTTTACTATACTTATAACCTGCAGTTAGCGAGACTAGAACGTGAGAAGAGAAAGGCAAGGTGTGAACGCGCTGGAATGGGTGACAACAATCAGCTTCATGAGAACTTGCAGGACCCTTAGGGTCATCTTGAGAACATAGGTGGATTAGCTCAGGATCCACCACCACTGAGTGATGCTGAAACTCGTGGACAAATTTACAAAATCCAGAACCTGTGTATGTTCAGAGGCAGCAGCCTCTAACTCGAATCACCCTTGCAGAGAGTTTGATGCATACTTTCCTAATCAAGCTGCTATCTTGTCACCTCCAATCCAGAGACAGGATCATGCAATCAACCCACAAGTGATCGCATTAGTCAAGCAAAACATATTACATGGTCATTCTACTGAGCATCCAATGGACCATGTAGAGACTTTTGAGGATAAACAGAACGCAGGGGACTGCACTTTGCTGCTGCACCAGAGCCGCCAATATCCACCCCAACTTGTGTCTGATGCAATGATTCTCTGGTAAGACTACATGGCAAAACCCTGAACTTGGTTGTAACAACTTACACCTACTTATGCTTCTTCACATGTTATCATCCTCGTACGTATGTTTTTGTTCTCTGAATCTGTTACATTGTTACTTGTTTGCTCCCAAATGTTGACACATGGCTCTTAGTTGATTTATGGACCAAAAAGTAGTAAATGTCCAATGCAATTTTGTTAGACCGTGTACAAAAAACAATATATTTAAACAGACCTCGACTTCTTTGAATATAAAATTACTCATATTATCTTCAAATTAAGAAGAGAAGGAATAGATAAATTTTGATCAAATTCAGAAACAAGAGGCTAGTTAGTCCTTGACAATGACTGTCTTTATAAACTCCATAACAATTGAAACCAATTGAGGTTGATGCTTGCTAAAACCATGATTAGCTCCTTGCACAATTTCCAGCTTGTGGTTGGGTACAACTTTTGCAAACTCCTTGACATCTTCCACTGGTACAACCATGTCATCTGATCCATGAATGGTCAAGACTTTGCATTCTTTGTCAATCTTGAGACAAGCTTGATGCATATCCGTGTTTAACCTCTCCATTAAACTCTCTTCGGTAACACGGAACTTGGATTTTCCCTCTGTAGCATCGATGAATCCATGTTCCTTGATTATTTCAAGATAGCCTTCTCCAAGACGTATGCCTTTTTTAAGATCAAAACGTTCCGAAATATTGATTACTGTGGCCGAGAATGGTAGTAACCACACGGTTCATGTCATTAGACAAGTGTTGGATAACGGAATGTAAATCATCAGCTTCGTAGTTGTAGTTACCATAATTGAAACTTCCTTGACTCTCTCCATAACCAGAGAAATCAAAACGGAATGAGCTGATGGCTTCTTTCTCTAAAGCAGTAGAGACCTTCTTGAGGATTTGGTTGTCCTTGTTCGAGTTAAATCCATGGCACAAGACCACAATTTCTTTTGAACCAGTTTCATGAAGCAGACCCACCAGCTTCTCGTTGTGGCTGTTCGGAATCACCATCTTCTTCTTCTGTATGCAAACTGCAAACAAGAAACAAAGAATTTAAAAAACCACAAACGATTCCATTGATCGATCTCTGTGTTTCACTCTCCGAAACAACAACAAGTATTGAAACCAGACCCTATTTTTCTAAGTACCTGAACTTCCTTTTCCCTTAGACGAATCCATTCTCCTCTCCGTGCTTTTCAAAAATCAAACAAAAAAAATACAAAGTGGCTTACAAAAGACCTTGACGCACCTATTCATACTAATCTAAGAACCCTAGGATATACGAAGAAACCCAAAAGAAAAAGGAAAACATATCAATATCATAAAGAAAAAGGAAAATTACCATAAAAATCCACCAAAAAATTAAATAATTCACTCTATAATTATATTGAAAAAATTGCTATGGAAGTAATATATAACTAGGTGGTACCCACGCTGAGAAAATAGAAACAGAAAAGAATTTATAAAATTTAGTAATATTATTATATTTACTCGATAATTTTCAAAAATACATATAAAATTTAATTGATCACGCTTATATACAAAATTCTCAAAAATAAATACAATAAAAATTTGTCAATTGAAAAATAAATTATATATATATTTTTTTTCAATTTATCTATATATATCTTTATTTTTCACAAGAAACTACTCCATAATTATTAATTTTCCTATTGGTAAAAAGTATGATTTTCTTCTTCTCTGTTTTTCCCATTCTTATGGTTACTATGGTGTGTCCATATTTGCCGATAAATCCATATCCGTGGGTTGATAAATGCCAATCCATGGGCCGATAAAATCCATATCCGTGGGTCAATAAATGCCAATCCGTGGGTCGATAAATTCCTTATCCATGGACCGATAAAATCCAACCCGTGGATCGATAAAATCCATATCCGTGGGGCGATAAAATCCAACCCGTGGATCGATTAATGCCACACCGCGGATCCATAAAATCCAACCCGCGGGTCGATAAAATCCTTATCTGTGGATCATTTGGAAGGGTTTTAGCCTATGATTTTCATTCCCGGTACAATCTTTGGGTCGAGGGTTGCTACCCACAGTAGAGAAAAATCTTTCATGGTAGCCGATGGATCGATTTTTTATCGCCCAACTTGGGTTCATGGCACCTTTAATTATTTGGGTATGTTATGTGGCTCGACCAGATTTCGTATTATCCGGAGTTAAGAATGAACTTGGTGGTGATAGCTATTTTCACCAAGTGTTGGAATTTTCACCAAGTGTTAAACTATCATGGAAATAACATATATTTTTGAGAGTTTGTTCATCTATATCTTGTTTATTTAAGATTGGCGACCTAAATTTTATATTAATTGAAATTCTATTATATTCTTAATCAGAGCCATTAGATTTAAACATATTTTAGGGATTAATTTACAACAAGATTCGTCGATTCAGCTAGATTATGAATGATAGATGATTGATTGATGTCTCAAATTTGAAAATAAAAAAAAATTCTAACAAAGAATAAATCAATTAAGAGAAAGTTAATTATAATGGCCCTAGTAACATAATTTCAACTAGTAACATAATTTTAATTGAATTAGGATGAATTCAGCTGGAAAAAAAATTGAGACACTATTTTATTATGGAGGAGGAATATAGATGAATGCGAAGGAAAAATCAGAAAAAAGACAAAAGCTACTGAATATTTTCAAAAGTTTAATTGATTAATTTATTTTTAAAATTTCAACCACATTCCACCAGATTCAGCTGTTACCATTTAAATTCAAAGTTATTCCGCTATATTTCACAAAAATTAGCAAAATTTATCCGATACTATTTAAACCCAGTAACAATATAATATACAGTATGCGTGAAGACTACCGCAAACGCGACGCAACGCGGAAAAAATGCGAAAACGTCGTAACACGTGGCTTGTTATTATTGGCGTTTCAGAGTAATGAGTTAAAAAAAAAAAAAAACTTCGTCTTCAACAAATGTGTGGCGGATGCTTGAAACTACTAGTGGAGAAAAAGAGAAATGGGAGATCTCTATGCTTTGGACTTCGATGGAGTTCTCTGTGATAGTTGTGGAGAAAGCTCTCTTTCTGCTGTTAAGGTTAATCTCATTCTCTCTCTCTCGAATACTCTAAATCTCTGTTTAGATTCCGAGAAACTCCTTCTGGGTTTTGTTTCTCTGATTCTGATTTTGAAAATTGGAGCTTGCGTTTGAAGTTTTGGGATGTTATTGATGAGTTTTGTTTTTGCACATTCGTTGATTGTTCCGTGTTTATAGGCTGCGAAAGTGAGATGGCCTGGTTTGTTCGAAGGAGTTGATTCTGCTTTAGAGGAATGGATCGTCGATCAGATGCATATCGTAAATTGTGTCCTTCCTTGCATGTTTTTAGCTCTGGTTTTGATAAAATGTTCACCAAATGCGTTTTAAGATCCAAGAAGGTGGTGTTTGTAGGTGAGACCTGTGGTGGAAACTGGCTATGAAAATCTTCTACTTGTGAGGTTGTTATTGGAGACGAAGATACCGTCTATTCGAAAATCTTCAGTGAGTGTGAATGCTTCATCAGAACTTAGCTTGGATATAGAGATCGTTTTCGTATGGTAGATGAACAGTTGATGATGATTGCACTTTGATTATTAAGGTTGCAGAAGGATTGACTGTTGATGGGATATTGGAGAGCTGGGGAAAGATTAAACCGGTTATCATGGAAGCTTGGGAAGAAGATAAAGATGCTTTGGTCGATTTGTTTGGAAAAGTTAGAGATGATTGGATTAAAAAGGACTTGAAAACTTGGATTGGTGCTAATAGGTATGTCTTCAAGATCACAACATTCCATCGTTTCTTGCACATTTACCTTCATAGTCTTACTATATTTGCAGATTCTATCCCGGAGTTTCGGATGCACTGAAATTTACCAGCTCGAAGATTTACATTGTTACCACGAAACAGGTGCACTTTTGTTCGCTGTGTAACCTCGATGTGATTGTAGCTTCTGAGTGTATCGTCTAACTAAATGCGGTAAATCAATAACTTTGCAAGCATGGGCGGGGGAAATTTGCAGGGCCGGTTTGCAGAAGCGTTGCTGCGTGAAATAGCAGGTGTAATCATACCATCGGAAAGGATTTATGGTCTGGGTACAGGGTCAGTAATCTACCAATGAGCTTTGATCTTGTTTCTTGTCCAGATTTTTCCCTTAAACAAGCTTCTTTTTCCTGTTTTGATATCTCTATCCAGGCCAAAGATAGAAGTGCTAAAGCTGCTTCAAAATAAACCAGAACACCAGGGCTTGACGTTGCAGTAAGTCTCGTTCATGCTTGTTTGTATCACTAATTCTTCTCTTTACATTGACATTGGTAATAATTAGTTTATAATTTCAACAGTTTCGTGGAAGACAGGCTCGCAACGCTGAAGAATGTCATCAAAGAGCCTGAATTAGACAAATGGAATTTATACCTAGGTGGTCTCTTCACTCTCCCATATCATCTTCTCTGGTTCTTCTTGCTGATTATTCGGACAAAACTTATCTCAACACAGGTAACTGGGGCTACAACACCGAGAAAGAAAGAGCAGAGGCAGCAAGCATTCCCAGGATTCAGGTTATCGAGCTCTCCACGTTTAGCAATAAGCTTAAATGATTATACTCATCGGAAAACAAAAAAAAAAAGCAAGCTTCCGTTTTTTATTGTATTCTATGCCATATGTCAAAGAAATTGTAGGTAAGATTCAGTGAAAGAGTTAAACTTTCAGTCCTTTAAGAGCTTTAAAAGTGGCTCTGTGACCTATAATTCATCCTTGGTGAGATCATTCCTGTTACCATCATCGCCATCTTCGTTCTTGTTACTATCACCATCTTCATCATCTTTGCTTTGCTCGGCTTGAAGTTTGTCAACGACATCTTCAAGTGGAGGATCTCCAGGTCGTCGAAACTCTTGTTTCCCTATCTTAACCTCATAAGCCTCTTCTTGGCTAAGCACAAACTCCCTTAGCTAGTTGAAAATCCACCAACAAAGACGCAACATTGATTTAGTGTGAGATCTCAGACTAATCCGGTGAACAAAGTTTTAGGATTTTGCGTGTTTTCTGCGATTTTTAACAACTTTTTGTGTTACCTCAGTCACGTCTTTTCCATGTTGCATATTGAACATCACCGTGCTTCGATCTACGGCCATGAATCTGACTCCTATCCCTCCTGTTTTCAAAACTTTTGTCCATTTCATAGCAATTTCCAGCACCATATCCTGATTGAAATCAAACAATCAAATCACAATTTAATCGCCTGAAGCCATTGCGATCAGAGAGAGGGGAAAATGTGGATGTTTGATTACCTTAGTGCGGTGGACGCCTAACCGGAGCTTCACGAATCCGACGACAGGTCCAAAAGTACGTTTAGCCATTTCCGCTTGGATCTGATCGAATCCCATGTTGGAGAAATCAGGCGGCGGATCGAATTCCGGCGTCGGCGCTTTCTTCCCCCAATCTTTCCATGATTCGTCTTCTTCATTGTCTTCGACGTCGTCTAGATCGTCGGAGATCTCGATCCGTCGCTGACCTGCTTCGGCAAACTCGACGGATCCGTAAAAATTGGAGATCAGAAGAAGAAGGATGCAAAAAAGTAGAATCAAAGAAGACGAAGGAACGATCTTCTCCATGGTTATCACTTTCAGGAATCAGTAAGCGACACAGACTCCACAATCATGTGTAATGTGGTTTTTTGCCCTTTTTTTTTTTTTTTTTGGGGAGAAAATAATTAACGACATAAACTGAACATTCTCGCCCAAAACTGTTTGCCGTTTTATTGTTTACGAAAAAACTGCGTGCCGAGTTATGTAGGTAAAGATGACAAGCATGGAAAGGACGTAAGACGAAAACGACGCGTGCTGACAAAATGGATTTGGGATCTTCTCCTCTATTTATTTTTCTCGTTTGTTATCTCCGAAGCAAAAATACATGTTACTTTTTTTTTTTTTTTTTTAATCTTCTCTTCGATCAAAGAACATGACTTTGATAAGTAACTTAAAATCTCTATCAATCTCATCGAATAGATTCATCAAATATCTCAACTCGATCATAACAAGGATTTTTAATATACTTTTTTAGTCATTTAGCAAATTTAAGCAAGCTTTGATTTAGCAAATGAAAACGATGACTGTGTTTTTTCTTTCACAGTGCTAACTCACACGTGTCTCGTTCTTATTAGCGTGCCTCTAATATATGAAAGGGCAGTTACGTAATAAATAGTGAAAACCGAGGTCCGTCTCGTGACACGCATTTCCCGTGTTCCAGCTGTATCGAGAGCGTGGGCCCCACCAACCAAAAAAATAAAAAATAAAAGTAAATAAAAATGAAAAAAACTCAGATTAATACCCCTCCAAAAAAAAAAAAAAAAAAAAAAAAGAAAAGAAAAGGGAAGTAACCAGCTAGGGTTTGACTGCGAGAAATTTCTGATCGCGTGAATTTCTGAAGAGGAATCGATCATCGATTCCGTGGATTTCGTTTCCCTCCCTTTTTCGTTTTTTGTTTTTTTTTTTATGGAAAAGCCCTCACAAGGATCTGGTTTATACAGTTGCATCCCGCGAGTTTCGTTTCTTCCCTGAGATTACCCCCCAAAAATCGATGCAAATCTAGAGAGAGAAAGCTCTGATACGATAGTGGCAACGACTCAGTGTGTGTGTCGATGTCGGCTTTTGTTAATTTTCCGTTTTTGACTATCTGAGGTTTTTTTCGGGGTGTGGCTTTTGGAGGGATTCTTTGGTAGGGTTTTTCAACTTTTGTCTTCTTCTCACTTCTTTGTGCCTTTGAAATTGGGCTTTGATTGTTTCAGAGTCTAGTGTTTCTCGGTGAATTGCATGCAATCTGGAGGCAGCGGCGGAGGATCCGCCCGGAATCCGGGTATGGGTCCGGCTGGTCGGACTGCGTCCACATCATCCGCTGCGTCTCCCTCTTCTTCATCTTCATCTGTGCAGCAACAACAACAGCAGCAGCAGCAGCAGCTGGCGTCTAGGCAGGTAAAGGATTGTCTGAAACTTGAAGTCTGTGTGTGTGGGGGTTTAATTGCTTTAAGAGGGATTAACTGCTCTTTGTAGTTGCTAATGTTTGTCTGTTGAACTTGCCGTTATTCAATTGTAGTGGGGATTAACTGTTTCCCAAATTTTTGTCGAAAAGGAAAGTCACCAATTTGTTTAAATTGAAGCTGCGTAGTTATGTTTTGAGTAGTGGTATTTGTCTTCTCTATTAGCCACTTGAAGTAGTTGCTCTGAATCGATTGCGTACTAACTATTATCGTGCTTCTAATATGGCAGCAGCAGCAGCTGAGAAACTCTGAGGCAAATGATAGCATGTTTGCGTATCATGCTGGTGGGGTTCAGGGAATGATGGGAGGTGGCAACTTTGCTTCGTCTCCGGGCTCTATGCAGCTGCCTCAGCAGTCTAGGAAATTCTTTGAGTCTCCTCAACAACAACAGGGTTCTTCTCAAGAGGGTCAGCAAAGTTTTAATCCGATGCAGCAAGCGTATATTCAGTTTGCTTTACAGGCACAGCAACAAAAAGCACAGCAGCAAGCTAGAATGGGGATGCTGGCTTCATCGAGTGTGGGAAAGGATCAAGATGCACGGATGGGGATGTTGAATATGCAAGACTTGATTCCGATGCAGGCATCTAGTCAGGGCCAGGCCTCGTCGTCTAAGCCATCGGGTGAACAGTTTGCTCGCGGTGAAAGGCAGATGGAATCAGGTTCTCAACAAAGGAACGAAACAAAACCTCATCCTCAGCAGGTGGGAACGGGACAACTAATGCCTGGAAATATCATAAGACCAATGCAGGCACCACAAGCTCAACAGGGTGTCAATAACATGGGAAATAACCAACTCGCATTTGCACAACAGTGGCAGGCGATGCAGGCATGGGCGCGTGAGCGCAATATTGATCTCTCGCATCCTGCCAACGCCAGCCAAATGGCGCACATCCTTCAGGCACGAATGGCTGCCCAACAGAAAGCTAATGAAGGCAACGTGGCTTCACAGTCACCCTCTATTCCAATCTCTAGCCAGCCGGCTTCATCTTCAGCTGTTCCAGGTGAGAATTCACCTCGTACCAACTCTGCTAGTGATATCTCTGGGCAGTCAGGATCAGCCAAGGCCAGACATGCAGTATCTACCAGCTCATTTGCCTCGACTTCCAGTCCCAGAATGGTGAACCCCGCTATGAATCCCTTCTCCATCCAAGGGAGAGATAATCCAGGGTATCCTAGACATTTAGTTCAGCCTACAAATGGGATTCCCTCGGGAAATTCCCTGCAGACATCTGCAAACGAGACACATGTTTTGGATCAAAATGCGTCTACAAAAAAAAGTTTAGGTTCTACTGAACATTTGCAGATGCAGCAGCCTAGGCAACTGAATGCACCTACTCCAAATTTAGCAGTTCCATCTGATGCTGGCCCACTCAGTAATTCTTCCCTACAGAGTGGACAGGGGACCCAACAAACTCCGCAGCGATCAGGATTTACCAAACAACAACTCCATGTTCTCAAAGCCCAGATACTGGCATTTAGGCGTTTGAAGGTTTTCAGCTCTGTCTTTTTCCTCATTTCTTCATTTTTTGTGTATGTTTTGCTGGTGATGTATAGTTGCCTTCAAATAACGTTTCTGCAAGTCAGGTTGATTGGCTTTTTCTTTTTCCTTGCTTTTTACTTGACAGAAAGGAGAAGGTTCTTTGCCTCAGGAGCTTCTTCAAGCTATTGCCGCACCACCGCTTGAACTGCAGACGCAGAGGCAAATTTCTCCTGTGGGAGTACAAGTTCAGGATAGATCTTCAGACAAAACTGTAGAAGACCAAGCAAGGTCGCTAGAGTGTGGCAAAGAGTCTCAGGCTGCTGCTTCTTCAAATGGACAGTTTTGTTCTAAAGAGGAAGATAATGTTGGAGATACAGAAGTAGCTTTGGTGACGGGCCACAGCCAATTATTTCAAAACCTGGGAAAAGAAGTTGCTTCTACTAATGCGGCTACGAAAGAGGAGCAACAAACCGATGTATTCCCTGTTAAGTCAGACCAAGGAGCAGATGCTAGTACTCAAAAGACTCCTAGAAGTGATTCTGCAGCTGATAAGGGTAAAGCTGTTGCATCTGATATAGGCCAACCTAAGGTTCCTCCACAAGCAAGCTCTCCCCTGCAGCCCAAGGACACAGCCTCTGCCAGGAAATATCATGGACCGTTGTTTGATTTTCCCTTTTTCACTCGAAAACATGACTCTTATGGGTCTGCAACAGCCAATGCCAATAACAATCTCACATTAGCATATGATATTAAAGATCTGATTTGTGAAGAAGGTGCGGAGTTCTTTAATAAGAAAAGGACAGACAGTTTGAAGAAGATAAATGGTCTACTAGCAAAAAATTTGGAAAGGAAAAGGATTAGGCCTGATCTTGTTTTGCGGCTTCAAATTGAAGAGAAAAAGCTTAGGCTATCGGATCTTCAGTCTCGTGTTAGAGATGAAGTGGATCGACAACAACAGGAGATAATGTCCATGCCTGATAGGCCATACCGTAAATTTGTGAGGCTGTGTGAACGACAACGACTAGAAATGAATAGACAAGTACTGGCCAACCAGAAAGCTGTTAGAGAGAAGCAGCTGAAAACCATATTTCAGTGGCGTAAGAAACTCCTTGAGGCTCACTGGGCTATACGTGATGCACGCACTGCTCGTAACAGGGGGGTGGCTAAATACCATGAAAAGATGTTGAGAGAGTTCTCGAAGAGAAAAGATGATGGCCGGAACAAAAGGATGGAGGCCTTGAAAAATAATGATGTAGAAAGGTACAGGGAGATGCTACTGGAACAGCAAACCAATATACCTGGTGATGCTGCTGAAAGATATGCTGTTCTCTCTTCATTTTTGACCCAGACCGAAGATTATCTCCATAAACTTGGAGGTAAGATTACTGCCACAAAGAATCAACAGGAAGTGGAGGAGGCAGCGAATGCTGCAGCAGTTGCAGCGAGATTGCAGGTATGAATACTGCTTTCTCTGCTCACAGCTAATTATCAATTACTCTTTGTAGATAACTCTTCAAATTTCAACTTAAATGTTGACTTTGCATGTCTCAGAAAATGAAATTCTTCTTTTTCAAAGTTATAGTGGATAGTAGCTTATCTGTTTCTGTTTTGATGCAGGGCCTGTCAGAAGAAGAGGTCAGGGCAGCAGCTACTTGTGCTCGAGAAGAAGTTGTGATCAGAAATAGATTTATGGAAATGAATGCGCCAAAAGACAATTCATCTGTCAACAAGTAAGTCATTACTCACTCAAAAAATGATTAAGACGGAGAAATAGCAAAGTAGTAGTTGTTACTTATAATTTATAAGGCGATGCAGCTGACTGCTTAAAAAGTATGTACTTATCTGAAAAATGCCGACACTCCTGCACATCCATGTGCGAGGGGATTGTACACATCATACAATTAGGAATAGGCTCCTTGGATGCTGTCCTTAGCGTTTCTTAACCCATTTTGTTATGCCTAACTCTTAGGTATTATACTCTGGCTCATGCTGTAAATGAAGTGGTTGTGAGACAACCCTCGATGCTTCAAGCTGGAACTTTGCGTGATTACCAGCTGGTATCTCCTTCACTGAGGCTCTATGTCATTGTATTGTGAATTTTTTTTCACTGTTGTGCCACATTTTGATGGTTTCTAAGGTAGTCTGCTCTGTGCCATTCAGGTTGGATTGCAATGGATGCTCTCGTTGTATAATAACAAATTAAATGGGATCTTGGCTGATGAGATGGGTCTTGGAAAAACTGTGCAGGTTAAATCTGTTCTCAATTTTTGGGGATTCCTGAATTTACTGTACTTTCGCCTTTGGCGAGCAATAAAGCATTATCTTCTGCCGGCATTATATGTTGATTTTTTTCTGTCTTCGCTATGCAGGTAATGGCACTGATTGCTTACCTTATGGAATTCAAGGGGAATTATGGACCACATCTCATCATCGTTCCCAATGCTGTTCTGGTGAATTGGAAGGTTTGTGTTTCTGTTAGAATTTGTTATAGAACTCTCCTATAATTTTTCACAGAATCAATGCACCAGCTTAGAACCAAGGGATTATTCGAGACCCCAAGTCTCCCAACTCAGTTCCCCAATAGCCTACAAGTCTCTTTAATCCTTTATTTATGCTTAATTTTGACTCTAGCTAATTAGCTGTTAGTTGTGCTGACATAGCCTTATCTAGTTGATGGACTCTTCTGTGTTCCTTGGAATACTTATCAGTTATTTTTGCTATCTTTTGTCGACTTCTAGCTGATGATACCTTATTACACTGTTAACGTTTTCTTCTTCTGCAGAGTGAACTCCATACTTGGCTGCCATCTGTTTCATGCATATATTATGTTGGTACAAAGGATCAACGTTCAAAATTGTTCTCTCAGGTAAAGTTTTGAAAAAGTTGCATTTACTCTAGATTTTGTTTCAAATTTGTTGATTGATACATCCCCTATTCTCTTTAACACAGGAGGTTTGTGCCATGAAGTTCAATGTCCTCGTTACGACTTATGAGTTCATTATGTATGATCGATCAAAACTCTCAAAAGTTGAGTGGAAATATATTATAATTGATGAAGCACAACGGATGAAGGACAGAGAATCTGTTTTGGCCCGAGATCTTGACCGGTACCGCTGCCAGAGGAGATTACTTCTCACTGGGACACCTTTACAGGTCGGTAACAGTATAACTACTTGGACATAGATCAGGGACACCTAACAACTGGAAACCAAGATTCTCTGAGTTGTTTATATTATGTTGAGAGTGAAATAGATGATTCTTATCCTGCTTTTATAAATCTTGTAGAACGATCTGAAAGAGCTTTGGTCACTATTGAATCTCCTCCTTCCTGATGTCTTTGACAATCGAAAAGCCTTTCATGATTGGTTTGCGCAACCCTTTCAAAGAGAAGGTCCTGCACATAATATAGAGGACGACTGGCTGGAGACTGAGAAAAAGGTCATAGTCATTCACAGGCTTCATCAAATATTAGAGCCGTTCATGCTCAGACGCCGTGTTGAGGATGTGGAAGGTTCACTTCCTCCTAAGGTAGGATCTGTCTTATATATCTCTGCCATTATTTTTCGTCTAGATGATTCTTCTGATAATGCTTTTTGGTTGCAGGTTTCCGTAGTTTTAAGATGTAGAATGTCTGCTATTCAGAGTGCCGTTTATGATTGGATCAAAGCTACTGGAACTCTTAGAGTTGATCCAGACGATGAAAAACTTAGGGCTCAGAAGAATCCGATATACCAAGCCAAGATATATAGAACTTTAAATAATAGGTGCATGGAGTTGAGGAAAGCATGCAATCATCCTTTACTCAATTATCCATATTTCAACGATTTTTCCAAGGATTTTCTCGTAAGGTCATGTGGAAAATTGTGGATTCTGGATAGAATCCTTATAAAGCTACAGAGGACAGGCCATCGTGTATTGCTCTTCAGTACAATGACTAAACTTCTTGATATATTGGAAGAGTATTTGCAATGGAGGAGGCTTATATACAGAAGGATAGATGGGACGACCAGCCTAGAAGATCGGGAATCAGCTATTGTGGATTTCAATGATCCTGATACTGATTGCTTTATCTTTTTGCTTAGTATACGTGCAGCTGGAAGGGGTCTCAACCTTCAGACTGCTGACACAGTTGTGATATATGATCCGGATCCAAACCCCAAGAATGAGGAACAAGCAGTTGCCAGAGCCCATCGTATAGGGCAGACAAGGGAAGTAAAAGTGATTTATATGGAGGCAGTTGTTGAAAAAATTTCCAGCAATCAAAAGGAAGACGAGCTTAGAAGTGGTGGTTCAATAGACCTAGAGGATGATTTGGCCGGGAAGGACCGGTATATAGGATCTATAGAGGGTCTCATAAGGAATAATATTCAACAGTATAAGATCGACATGGCTGATGAAGTCATTAATGCTGGGCGTTTTGACCAAAGGACGACTCATGAAGAGCGACGAATGACATTGGAGACTTTATTGCATGATGAAGAGAGATATCAAGAAACCGTCCATGATGTACCTTCTCTGCATGAGGTGAACAGGATGATTGCCAGAAGCGAGGAGGAAGTTGAGTTATTTGATCAGATGGATGAAGAATTTGACTGGACCGAGGAGATGACTTGTCATGAGCAAGTGCCTAAGTGGCTTCGAGCTAGTACCAGAGAGGTGAATGCTGCCGTTGCTGATTTGTCTAAGAAACCGTCAAAGAACATGTTGTCGAGCAGTAATCTGATTGTGCAACCTGGTGGACCAGGAGGTGAGAGAAAAAGGGGGCGGCCCAAGAGCAAAAAGATTAACTACAAGGAAATTGAAGATGACAATGGAGGATACTCTGAGGAAAGCTCTGAGGAAAGGAACATTGATTCTGGGAATGAAGAAGAGGGAGACATTCGACAGTTTGATGATGATGAACTAACTGGTGCTCTTGGTGATCACCAAACCAACAAGGGCGAATCTGATGGAGAGAACCCCGTCTGTGGTTATGATTATCCTCCGGGTTCTGGTAGTTATAAAAAAATTCCTCCACGTGATGATGCTGGTTCTTCAGGATCTTCCCCAGAAAGTCATAGATCGAAAGAGATGGCATCTCCTGTTTCTTCACAAAAGTTTGGCTCTTTGTCTGCATTGGACACTAGGCCAGGTTCTGTCTCAAAAAGACTGGTAGGCACCTGATCTGTCTTGCAGGTCTCTCTTCTTCTTTGTCGTTTGTGTAATGTTTGTTCCTTTAATTATGTTAACAGGTGGATGACCTAGAAGAGGGGGAAATAGCAGCATCAGGGGATTCTCACATAGATCTCCAACGATCAGGAAGTTGGGCCCATGACCGTGATGAAGGGGAAGAAGAACAGGTATTGCAACCGACAATAAAACGGAAACGGAGTATTCGTCTAAGACCCCGTCAAACTGCAGAAAGGATGGACGGTAGTGATATGCCTGTTGCTCAGCCACTGCAAGTCGATCGGAGCTATCGATCAAAGTTGAGGACAGTTGTTGACTCCCATGGTTCAAGACAAGATCAGAGTGATTCATCCTCGAGACTTAGGAGTTTACCTGCAAAGAAGGTAGCTAATACTTCCAAGCTGCATGTATCATCACCAAAATCTGGTAGATTGAGTGCCACACAGCTTCCCGTGGAGGATAACGCTGAAGCTGCCAGAGAAACGTGGGATGGAACTAGTCCTATTGGCTCTTCAAATGCTGGTGCAAGAATGTCCCACATCATACAGAAACGGGTATGTTCTGTCAAATTCTCTTATATGGTCAATGTGTCGGTACATCTATTTTGTTTGGTTGGTCTGAACTTACCCGGTCCTCGACTTTGCAGTGCAAAAACGTGATTAGCAAGCTCCAAAGGAGAATCGACAAGGAAGGTCAGCAGATTGTACCTATGCTGACAAATTTGTGGAAGAGAATTCAGAATGGTTATGCAGCTGGAGGTGTCAATAATCTTTTGGAACTACGAGAGATAGATCACCGGGTAGAAAGGCTAGAGTATGCCGGAGTTATGGAACTCGCATCTGATGTGCAGTTTATGCTAAGGGGAGCAATGCAATTCTATGGATTCTCACATGAGGTTTGATTTTTGCATCTTAAATAAAAGTGAATTCTTTCGATTCCGTGCTTTGATGTATAAGCCAAATGGGTTTAAAGGTGATCAATGTTTTCCGCAGGTGAGATCTGAAGCAAGGAAGGTTCACAATCTGTTCTTTGATCTATTGAAAATGTCTTTCCCAGACACAGATTTCCGGGAAGCAAGGAATGCTCTTTCCTTCTCTGGCCCAACCCCAACTTTGGTATCTTCACCGTCCCCAAGAGGAGCAGGTATTAGTCAGGGCAAGAGGCAAAAGCCGGTAAATGAGGAGGAGCCCGAGCCAAGCTCTCCTCAGAGACCTCAACAACGCGAGAACACGAGGATCAGAGTACAGATACCGCAGAAAGAAACGAAGCTTGGCGGGACATCAAGCCACACCGATGACTCTCCAATTTTAGCTCATCCAGGGGAATTAGTAATCTGCAAGAAGAAGAGGAAAGACAGAGAAAAGTCTGCTCCAAAAACCCGAACCGCCGGCTCCAGCAGCCCGGTCTCACCTCCAGCTATGATAGGTCGTGGTCTTAGAAGTCCCGTGTCTGGTTCTGTTACAAGGGAAACAAGGCTAGCTCAACAGCAACGGTGGCCAAACCAAGCCACTCATCCAAACAACAGCGGTGCGGCTGGTGATTCAGTTGGATGGGCTAATCCGGTGAAGAGGTTAAGGACGGATTCTGGTAAAAGAAGGCCGAGCCATTTATAGACAAAGACTCTTGAAAGCAATTTAGCAGCGAGTCTTTGACCTTTAGTAATCAAAATAATTCTGTAGGTCTATGATTCCTTTCTTGGTATGTTTCTCTTTAGATCCTAATACCGAAAAAATCTACAGTAACCTTTAGAGGAATGTCCTTTTGTCTCTGCAGTATCCATCTTAGATATGTTCATGTATAAAAAATACAAATTTGGAGGATAAAAAACAAACAAAATGAGATAATGGATGGATTCATTGTTTTCTTGATGTGAGATTGCAAATTGTATTTACAGTTTTTTATTTAAAAAAAATGTTATTCCAATCTTCCTAAAGAATAAACAAGTCTTTACAAATTTACAGAGGAAAGTTATCTCCTCTTTGCAATGAACATTAAATGGTTTAAATTTGGAGATTGACTAATAATATAAAAAGTGCAAGGAAAGATTGATTTGAAACAGTCATGGATCGGCTTTTCCAGCAATTTCGTCGTCGTCAGAGTCCGAACCATTTTCGCTCATGCTATCATCATCCTCATCATCATCATTTGAATTCTCCTCGGGTGAAGCATATATCTTGCAATATTCTTCAATGATCAAAGATTTTAAATGTGTCAATGAGAGAAGGTTTGAGCAAAGAAGCAAAAATGAGAAGAAGATTGATTTATCATACCTTTCACTTTCTGTTCATACGCTGCGCGGTCTCGCATCAACAGAGAGGCAGCTTCTCCATTAAATGGATCTGATGGGTTTGGATATAGAAGCAGTTGGGGAAGGAAGGACTCGAAAACGTTTATAAGATCTGCTAAACAAGCACAGCTTTAATGGATGCAACCACAATCAGATATAAAGACACTAAAAAAAACAAGAGAAACACTATATTACCAAACATTGGACTCCATGTCTGGTTTATTACATCTAAGCAAACTGCGCCCGAACTGCCACAAACACAAACCGTAGTTTTAGAGCACGAAAACACTATCAACTCTCGAAATAGATGATCAATGCCGCTCTCGCAATGCGATGGAAAATGGTAAAAACATGGTTTGATCTCACTTACGATTCATCTACATTCGGGTGATAAATCTTGTTAACAAATCCAACTGATGGAGATTTGTATGGATAAGCTTCAGGAAGTTCCACTTTTATCTTCCATACACCTCCTTGATAAAGACCTTCAACAAAAACATAACCAAAGAGACACTTAACTTTCGTTTTTCTAACAAAGAATAATCTGCTTTGCTTCTATGAAGATCCTATAACATAATCATGATTCAAGTATAAACCATCGTGTGATCCCAATTACAGAGAAATGATGAATCTGAAAAGTTGTCGACTAGTGTGAAGACCAAATCCAACAAAGGCTAGTTTTTCATTCAGGCATTTCAACAAGTAGCTTATAAGCAAAAAAAAAAAGGCAAAAATCGAAGAGTTTGGAGAATTTACTGTCAGTTGGTCCATGGAATGTCACATAGAACATTTGCAAATCGTCGTTGATTGTATCCACCTTGTAATCACTCATCATCCTAATCCAATCACAGAAAAACCCAACAAAAATATGAAGAAGAAATCATCAACAGATCAAAAACCCAGAAGAAAAAGGGAAAGTTTCTTAAGAAAAACAGAAAAAAGAGCCAAATCGAGAGATTATTCAATCAAACTGGGAAAATTGACCGACAATTTCATCATATCCATCTCTCTGCGCTTGCTCGGCGAAGCCATGGCGAATCTCCGTCTCTTCTTCTTCTTCTTCTTTCTAGAATCTGGTTTCAGAGAGAGAAAAGATTCGAAAATGAAAAATAAGAAAAGATCAAAGAAATAGACATTTGCCTTATATCATCATTCATCCTCTTTCATTTCCTTTCTTACCCTTTTCATTGCTTTTTTTCTTCTTCTTTTTGTTACTCTTTTAATTAAGAGAGAAATAATTATATTTTATCCAAAATAGTGTTAAAGAAGATTTGATTAACCAAACTATATCACAAACATGCTGCAAAAAAAAAGTTTATTGCCAAGAACTAAAATATTACTGATTTTGTCTGATCAAGTATCAACCATTCACGTTATTACACGTAGATATCGAATGCATAAGAAATTTTCCAAAAATTAATCTTCAACATCATTCCGAAAACTAACAAGAATAGACGAAACAAACACATTTCATAAATAATTGTGTTTCTTCTAATAGCATCAAATCTGCGAACCGCGACAAAGGTAACATTACTATAACTAGCATTTTACATTTCGTAAAAGAGGATCCGATCCAATCAAAATCTAATCTTTTTTATTTATTAAAAAAGTAATATCCTAAAATCACTAAAATTTTCACTAAATGATACAAACAACCGCATATAAATTTATTCAGTTCTTTTTGTTCTGCTCAGATCCAACATTATATTTTGATTTGAGCATCAAAGATTCATTGGAATACATTATACCAATGTCCCCAAGAAACACAATTTTTTTTCGTAGTACATATTTTTATTTATTATCCAACAGTTAATTCTTGCGATACAAAAAAAAATAAACTGAATAAATTAGATGATCACCATTTTACATGAACAATTATATTATTTTTTACCATCAAATATTACATTACTATGATTTTTAGGAACTATAACCCCATTAAAAGTTCAAAAAATTATCCCTTTTCAAATTCAAACATAATACGCATCTTAATTTACCTGAATTAAGATATGTATGAAAAAATTATCGTTGCAACAATAAAATATAGGCCGTTTTCATATTTTTCTGTTTAGTTGATTAAAATGACTTTCCCCCTTATTTTATATTAAATCAATTCTCTTAGCTTGAGTTTGAATTGAATTTTTTTTTAAAGTTTAATAGTTGGAACTGTAGTCTTTTTTACGGCTACAGATTAAAAAACACAAAGAATGAATTATTAGATATACTATTCAAATTTAAAATTAATTAATGAAGATATATAGTAATGTGAGACAAGACAAGATATAATTGGCATCTTTCTTGTCTTATCCACTATAGACGTAACAATTAGTTAATTAATTATTCATTAGTATACACATCATTTCTTATATATAAAGAAGAAAACGAAACTTTGAATGGTTATTTATTTTTAGAACACAATGGAAAAATTTGTAAGAAAAATGATGGTGGAGTTGTGACTTATCATACAAGTAATAATTTCTTCATAATATTATTCTATAACCAAAAGATGAATTATTTTAAAAGAAACGTGACCAATAAACTTACGAGACGACGACTGTAGAAGACGTGAGGACACTAATTACGTGTCCACATGCATTAATTAACTCAATCCTCCCTCCATTTTTTTTGTTTTTTACTGATTTTTTTTTTGTAACGGTTTAGCAAAACCGAATGACATTACAAATCTGATATTGCAGGGAAGATGTTTTTTTTTCCTAATATTAGCAACAAAATTTGAGGTGGAAAAATTAAATAACTATTAATAATTTAAAGAAAATGGGAAGTAAAGGGAAAAATCATCCAATTTTGTTGAAATAGCGACAATCATATAATATATTTATATAATTACTGAATGATTTTTGAAAAGATCAGTTTTATAATTTTGTTTTGTCTGAAGGTGTAAATAAACTGAGGTATAGATTAGATTTTTCGAAACCATGAAACTGTTATCTTTAAGTAGCAATTAACAAGAGAGATTTACTGGTTTCTTTTGATCCACTTGGAACGAACAAACAAGAAACCAAAGAGCAATTACATTATGCCTCTGTTGTATTCACCAACTAATCCGAAATTTGTTCTCACTGTACTTTGAAGAAACCTTCACTCTGATTCATCAGTTTTCGCAATGCTAACAAAAAAAGAATACTACTGTAGAATCATCATGGAAGAGAATGGAAGTATTTACCTCAATATACCAAAACCAGAATCTGCTGATGAGCCGATGCGATGATGAATGAAGCCTTTTCCCCAAGAATTTAAAGCAGTATCAATGGCAATAGATGCCCCCCAAAAAAGAGATGTAAAGAAAACCACAAAAAAAAGCTGCTCCAGCTTGAATCTCAACAGGGTGATTCTTAAAAGGCTACTTACTTACTACCTCTCTACCGACGTCTTTTTTTCTTAGGCGAAAGCAGGGCGGGTTTCTGAGATGTGTTTGCTTCCGGGGTTGGATCTTCATTCTCTGTTGCAATGTTGTAGAGTCCATCAGTATCACTGTCTATCTCATGAGGAGTGATTCTACTCTGATTTGCTCTGAACTGCAAAAGGGTCACGTTGTAGAAGTAGCTCACAATCTTTCCTCTGCTCTTTGAAGAAAGAATCCTCTTGACCTGATCGAAGAAAGATGGGCTAAGCGTAGGTGGAGAAGTCATCATAGACTTTACCTTCTTCAGTTCTAAGTCTGTCCAATACTGCAGAATACCTTCCCCCATAATATCAAAACACCACATGTAGAAAGCTGGACCAAGTTCAAGCTTCAGTTTCTCCTGTTTTGTAGTGATATGAAATCTGACACATTCAACAGAACCTGGATTTTGGCAGCCACAAGGATCTTGTCTTCCTTTTCCAATTGGATCTCTTTCAATAAGAAGATTTTTGTTGTTTTGTTCATTGCTCAGTGGCCAGATTCGAGTGCCCAACCACTTTGAATCGCTTTCAGAGGTAATGTCAGTCCACTCGGGTACTTCAGCTTGAAACTCTGACCCAACTAGAGCACATGGTCTATCCTCCTCATCTGAACTGTCTGAAGCCGAGCCATTCCCAGAAGATGTCTTGCCTTTCCCAGCTTTCTTCTCATTAAACTGACTACCATCGAAACTCAGTCTCTCTCTTAGATTGTAACTAGGTCCACCACTATCGTCATACAGGGATGGGTGCATCTTCTGTAGTTTCTGAAACACATAAGGAAATTATCAAGACTTGAATGGCATAAACATGGAAGAACAGCGGTGAACTCAGAGAGCACAGACAAACCATTCCCATCAGATTAAATAGAGAATGTTCTCTAGCAATAATACATCCCTGGTGCTAAAGCATTCTCACATTGTGTGATATAAGGAAACTGACATTATCAAGAATCAAATTACTTATGATAAAAGCTGATCCAGCATTTCCTAAAGACGCTACTAGTAATTCTTAAATGCTTTATGACACATGCAATTCATGATTCTACGGGTAAAAAATCACATCTTCACAGTTAAAAATCAGTAACGAATTTCAAATCACTATAGCAGGAAAGTTGATACATCTAAATCCTATGGGCTTTTTTTCGTAAAGGCAAATGCAAAATCCCTCGAATAACTATACCTATATAACCCACCTGCCAACTCTTTTCAGTAGCTGAATCAGTTTTTGTTCTTGAGGCCCTAAACAGAAGAAGTTGTCTCCATGGCTCTTCACTTCCATAAGATTCCCACTTTGATCTATCCGGCAAAGAACCAATAGATGGGTCACATGGATCCTTGGCAACCTTGCTTAACCATTTCAATGTCTCTAAAGGACATTCCCGTTTTCTCTTCCCAGGCGAAGGGCATTCCTGGCAACCCGAATCAAGGATCATCAGTTTCTTCTCAGTCGTTTTCGATCCCTGAATCTCTTCCACAGCATCAGTAGAAAATGACTCTTTACCAATTTGATACTTATCATATCTTCTCTTCATTTTTGATATAAACCATCTAAGCTCTGCTCCTAACTCCTTTGAAGCCTTACCTTTCCTCAGCTCATATTTCCTTTTCACTTCAGATAGAAAATCTTTAAGTCTACCCTTCAAATCATCTGAGATTCCAGACAACTCCACGCTCGTACCATCGGTATCACCTGCAATAACTCTGTTCAACCATCGAGCAAGAGCATCAAGATACTTGACATAGATCAATTTCGCAGATGCTGAGTTATTAAACCCTAATCCAGACTCTTGTGCAACTTCATCCCATGACCCATATTCAGAAACAGCATCGAAACCTCCTCTGTGACTCACGTTGAGGAAAAGATTGAACAAATAGATGGGTCTCCCGTCGCCGGTCATCGGAGGAAGAGGTCGACAACTATCCGCCGAACAAAACTCGCCGAGGAAAGATTCGAGTAAGCAACGGAACAAGGAGACGAGTTCCTTGATCTTCTTTTCAAACCCCGACCCTCTAGAATCTGGGTAGTTAATGTCTTCAGGAGACTTATTCGCTTCAAGATTCTTCGGAGTTTTGCAACAATCGACGGCATCCTCGTCTGCTACCATCGACCATCCAGCCATCGACGATGAACAACGAACCCTACAACCATTTATAGATCCCATTTATCTCTAAAGCATAAGCAAAAACAAGCAAGAAACTGGAAAACCTAGGAAACTTCGACGACGACGACGAGAACGAGAACCAAAAAAAATTCCCAAGGGGATCTAGAAACTGAAGAATCATTGACTTACGATTAAGACCCTTGAGATTCCATGGCGGAAGTAGAGCTTTTTTCCCGCGGGAAACACAAAAATCGAAAAAGAATTAGGGCATTTTTTGCCCTTTCGCAAAACCCCACTCCCCTTGACCCGCCATTTCTCTCTCTCTCTCGGAGGTTTTTTGGGTTTTCGATGGATGGTGACCGAAGAAGAAGTTTAGGGTCACAAATCAAACTTTTCAACAGATACAGACCCTTATTCCTCAAAAATCAAAAACTATTTTTTTCCCCCAAAATTAGGGTTACTAAATTGAAAACAATGTGGAAAAAAAAAAAAACGAAAATCGCCAACAAAATTTTATCGGAAAAAACTGAAGGGATCAGATTATAATATTGAGAAATCACTAACCTTTCTCTAATAATTTTTTCCTTTCTGTATTTTTGCTGGTATTAAGAAATGTAGAGAAATGATTTTATTCAATGAAAAAGCCACACGACGGTTTATATATAAAAGACGCATTGGAAATGAGAGAGACCCTATGCCATCAAATATATATATTAGCTGTCATGTGACGTATTAACTATAGTTAACATTCTGGTTAATTATTAACCCACAGGTTGAGTTAAAAACTTGCAAACACTAACCAAAAAAAGGCAAAGAGAAACTTGAGAGGTGTGCATGCACTTTGTGGTTTATTGGCTCTAATTTGGGCCTTCCAACATGTTTATAAAACCATGTACAATACAAAAATTGGAAATTTTTGAAGAATTTATCAGTAAAAAAGATATTTAAAAATTAATCAGAAATATATTATAAGATGCAGATCATTTGTTTGTTAATACATAATCTTTATTTCTGAAGAATTAAAATCTATACAAAATTTAATTTTATGAATATGTAACAGAAATACATTTTGTGTGTTGTGTGTGTAATTGAGTTTTTTTTTTTTTTTTTGGTAGGATGTAATTGAGTTTTCTTGTAGTCTGTTTTGTTTTTTTAAGCGGAATTTCATCAAAATAAACATATATATTGAGATTGATTGGTTGTGGACGTGATTGTATATATATTTTTGTTTTCAAAATTTGGGAGTAAAAATTTTGGCAGTAAAATAATAGTTGTGATTTTTTAAAAAAAGTTAAAAGCTATTAGTTTTATTAAATACTCCATCCATTTTAAGTTTCAAAATATAAGATGTTTTGGCTAAAACGCGTAGATTAAAAAGTTATTTTAACTTAAAAAAATATTATTTAATATATAAAATAAAAACAAATCAGCCAGTTATAAAAAAAAATACATAATATTATTGGTCACACAATATCCAATAAAAATAAAAAATGCATAGAAATGTGAAAATATTATATTTTGAAAAAAAAAACTTCTAAAACATCTTATATTATGAAACGGAGGAATAGAATTTTACAACAAAATACCGAAATGATTTGACGACCAAAAAACACTAGGATTAAACTCATATCAATTAAGGACGAGAGAGGATTAGAATAAGTTTACATGATAAATAATGTAACTCATCCCTTTTAATCAACTTATCACCTAACGAGTAAAGACTGTTTCTAATGTTAGAAATTGGTGTAATTAATGTTATTATTGTTGTCTGTGGACAAACTCATTAGTCATTAATTATCCTTTTTCTACAGCCATTAATTATCCAATTTAGTATTTACTGTAAATTAAGTACTTGTTCGTCTTCTTAACAACTCGGCTCGGCTCAAACCGAATCGGCTCGTCTTGAGGCAAGACTTATTCCCACGACGGCGTTTTCTTTTCCATCTCCGGTGGAAATGCGTTTTAGGTTCCGATCAACTTCGATCGTGACCGTCCATTCGAAGTTATCTGCCAGATTGTGTCATCTCTTTGAGGTGAAACAAGATCATGGGTTAATGGTAAAACGAGGGACTTACAATTCACTGTTCCTTCAAAACAAGCTCTTGCAAGGTTACACGAAAAGCAGAGATTTTGATGATGTTGACAACCTGTTCGACGAAATGCCTGTTAGAAATATTGTTATTTGGAACACATTGATTCACGGGGTCATTCAACGAGACGGAGACACCAAGCACAGAGCTCGTCTAGGTTTTTGTTATTTGTGTCGGATTCTTCTCGGTGAGGTGAGTTTGGATCATGTGTCGTTCATTGGTCTGATACGGTTGTGTACTGATTCGATCCATGTAGAAGCTGGTTTCCAATTACACGGTTTGATAGTGAAACAAGGTCTTGATTCAAATTGCATTTTGAGTACTACTCTCCTTGATTTCTATGGGAAATGTGGTCACGTTGTTGAAGCAAGACGAGTTTTTGAGACGGTTTTGGGCAAAGATTTAGTGCTATGGAACGCTTTAGTTTCTTCGTATGTTATTAACGGTATGATCGATGAAGCTTTTGGTTTACTCAAGCTAATGGGATTCGAAAACGGATTGGCAGGTGATAATTTCACTTTCTCGAGTCTTCTCAGTGGGTGCAGGATCGAACAAGGGCAGCAGATTCACGCCATTGTCTTCAAACTGTCATTTCAATTCGATATTCCAGTGGCGACTGCATTGGTCAATATGTATGCCAAGAGTAACCATATTAGAGAGGCTCGCGAGTGTTTTGAATCGATGGTTGTGAGAAATGTAGTGTCCTGGAACGCAATGATTGTGGGTTATGGACAAAGTGGAGAAGGAAAAGAAGCTATGAGACTTCTTGGTCAGATGCTCCGTGAGAATCTTCAACCAGATGAGCTTACCTTTGCAAGCGTTCTAAGTTCCTGCGCGAAATTCTCTGGAATATGGGAGATTAGGCAAGTGCAAGCCTCTGTTACTAAACAAGGCTATGCAGGTTTCTTGTCTGTGGCTAATTCTCTGATAAATGCTCACTCCAAGACTGGAAATTTATCTGAAGCACTTCTCTGTTTTCATTCGATCAGAGAACCCGATCTTGTTACATGGACTTCAGTAATCGGGGCTTTAGCTTTTCATGGATTCGCAGAAGAAAGCTTGAGAATGTTTGTAAGTATGCTGCAGAAACTTAAGCCAGACAAGATCACTTTTTTAGAGGTTCTGTCTGCTTGTAGCCACGGGGGATTAGTTCAAGAAGGGCTTCGTTGCTTCAAACTAATGACCAAGGTTTACAAGATAGAACCAGAGGAAGAGCACTACACTTGTCTGATCGATCTTCTTGGTCGAGCTGGTTTCATCGACGAGGCCTTTGATGTTTTAAGGTCAATGCCTGTAGAACAACGCACAGATGCTTTGGCAGCTTTCACAGGAGCATGTAACATCCATGAGAAGAGAGAATCTATGAAATGGGGTTCAAAGAAGCTTCTTGAAATCGAACCTAGCAAACCTGTGAACTACTCTCTCTTGTCAAACGCTTACGTCTCTGAAGGCCACTGGAACCAAGCGGCTCTACTGCGTAAAACAGAGAGGAGAAATTGCAATGATCCCAAAACTCCAGGTTGCAGTTGGCTTGGGAACTAGCCAGACTAGCAACTATAACCATGGAGTAAAAGATTGTTCAAGAATGCCAAAGCCTCTCATTGTACCAAAAGATAGCGTAGGACTAAGACAAATGATGCAACTGGGCAACAACTCCAGTGATTTTTTCCTGTCACTATGTGTATATAAACATACAAGATTACAGACACAAGAGTTGGCAGTAAGGTCCTGATGCCATATCGAAAGCATCTAAGTGAGAGAGAGAAAAACCTGAATATTTACCCATCACCATGTCTTGTTCTGTTCTAACACTTCTTTGGTTGGTATAGATATATGAGAAGGTACAGCAAGAATCCAGTAAAAAGTCTCTATCTTTATGCTTTTATTAGTTTCTTGGTAGCGAGTCTTGCCTGGTTAACTCGTAGTTATCAGCTCCGATGTGGGTTTGGTTCTCGTTATTTACAATTTTGATCTTCGAACAGAGGAAGAAGAAGGAAGATGTGTAAATGGTGAGATGCCAAATACTGCACAAAATTTTCGTATGTCAATATTCAAAAAGTGATACCAATCGATATTACTCATATTTGAACACTTTAAATACACACACCTGTGCCAAATCCAGTAACTTGAACTGGTTTCCACCTTGAAACTTATGGCTGCCATGGTAAGGGCTACAAGACCAGCCGCCATAAAGCCCCAACGAAACCGTTTCTTGAGCGTCTTGATTAAATTACTAAACCATTCTTTAACTGCCCGTGGCCTGGCATATGACAGAACTTGGATATGTTATGACTTGTCACATTGTGGTGATTATAAAATGTTCCAAGATTTCAGGAAACAGAATGGCTTCCTTATGTTACCTGTCGAGTATGTTCAATGAAAATCCAGCTGATCCGCAATATGATCTATACTTGGTAACGAATTCTACCAAAAAACCGATGAGGAGACCAAGTGACCCGATTGCTAATACAATGATAATATTTGACGCCCTGTAGATCGATAGCGAGCCAATGTAACGGTTTAGATTTAGTTTCAAGGTGCTAATTATCACAACCATTCGGTCGAACATATCAAATACCTTGTTGCTTTAGTTAACGCCAATAAAGCTGTGAGAATGGCAACAACTGTGTGTATTGTCCTCTTAACTGCTTCATCAGCCGTGGATAAGTACACAAAGGTCCCAATCACCGCCATGAAAGAGAGCCAGAAATCCATGAACTGAAGCAAAAAAAAAATTTACCATTTTGTAACCAAGTATAATTTCACACAGAAGATGACAATAATGAAGATAACAATTACCCGTACCTGTAACACGTTGTAAGTTAACACACACCAAGTGCCTACATCACATGCATGATACAGAGCGCTCGAGATTCCGCTAGATGTGAACAGAACCCACTCTGCATAGTCCTGTTTAGAACATAAAACATCAGCTTTTAGATGGGAAAGAGGAACAAACAGAGCATTGAATATAAAAGTGTAAACCAAGAAAATTACTCGCTGCCGGAGAGCCCAGTAAGCTGGCAAAAGAGCCGCTGCATTTGATACGATGAGAGCAATAGACTGGACGATATATCCTTCATCAAGTTTTAAGCACATGAGCACATAGAAAAGTTGTGAAGTTTCAAACACTAGTAGATTAAGATACCTTGGTGTGATACAATTTCAATGCCACAGTCAAAGCCTCCATGGATTCGGTCACAAGCACAAAAGCTGAAACACAACACAAAGAGTTAAAACATTCAAAATAATATACGCACCGTATGTTTGCAAATGTCGATTGAGACGAGGTAGAAGAAACCTGTAAGATGTCAATCCACTAGCGTCAAAAGCATATCGGCAATTCCCATGGGACGAACACCTTCTCGGGCATCTTTCAAGAGAAAGAGAGACAAGAGTTGGTGGACCTTTAGAAGCAGTAGCAGCAGTAGAGTCACTGAGCTTCCTTAACCCGAGTGACCATGTTCCTTCTCGAGCATACAAGATGTAGAAATCAACCTTTTCTTGGCTAGAATTATACAGGGAGAAGAACATTGAGCGGCTGGCACTTGTTTGATTCGCATAATAATAATCCCGGTCATCAAGAGTGGGCAATCCACCAAATCTAAGATATACTTCATATTGTATCGTGGAATCTGATGTTAACCTGAAGTGGATATGCCCACCAGCACCTCCTTGAGGGATGTTCATGAGAAAATAAGTCCATGTGCTTGTGTCTAATTCTGGAATAGTGGAAACATTGCTGAAAATGGGTTCGAGGGGAAAGTCTGTGCTCGAGCCTGAAGGTGAAGCGTCACTGACAGGCAAATAATATGATTCAAAAGGTGTCAAAGATCCTCTCCTCATAACTGCCTGCATAAAATGCATTGTGTTCAACAATTTCATAAGTATAGAGCTCAATCTTGATTTTGACATACTCAAAAGCTTTTTAGAGCAAATTACCTGAAGCATGTAGATTTGCTGCCCACAATTTGGTCCTGCCTTTCCCACGGGACACCCGAGCACTTTAACATTCATCGAAAAGCAGACCTTAGAACTAGAATTTGTGCCCTGTACAAGGCGATTCTCCCGTCCAGAAAAACTAGCCACGATATACCATCGACCAGCTTTTGGTTTGTTAATAACTAAGGGAACTTTGTGTATATCACCAGCGTAATCATGTAGAGTCTCTGACGCAATAGCTCCAAAACGGGCATAACACATGAGATAACTTTCATTGGAATCTACTTTCACATTGGATGCCATAATAACTAATTGCTCAGCTATTCCATCTACATCTAAAGCATATGTCTTTGTTTCAACACCGGTCAGACAAGAACTAGGAAAAGAATCTGAGCAAGAAATAACACTTCCTGTCTGGTTATCAGACCGAGAACATGAAAGCGGATAAATAGTCTGGTTGCAGGAAGGTCCCCACATGGTAGCGGTTTTACAACCTTCAACACTAATGTTGGCACTAAATGAAAAGGCCGACGAGCGAACAATCTGTGTAGTATCCGAGTATGTATCAGAAATCTAATTCAGAAAGAAAAATATGACAAACCATTGAAACCAAAAATTTAAACTATACCATTTTCCCCTGAGTCCTAGTAACACCAATTCCGTTAAAAAGACCAACATACCAAGCTCCAGGAGATATCTGTAAGCAACAACATCGAACAAGAAACTCATCATCTTAAAATGTCCTAACACACAAACTTTTGCGAAATTTCAAAAGTCTACCTGTTCGTTGGTCAATCTCAAGGATATGTTCTTCTGCATAGGGTAACACTGTTCTGCAATCTCAATATCTTCAGCTCCTTCAAAAGATCCATTGAAGAACCGTCCTAGCTCTACAAAACATCAAGAAAACACTTTCTTAATTCCCTAAATCAATAAGGTATGTGATCTTTCATTAACCAGACAAAGAAGCTAATTACATGTTTTTTTTTTTACCTAAATCGTACCTAAACCCTTCAGAGCATTGGTTGAGGCATCAGGCAGAGGAGGACTACCGTCTCTGAAACATATAACAGGAAGAAGACTTTTCGAAATCTTCGAAATGCTCTTTGCAGTCTACAAAAAAAAACACAATCAATAGCAAACACTTAGAAAATCATATATATTTTTCTTTTTAACTTCCAAACAATCAAATCTAATTTGAGAGAAATCTTAATACTTACGATGTCTACATCAGATTCCATAGCTACATTCAACGATGAGAACCATGGAGGCAAATCTACTGTACGGAATCAAACACATAATCAGAGATCAATCCAAAAATAAGATCCTGCTTATTGAAATGATCGGAATCGGATAAACTATTGATCGGATTTTAACAATACCTCTGATGTAACGAGTATCGTATGGCCTGACTTCGGATTTAGGATACCTGAAGCTGGAGACGGTGAAAAAGCTTCCATTATTGTCCGACACAGAATCTTGAAGAGAATTACAGATCGACACAGCCCATGAGAGGAAGACGAAGAGAGTGATCAAACCCAGAATCGAAATCTCCGCCATTGATAAGGGAAATTTTGAAGCTGAGAATTTAAGGGTTTTACACTATTAGTGTGAAATTTTAACACATCTTCCCAGAGAATTTTCCTCCTTCTTGACCAAATACTGTATTATTCTTCAATGCGGACTTTTAATTGCCGCACGCGCCACAGGTTGTAGTATTCTCACGCGTTGATCCAACGGTTGTTAGATGATCACGATTTTGATACAATCAAGAATATTAGCGCGTGTGTAACACGGTAAAGATTTGTATTTGGTTTTATAATATTTTTTTGGTCGTTAATGTGATTTATTACGTGTTGGTCAGAGACAAGAGTCACCATTAGCTTAATTTAAATCATTAATCAGTGTTATGGTTGTGTTAGAAACCCCAAAAGATAAATTAAACGTAATGACAGAAATGTAACAAGACAAATTAATATATGAGATGCAATTACATAATATGATAATACAAATGGTTCAATGAGATGCAATTACATAATATGATAATACAAATGGTTCATGTAGATATAATATAATTATGGGATTCTACAAGAACTTTGTAATGTTTTACTTGTATTATGGGATTATAATTTCTTGGATAAATACCGAAAAAAACAAAAATCAGATTTTATAATAGTGATAAAAACAAAAATCAGATTTTCTTGGAAGGAGCTTCGATCTCTCCTCTGGTATTTGCTACTAAAGAATTGTGAAGCTCCATTGCTGTTTCCTCATGACCTCGACTGAAAGAAAACTCAATGATCGTCACCGTTAAGGCGGTTTTGGTTACCGTTGGGTAACTGTTATTAAGCTGATCAGTCGTCATCAAGTTAGCGGAACAACAAAGCGCCCAGCTTAGGTCAAAATCTTGCTGATTCAAGAATTCAGAAACCACAATGTCGTAATCCTTTGGATCTGCAAATCTTAAAGAGAATGCATCTACAACCAAATCTAGAGCTATATCGGTTCGTACAAACATTTGGTCAAGATATGTTTGGTAATCAAGAGTCAAGGAAGCATTGATAAAACATCAATTTTACGACGGACATATTTGTTGCTATTTCGACACTAATAGAGTTTTTGCAACGAATTTGCGTTGAAATTATTTTCGACGCTAAATCGTCGACGCTAATTATGTTTCGACACTAAATCGATGCTAATAGCATATTTAGCATCGACCAATGTCATATCTTTTGATTTTTAGGGTATAAATCAACGCTAAGTCAAAAGATTTGATATTTATGGTATAAGTGCTTTGTTATATTGCAACGAATTAGCATCGATTTATAACCAGTTCGATGCTAATTCGTTGCTAAATCGATATTATCTCAATTTTACAGTTTACAAATTTATTTAAAATATGACACATTTGTATAATAATGAACATTTATAAATACATTACATAATCCTTGTCATTTGTTTATAATCAAACTTTTAAAAAATTGGAAACTTTATATATACTTCTTAAAAAATATTGTTCTTAAGGTATATTGTTTTTCAACGATATTGTTATAGTTATATATATAAAAGAAATGTGTTAAATATCGATTGAACATGTTTTATTTAGCTAAAAACATAAAAGTAAAATATCTTTTGGTCTATGATTAATAATTATAGTAGATTAACAAACACTTCACATTTTCAATGAAAGTTACGACTGAATTTACCCTTATTTTACAAGAATGTTAAAACAATTTGGATATATAATATCAAATTCTAAAACCAATTTTTTTTTAAAGTATGTAAATAAATCCGCACGTATGCGCGGATACTCACCTAGTACATTGTAAAAGGTGAAAAAAAATTTCACCTTTTGCTTCTCGTGTTATACATGTCGACCTTCCATTTTTGTCATATTCGCTTCGCCACAAACTCGAACTTTACGTATATATTATTATTTATTTTAAAACTGCAAACTTTATGTTGTTATCTGTGTTCTTCTCTCTCCATCTCTTTTTGGCCAAACCTCCCTTTATTTGTAGTTATACCAATGAAATAAATGCCTCACACAAGGAAAATTATCCCTGGGACAAAAGGGTGACGTGTGCATCGATCCTCTAGCGTGCCTAACAATGTACACCAGGTTTAGGGTTTGGGTAACAAAATATGAGCTTTTGGAGTTCTTCCCTGAGAAAGCTGAATTCTTCAACAAGATGCGTGATTACAGAGCCAAAGACAAATGGGATATAAGTTGTTGATCGATATTTACTTTTTCTTGGAAAATGCTCTGCTATTACAGGTCATTATATAGAGGAGCTCTTGACAAAAGATTGCATCTTCTTGTTCAACACTCGTTTTCTTAGTTAGCTCAGATTCACATCAGCAAGCATCATAACTCTGTTTTGTATTTAGTTCCCTGTGGAAACTGAAACAAACAATCTCAGCAAAAATTATGTGGAAATGGAGTATTGAATGCTTGATGATTCTATTTAACAGGTTGGTAATGAACACATTGAAACATTCGCATACAACATCATTTCATATAAAAAACTTTGAAGGCTTCTTTCAAAAACGATAATTGACTATAGTGATGAATATCTCATAATTAATTGGCATTTGATAATTGGATGTAGTGATGAGTAATCTCATAAGTGATTTGCATGGATTTAAGTATTACCATTTACGTCTATGTAGAGGTTTTCATATTTACCTTTTTCATTTTCTTTAGTATTTTATCATTTGCACGGAATTTGAACAATTTTTTTTTTGGGATAAATTTAAGTGTTTTATCAATTGAAAAAAATTACATATATTATTTTATATGTTTAAAGCAAACGAAACATTTTTTTTTTTGAAGAAAGAGTCGACCAAAAGCGTCAACCGAGCTAACAATTGGAAGAGCGACTCTCGTGGCGGTGGTCGTGGCAGTGGTGGGAAGAAGAAAATGACGCCGCTAAAGGTCTTTCTCGAGGCTGTCGAGGTCATCCGGGAAGAGGACCGCTCAGACATGCGTCATTTGCTGAGGGTCACGTCTGGTGACTTGGGAAGACAAATTCATGTCTTCTTAGTCACTTATGGCGCTTTCGAGGACGAGCGCAGGAGCGGAATCTCCAAGAGGATGAGGAACGAGAAAACTCTCTTTAGGGGTCACGCTATCGAGTGGGAAGGAGCCCAGAAGCTTCCAGAGTCTATCGTTTGATCCGGGGACCCGCGTGGAAGACGACCTCGTGACCCGACTGTCAGACTTCCCAAGCTTTGGTAAGTATAACTTTATCTTTTTTTAGAAACAAACTTATGAAGTTAAGTTTATGATATCTGATATGTTTTTTGCGGAAAAAAAAGAAGAAGAGGAAAGCAGTATTTACATAATTAAGATTGTAATTTCTTTTTGCGATTACAAAAGTTTCTTTTGATCATGTAATCGAATCTTAGTACATGTGGCTTTTCCTGTTGACTTTAGTTTTTAAAAGAAATTGATTTATGATTTAATTTTAATAAGTTGCAGATGTCATCTAATCAAATTTTTTTTTTTTTGTCACAATCATCTAATCAAATTTATAAATACAAATCAATTTTTGTAATTTCGATGTTAAGCGTATAATTACCTTATACAAGGAAGGTATTCTGTAAACAAACACAAACATACAATAAGGCACATTGATTTGAGATAAAGTTGAAAACATGTTTTGCTATTTATAGTTTATAGTAGAGAGATTCTGAGATTTTTTTTTGTAAGTGAATGCAGAGATGACAATGGAAGAGAAACTTGTGATCAACGAATTAGAACAAGGGAAAGAGCTTGTGAATCGATTGATGAGCAATCTCAAAAAAACTTCTTCAATTGATTCCAACAAAATCTTGATCTCTGAAATTCTCCGTATTTACCAGAATGCCATTTTCATGTTGAGCTTCAACGACAAGAACACCCTTATGAAATATGCTCAAAAAGAGGTAAATTGAGTCACAAGAGACATTTCCAGCTAGGGATACACTTCATAGCTTTCTCTTCATTGCCATGTTTGAACCAGTAATCCACAAATCTCGTAGCAATCGAAATGAAAATACAATCAACTCCTTTACAAGCCCTTTCGACAACATAATCTCAAGATCGAGCAAAGGTAAGAAGCAAACTTGATATTGCGACAAATACTCCTAGCTAAGTAATATCATAAATTATAAACATATGTCGCCGGAGGAAATGGTGTCAATCTATGAGCACACATGCGCCAATGGACTAGGAATCAGGTCGATTCACTGATCTGGAGTTTTGCTTCAATTTGGTGAGTGTCAAACGCCCCTTTTATCCTATCCTATTAATTGAGAAACGTTTCTAGTTTATAAACTTAAACTTTGTCTTAAATTACATGCATGTCAACCACCACAATCATTCTATATTTTTGGAATCGAATGGAATTGGTTTATCGTATTTATAATTTATAACTATGTGGTTTATTGTGTTTGAATTTATTATATGCACAACCTTATCCCACGGAAATTGATTCCAGTTTATACAATGCATGATTTTAGGGAATTATAACAGAATAGTATTTTAATTTTTAGTTAGAAAGGATTTTGTAGATTTGGAAATTTTAATGCACGAAATAAATTTATAAATGTACCGAGGTTTCCATGAGATGGTATTTGCAATTGTAAAAAGTGAATTCTATCACACACACATATTTATTTATTTTTCATTTTCTTTAGTATTTTACCATTTGCATTGAATTTGAACAAAATTGCTTTTTGATAAATTCAAGTGTTTTATCAATTGAAAAAATTACATATATTATTTTATATGTTTAGAACAAACCAAACATTAATTTTTTTGGGTGTCGAAATAAAAACTTCTAACTGTCTTCCACACAAAAAAAATCACTAGAAACTGTGAATAAAAATATATTATATTTCATTTTATCGTCATTTGAAGACGGATAGATAGGACGAGGAACATCTTTTTAGAGTGACCTCGGGTGATTTGGGTAGACAAATTCATGCTTCACGAATCCAGCAATAAAGCAAAGAAAAAGAGGAAATCCATGAAGCGCGATAAGGACATGTTTGACTATCGAGACGTACAAGTACTGAAAAGAGCCAGTAAGCTTCACGAATCCAGCGTTTGATTCGAGGTCACACGTGGAAGGAAACCTCGTGGAGTATCTGCCAGATTTCCCATGTTTTTTATATAACAGTAAGTCGGTTGGTCTATGATTTTTATAACTTTGATTTTTCAAAAAAAAAAAAAAAATTCTGAAGTTTAAAGCGGTTTATAACATCGGCGGCGACTTGTGAGTTTTGTAATCTCGCGTCTCTTTCCATATTCTCCGTTTGTCTTACGAATGTCTCTCCCGTGTTCCAAGTTATGTGGTACCTCGTTTATCTAGATTTCTATATTTTTGTTTCCAGGCTGTGTTTTGGCAAAATTCATGTCTTCTTTTCGTAGGATTTAGATTCTGAGAATTTTGTAATCCGTCGGCTTAGATTTCGAAGACTTAGTAGTCCGTCGGTTTAGTTTCCAAGGCATTATTTGTTAGCCTCTGATTTTTGTAGTTCTATGTTTTATTATTAATATACGTATTTCAGATGGAAGGAAAAAAAAAAGCAGTCTATGATATATATGGCTGGTTGATTTTTGTTGTCAAGGTTAATGGTTGCGGGAAAGAAAGATGGATTTTTTGTTGGGAAGAAAAAATTATGACAAAACTGACGTGAAAATAATTAGAAAAAAAAAAAAAAAAAATATATATATATATATATATATATATATAGAAACGTGAAAATAAATAGGATGTAATTCACGAAGTTCACATTTCCGAAAATAAAATACGACAAATGTTAAAAATAACAAGAAACTGAGATTAATTTGAGTAATAATCTAATTAAACCTAACCAATTCATCAATTATTCAATAACGAAGAAACTTGTTTTAGCCGGTTTGCATGAACCATCTTGTTAAACAAAAAGAGCAGAGCAATGAACAATGATATATAAGAAAGCACATCTTATTAGCTGCATGATATATTCCAACAAATAAGATATTTGCTTTCTTTCAAAAACCTCTATTTTTCATTTTCGTTGGGATTGACTTCATGCATTAGTTATAACTTATAATTAGGTTTTGAGAATTATATTGTATATATATTTACCATTATTTTTTTTTTGGCAAATTATAGGGATCTAAATCCTAATGTGGGAGCCTAAATCTTCACAAATGAATGTTAAATTGTAAAAACAAATTAATTTCTTGTAATTTAAGAGATACTAAACTCTAATAGGTTAATCTAAACCCTCACATATGTACGTAAAATACTGGACAATTTATATTTCTTGCAAATTAAGTGGTGCTAAACCCTAATATGGGAGCCTAAAGATTTTTAGCAAAAAAGATGAAATCCTAAAGATATAATGAGAAATTAGTAAAATTGCAATAACATTCTAATGATTATTCTATAAACCGAACTCTAACAATGGAAAAAAGCAAATATAATGTTAGAACTACAAAATAAAATTTATAAAGCATAAAATAATCGATGATCAAAACATCAAAACTAAGAGCTACCCCAAGGTGCCGTCGATGGTGAATGAATGATGTTTATGCGATTAAAAGGAGTATATATAAGAAAAGAGAAAACAGGTTTAGGAATTAGGGTTGCCGTATGACATAATTATCAAACATAAATTTAAAAAAATTATCATGATATTCAATTATTATATATATCCATAATAAAAAAAATTATAAAAAAACTATTGAATATATTCGTTTAAAATATAACTTAAAGACAACATTAAAATACGATGTAATAAAAACTCAACCTCTCAAATAATATAATAGATAGTGGTCAGTGGACACAAACTTGGAGTGGAACACAAGTCGGGGCTTTGGGGCCGCTAAATCGTAACTCGGTTTCGACCGTTTCTTATCTCAATCCGTACGTAATTATGTATGATCCTTAATTACCCTATCTTTGATTCAATGTGTCTCACACAATCAAGTTTGAAAACTGTAATTCTGCTAACCGAACGATCAAGACCAAGACTCTAGTCTCTGTTCTATGTTTGATTTGGTGCTATATATAGTTGAAGAAATTGATTTAAAGAAAGTTAAGCTCTGCAATAGCTTAATTATATATATAGAGATAAAAATATCTGTGTATCATCATAGCAATTATTCAACCAAAGTAAAATGAGTTTAGATTCAATATAAAGAAGCCTGAGATCAAACTGAGAGTAATCTTAAAAGGTTTCATCAAACATGTTTTTGTCTCAATGGTCAGGATTGAATTTGACAGACTCCTTGTAGATAAGCTCCTTTATGTGTTCTTCCGTGCAAGAAGGATGCTCGAAATCGAAGCTGAAAGGAGTCGAACAGACCGGTTCTTTGTTCACATCGTGGTGCGGTGATAGGTAAGCGTGGCCAAGAGCTTCATCCACTATACACAAAACAGAAGCAAATGCAAACAAACCAAACACAATTGATAAGCCAAACCAAACTGTAAAAAACCTCATTTGAATGTTTTGAGGATCTTTGTGTTTGTTACCTGAGATGCGCCGGTTTGGATCAAAGACCAGCATTCTCTCCAGCAAGTCGATAGCGGTAGGGGGCATTTTCGGGAATCTGGCAGCAAATTGTTGTTTCGGGTATCGCGGAAGTTGCCTGACGTATCTTCTTGCGTTGTCACTGCGAAGGAAACCGAGACTGGAATTGTCCGGAGAGCCTACAAGCTGATTGATTTCAAGAAACGGATGGTATTAAGTGAAATCAGAAGGTAATTACGGTTTTCAGACAAACGGGAATTAAAACTGAATCTTTTACCTCCGTGATAAGCCTAAGCTGATGAACATAATCTTTGCCAGGAAACAACGGTTGTCCTGTCATGATTTCGCCGAGTATGCAACCAACAGACCAAATATCTATAGCTGCGGTGTACTCTGAGCAGTTAAGAAGTAACTCAGGAGCTCTGTACCAACGGGTAACGACATATTCAGTCATGAAGTCTGTGTCTGAAGTTGTTCTTGCAAGTCCAAAATCACCAATCTTTAGCTCGTTTTTCGAGTTAAGTAGCACGTTGCTTGGCCTTAGATCGCGATGTAATATGTTTGCCGAGTGCACGTACTTGAGCCCTCTTAAGAGCTGGTACACAAAAAACTGTAAAAGGAAGAAAGATCAGATCAGATTCGAGAGTTCCATGGCTTTACTGATGATTATAACAACACAAAGGGACTTACGCGACATTGATCACTGTTCAGCAATTGGTTAGAACGGAGGATTCGCTGAAGATCAGTGTCCATTAACTCATAGACAATGTAGACATCGTTGAAGATATCTCGTTGCGGAGGTCTGACAATATCTTTGATGGTTATGACCTGAAGAATCAAACCCAGGCTTGAAGATCAGATTAATCGAGGATAAAAGAAAAAGAAAAAACAGAGGAGTCCTCTGTTTTCCTCGACCCTGAAGATCAAGAACACTTGAGAGATCTAGGAAAACTATAATTAGAGAAATTTAAGATGTTTTTTAAATGTGAGAAATGATGTTTAAGGCTTACGTTCTCATGATCCATATGCCTGAGAAGCTTAATCTCGCGTAGAGCTCTCTTAGCATCAATAATGTTATCGAAAGCATTACCAATCTTCTTAATCGCCACTTTCTCTCCAGTCACTGAGTTCACCGCAGCACTAAAATTCAAGAATCAAGAGTCTATGAACATTCACAAGAAGGCGGCTTTGATAATTGATCAGAAGAAGAATCAAAATAACTTACCAGACAATACCGCAAGCGCCTCTACCAATGGGACGAATAGGAGGGACATATTTTCTGGATACTTCAAAGAGCTGTCCATAAACGTTGTACTGAACATATCGGCCACCGTGTGTCGGTACAACTTTGATGCAATGATCGGTAGAACCAGAGCTTGATTCTCCAGACATGATGCAATGAATCAGACCAAGAACCAGAGAAAGAGAGACCAAGAAGAAGGGCTTTTGTTGAAGTTGAAGGATATCTCTAAAGTGTCTTCTTGAAGACACAAAATCCATGTGAAAAGAAAGAAGCTTTTTTCAACTGTAAAAGATCTCTCAAGTGATCCGTGAATCTAAAAGAGCATGAAAGATTACATACGTGTATGGTCACAAGAGGCAGAGTCAGTAAATAGCTCAAGATTGCATTTGTCATTTGTTACTAATTGCACCTATCTATGAATCAAAGCTTGTATTTCGATTGAAACTGATTCAGAGAGATTGGATCTCTTTACAAAGTAAGCACTGGTTTTTTTCAAGCCAAACAGATGTATTATTGCTTATATTATATCGCAGAATTGATTTCAATACAGACAAGACCAACACACATAAACCAAAGAGACAAGCTCAACAGATGGACTCAAGCAAACAAAAAGAGAGACACTTTCATGGACCTAAAGCTGCCTTTTGTAAAGGTCAAATATGTTTGTTTACCTCACTGTCTTAATCTACATCTTCTCCAACTGCATTGCCAGAGATTGAATCACTTGACCTAAGATTACAGAGCAACACATCCCGTCCGCTTAAAGTCATTTTGAAGAAACTGTCAACTTCCTCCAGTAACTGATCTAACCCTTGAGACAACTTCTCAGCTTCTGTTCCCAATTCCATAACATAGTCCTTAAAGGTTTCAGTTTCGACAGGAGCAACGCCATCTTGAATCATCGGGTATAGCTTCTCGACACTAGCATCAACGCTCTCCAGCTCTTTGAGAATCGTGGTTCTACCGGAAGACAACATGTCTCTGATCTCACCATTTACAACACTTTGCATATCAGTGAAGACCTTTGCCCACAATGGTTTTTCAGAAACGGGTAAATCAAAAAGATCCTTGGTGGAATCAGACCAGGCCGCGGTAAATACACTGCAGATATAAACCGTTTGAACCTTGACACCATAAAAAGCCCGCATAAGAACTTTTCCTTTAGGCGAGTTCTTGACTTTAGGCAAGCTCAGAGATTTAACAAGACTGTCTAGAACCGCACGGCAGTTTCCAATCCTAGGGTTGTTTGCATTAACATGTAGCCTCCAGCTATCAAGCGAAGTCCGAGCCTGGAGATACTTCTCCCCGGAATCCGATTGTAAATTGTGCAGAACACACTTGAGGAAGAGATCTCCCTGGTTGAGACGTGTGAGCTCCGAGCTAAAGGCATTGCAGAGATCTAGTAACTTAACGCTTATGTCGAGGTAAACATCAACCCATTTCTCTTCCCAATCAGATACAGGAAGCTGGAGATCAGTGATGAGTGTGTTTATGTTTTTATGAGTCTCGCAGAGTGACTCCATGGCTAGCTTCATCCAGGATAGAGTGAGGATGTCATCTTTGTTCTTAGGCATAAGTTTCTCTAGTCTCTCAGCCAAAAGTAGCTCAAAGCTTTTCAGCAGATCAAGTAGCCATGGCGATAAATCTGAACCCTTTGGCGAAAACATTCGAAATGGATTTCCAAATGGGAAGAAACCTCGCGGTGGATCTTGTGGTCGGCTCATTTTGCTAGACACTGAAAAATGAAAGAATCATGTTGAGTAAACTAACCGTATAAACCAATTTGATTTCAATTCAAGGTTTATTATGGGTTCTTGCTACATAGTTGGGCTATTAGATTGCCAACCTTAAGAGTCTAAAAAAGCTGACAGCTTTTTAGATCTCGAAGCAAAAACCAAAATTTCCACTTTTATCACAATATGCAAAACCCACATGGAAACAAACAAATAATCGATTGTTCTTAAGCCTTAATCTACACTTGAAGATGGCCAGAACTCAGCAATTAGGAAAAAAAAGTTTCAATCTTTCTAAATTTGAAGAACCCTAGAAACTAATTATACAGACAAAAGTCTAACAGCAAGAAAACACACTTAAACAAGATCAACACAAACTCGACATCGAGCAGTTAACTCTTAACCATAAAAACTAAATATGCAGATTTCTTTTTTTTTTTTGGTCAAACAATATGCAGATTTCTATTTTCATACGAACACACTTAAAACGAAAAAAAAAGATATATGGCTGACACAGAACTCAATTTCCAGGAATCTCACCGTTTTGAAGTTGCCGGAGATGAAGAAATCACAAGGAAAGTCTCTGTGGAAATGATCTTCTAATGCTTCGTTACATTTTTTGAGTTGGTTGGCTGAGAAAATTTTATGGCGGAGGTCCGACGTCAGTTTATAAAGTCACGGTCTGTCAAACAAAATACTAATTACAAACTTAACACGTGTACGACTGTGAATGGGGGTGATGTTTTAAATGGTCACAGCCCTGTCTATGGAACATAATAAGTGGACGGCTAATAGTTTTCATCGAAGGGCCAAAACGAGACGATTTCGTGGGATTATAAAAAAGTGATTAGCTCAAGTCTTTGTTTATTTCAATTATAAAACCAAATCTAACGGCTATAGATTATATAATACCACGTCCTACAGACGACTCCTGTTATTGATAAATAAAAATTCAATAAACCGTACAAGAATTATTCGATTTTTTTTTAAAAGCATCACGTTGCATTTTTATAATTATAAAAACAATTTTTAAATAAATAAATTTGTTTCGAGCAATTAAATATTTATTTGATAAGGATTATAATCAAGTAATAAAAATTTTAAAACTAATCTGACAAAAAGTGATTATATAAAGGAATTCATTAGAAATTTGCGTCCGAAATCCCACATGACAGCTGTCGGGAACCTGGAGCCCTTCAATAAACACACCGGTCGGCAAAAGTGTGGACCCCACACTCACATCCGGACAAAGACTAAAAAGACCTGTCATTATCTACGTTTTTCTTGTTTCTTTATATTTACGGGCCATAAGATTTTAAAGCCCAATATGGACTTAAAAAGAGAGAAATCGGCCCATAAACGTTGAGAAAGACTCTGGCTGAAGTAGAGGGTCTTTGCAAGTGTCGTATCGCGCGATGAAACTGATAACGGCGATTATTATGTCTCCCGGAGCCGAATTTGCGGCCATACAATGCTACGAACCACTTGCTGCATTTCAGTTTGCCCTTACACGGCGAAACAACCTTCGTTCCTTAGGGCACAGCACCGAATATCTTCCGATTTCAACTCTGATCGCATCACCCTTCGCGGTGGTGGTGGTGGTGGTGCCGCCGCCGCAGCCGTCGCCGTTGCCTCCTCCTCCCGCCTCCGTGATCTCGTTTTCGTCGTAAACCCTCAAGGTGTGTTTGCCCTCTTACTCACTGGACGAAGAAATGACTGAGATTTGGATTAATTGGATTTTAAAAATGATGTTTTTATATATGAGAATCAATCTCGAGGTGGAATTGGGTTTAGGGTTATTGTCTGTTGATGTTTTAAATGTCTTTTTTACATGAAATTAGGAGCTAATGGTAGAACAGCTAAGGAATGGAAAAAGTTGCTTCCTTACCTTCGATCTCGTCTTGGTAAAGACTGTAATGTGAGTGATGCTATCTCCTTTTGCTTTCTTTAGTTTCTTATTATCATCTATCATGATTCATGAGAATGATTTTTCCCGTCTTCTTGTTTGTTTCCTCCAGATATGCGAATCCTTAACCTCGGGTCCTTCTCATGCCATTGACATTACAAGAGAGGTAAGTGATAATGACAAGTAATTTATCACTTTGATGGGTGCTGTATGCTTTGAAGCTGATCATTTGTTGCTTTTAATTAACCTCTCAGGCTATAAGGGATGGCGCAGATGCTGTAATTGCGGTAGGAGGTGATGGAACACTTCATGAGGTAGGAATTGAAACTTTTGGTTGCTAGAACAGAGAACTTTGCTGAAAATTACAAAGCTTTGGAGTTCCTTAGTTTCATTCATTGTATCATTTTGATCTATAGGTGGTTAATGGTTTCTTTTGGGAGGGAAAACCTGTCGCAAATCTTAGTGGTGAAGCTAGTCATTCGACTGCACTCGGTGTGAGTAGCTCGAAACTTTTTTTACTTGTTTTTGTATATATCTCTTGCGGAGTTGCAACTTACAATCTCACTCCTTTTTTTGCAGCTGATTCCCTTAGGTACTGGCTCGGATTTTGCTAGAACATTTGGTTGGTTAGTTTTTGCAACCTCTGTTTGATGTGATTTTGTTTTCGAAACTTATGTTGAGCCAATGTTGAGCATGTTCCGCGTTGTTTAGGAAAAAGGATCCTTGTGAAGCGGTGGAGCGCATTGCTAAAGGTATGTCACTGAATCCATTAGAGGGATTAGGACTTAGCAACTTCTGTGTAATTATGTCTCATATATAATATCACATAACCAGCATTTTTTCAGCAATACGATCACGGGTTGATGTCGGTGTTATCGACACAGAAGGAAGGGATTTGCACTACTTCATTAACGTTGCTGATGTTCATTTGTATGGATATTATGCAAATTTTCTGTGTCATTGTCTGCCTGATTCTTAATGAGGCGGTTTTAAATCTCTCCTTTTGTTGCTCATCACTCGCAGGAGCGCAAAGGCAGGTTTTTATGCTTCAAAGTACAAGAAATTTGGAAACTTGTGCTACATAATCGGTGCCCTCCAAGCTTTTATGGGACATAACAACCGAGATATGAGAATCAGGGTAAACAATCATCTCTGCAAAATCTCTTGTTCACCATAGCAAGTAACTTGAAAGCATTGTGTTATATTCTCAGGTCAATGGAGGTGAATGGGAATTGTATCCTCAAGTCACTGCTCTCTGCGTTGGAAACGCTAAATACTTTGGCGGTGGAATGAAAATCACGCCCAACGCCGTCCCTGGAAATGGAAATCTTGAGGTGCAAACAATTCGTTTCTTGAATTTCAAATCCTATTTTGTGAATATGATAGCTTTTGACCTTCATACACTTCTCTGCAGGTTGTGGTTCTTCAAGACTTTAAGTGGTACGATTTCATACTGAAACTTCATAAGCTATACAACGGGACGCATCTCTCGGTTAACAATGTGAGCTCAAGAAGGTCAGTTTTTTCTTTCGTTTCTCAACACTTTGTTCTGTAAATGTCATAAGCACTTGAAAAGTCACCACCTTTAAGGTGTTTTTTCTTGTAGTGTCCAAAGTATCGAAGTGCAGGAGATTTCAGACAGTGGAAGTATCTATGTTCAGTCAGATGGAGAACATCTTGGATTTCTACCTAGAAAGTTTCGGGTTTTACCCGGTGCCATCGACATGATCAGCTGATCGAAACCGCAGCTAAGAATGTGTAGAAGAAGGATTTCAGATCAGATCAAATCAATTTTGTTTCATTTCAACATTTTTGGTCTGTAGAGATTCTTCTTCTTCTGAAAAACGATTTAATTTGATTCATTGTTTAGCGAATCAGATTTGTGCTGTGTTGTCACTATTTTGTGTGGTCTCTATTAACCACCGATAGATTCTTTTAAGTAAAAACTCGCCTTTCCATAATCATTCACACTTGTAAGCCAAAAAATGGTATCATCACTTTCCTTTCATTCAATCGCCACCGTCAATACCAGCTATTCCGGCGACGGTGGCCGTTCACTCCTCCGACGTAATCGCCGATTCGAAGCAACTAGAGTGTGTTGCAGAGGACAGAATCCAACAAACGAGCCACAGACGAGTAAAGGACCGGAGCCGGAGAATGTCCTCCTCAAAATCGCTTGGTACGGATCTGAGCTACTCGGAATCGCTGCTTCCGTTTTCCGATCTCCGGCGTCTCCTCCTCCGACTGTGACAGGCTTTGAAGTACCAGTCGATTGTTCGGGACGAGCCGTTCGTGTAGCTGTAGTGGATTCGATTAAACAAGACTTCAAACGATCGTATTTCGTCACAGGTCAGTGAAACAACAATCCAAACCAGGATCTGGGTTTTGTTTCTTTTATTTAAATCGGAATCTTGTGATGATTCTTCAGGGAACTTGACACCGGAGGTTTATGAGGAGAAGTGCGAATTCGCCGATCCGGCTGGTTCCTTCAAGGGTATTACTCGTTTCAAAAGGAATTGCACTAATTTCGGAAGCCTAATCGAGAAATCGAATATGAAGCTAATGAAATGGGAGAATTTCGAGGTAGGGTCACTAAAAAGATGATTTTTCCCCCGATGTCGGAGAAATTTTTTTTGTTTTCATCACCGGAGCTCCGTCATGGATTTTGCAGGATAAAGGAGTCGGACATTGGAAATTTAGCTGTGTCATGTCTTTTCCATGGAAACCCATTCTTTCAGGTAATTTTGTCAACACCTTTAAAGTTTCAGATTTGTCTAAAAATGGGCAGATTGTTTGGATAAAGTTTGAAACTTTTATGGCAAGTCTTCAATGATTGATGACGACAATAAAAAACAAAACTTTTATGTCTATTTTTACAGCAACTGGTTACACGGAGTATTATTTCGACACAGAATCCGGGAAAATTTGCAGGTAAAAGATTACTTATGACCTCATAAATGTCAAAGACCTTATAATCTCTTTCAACTTTGAAATATTTTTGTGAAGAAGAACCTGGTTTCACAGATTTTGATGAATGGGTTTATTGCAGACATGTGGAGCATTGGAATGTTCCAAAGATTGCTCTGTTCAAGCAACTTCTGAGACCCAGCCGTGGATTAATTGGGACACAAAACTAGCCGGATGAAGAATGATGTCAATTTTAAATTAGATTTTAAAACAGTAAATATATAAAAATTTCCTTTTTAAACTAATATGGCGATAATGTACTATAAGAGATCTGTAATGAATCTATTGGAAAAAAATGGGATTACAAAGTTATGAATTTGCATCAAAAAAGTACAGATGACACATATAAACATGCTATCATTGTCTCATTACCTCGGCTTAAGACAAAGGTGCATCCTTCTCGGTTGGAGAAGCGACAGAGTAACCCTGCATGAACTTCTTCAGCTTTCTCGATTCGCCAACTTCAGGGAGCAGCTTCATTAGAACTTCCATGGTGACGTGGTTTGGTTCACAAGAATGTTTAATCATCTCATCCATTAGTTCGAGCACTGTCTCAAGCTGGTTCTTGTCCTTGAGAATCTTAAAGAAAGCATTGTATGTTTCCACGTTTGGTCTCACCCTTTTCTTTATCATATCCTCTTTCAGAGAGAGCGCTTGTTTCAGATTCCCGAGCTTGCACAAGGCGTTAATGAGTATGTTGTATATCACTGTGTTTGGGAAGACCTTTGAGTGCGAGCCCATGTCATTAAAGAGCTTCAATGCTTCATTCATTTTCCTAGATGAGCAATAAGCTTGGATTATTGCACCATATGTCACAACATTTGGGAAAAAACCATCTTCTCTCATCTTCTCCATCATCCTATGAACACTTTCAAAGTCCTTGAGTTTGCCGAAATAGGAAATGAGTATGTTGTAAGTGACTGAATCAGGCTTCATACCTGCTCCCTCCATATCGGTTAACATCTCATAAACTTCATCTGCCTTATTCTTATTACAAAACAATCCAATGAGCATGTTATAAGCCACCAAGTCAAGAGAGAATCCTGCTCGTTTCAGTTTCTCCACCATTGTAAGGGCATCGTGGTCGCGTCTAGCTTGGCACAAACCAGAGATCAAACCGTAAAATATCTTAGCGTCTGGAGAGCATCCAGCTTCAACCATTTGGTCAAACCAATGCATAGCCTTGTCAATGTTATTGACGTTGCAATAAGCATTAATTAATGTCATATAAGTAACCACATCCCATTTCAAGCCTTCCTTTTCCATATCCATTAAGAAAAAAACCGCACTGCTCACTCCGCGATGCCTGCACATTCCCTTAATCATTGTATTAAGAGTAACCACATTCGGTTCAATCCCTTCCTCCTTCATTCGAGAAACAGCTGACTTGGCCGTGTCGAGCTGTCCTGCTCTGCAATAACCATCAACCAAACAATTGTAAGTTCTTGTATTAGGCACACAACCCTTTTCCATTTTCATCTTGACCAACAACTCCTCTGCTTCTTTTAATCTCCCTACCTTGCAGAGGCTGTTGATAAGGGTATTAAAATGGATCTCATCAGCTTTCATCGCATTTCCATCATCACTCTGCCTTCCACGCATCTGTTCAAATACTTCTAAGGCCTCATCGACTCTCAATGACTTACACAAAGTGTTAATGAGAATCCCCAAAGTCACTGCATTAGCTTGAATGCCCATTTCGTCCATCTCTGCAGCGACATCATTCATTCTACCGATATCCATATTCCGTCCTAATGATGTCAAAAGCGCATTGAAGGGAGCCGTTTTCAAGGGAGCTTTGTTTTTCATCAGCTTGCTCAAAGTTTCCCAAGCTACATTGGTTTGACCATTCTTGCACAGAGTAGTGACAAACCGACTCAACCAAACACAGTTTGGGGACAAGCCACGATCGCCAAATTTCAAAACCAACTGTATAATCTCTTCTTCTGTCACACGTCTTCTCTCTGGGTGACCCTTCGAAAGCCAGCCGTGGAAAACAACGTCCACCGTCGATTCATTAACCGGAAAAACAGATTCTTTTTCAAGCATTTCGTCGAGCACCTTCAACGCATCATCAACAAGACCACCTTTCAGAAGAACATCGATGAAAACGTTACGAACGTGCGTGTTCTTCAAGTTCGGATCGAGTTCTTCGTACACAAGAACCGACTGATTCACCATTCCAAGACGTCCAAACCAACGGATGAGGAATTTCGCGGCATTGTAAGTAAGCGGGACTTTCTTCTCTTTGGCAGTCTCGTAAAGCTGTAAAATTTTGTCCCGCGAGTCAGGTTCCTTGCAAGCGAATTCGATAACCGACTGAAACGAAACCGAGAGAGACTCATCGCGGTGTTTCAGAGACTGAGATTTCTCGTTCAGGTATTCGAAGAAAGACACTGCCGATGAGTATGAATCCAATCGCCGCGTGATTTGCGAGAACAATCGAGGAGAGAAAGAAGACGAAGATACAAGAAGGGAATCAAGCGATTCGCAAGAGGCCCAATCATGTTGCGGAATTTCCCGAAGATGCTCCAAAAATTCCCCTGCCACCGAATCTTCACTATCCGGTTTAATCACCGTCGATGATGGATCGGATTCAGTAGAGAAGCGGCGGAGAAGTAGTGGACGATTGAGAAGATAAAATAACTTCCGGCGCCGGCAAACGGAGGAAAGCACATTATTCATCTTCGAGGTTGAAGAAGAAGAAGAAGAACTTAACTCTGTAAATAACTCAACTTCTTATTATGGGCTTTAAAATTGCCTTTTAATCTAATGGGCCTTTGAAAGTAATAAGCCCAATTACATTTGAAGAAAGATTTTTTATTGTTTGAAGTTTTTTACTAGAGCTTGTTGTTGTCACTGAGGAGATGGTGAATCTGAAGGCTCCATCTTCTCAGCTGCTGAAGCTGCGGCAGAAGCGGCCTTGTCAAAGCCAAGCTTCTGCAACTCGGTTAAAAACCCGTCGAGCTCGCTTGTCGTGATCTTGTAAGGACTATGTGAAGGACCTGGAAACAAGTTTTTAGAGACTTCCTCTTTGTAATCCATTAAGGCTTTGTTGATCACTTCTCCTACTTTAGCATACTGCTTGCAAAACTTTGGAGTCACCTGTGAAATTCAAGGGCATGAAACAAGAAGAAGGTTGAAAACGAACGAACCAACAAGAGAATGCATTCCGAAAACGATGATGAGGAATTCGATGATAGATAACCTTAGCATGATGTGGATGTTGCATCATACCCAGAAGATCATGGTAGACTAACACCTGCGTTCTCAACAAAACAATTTACAGAAATGAGAATTACAAATTTGGCACTTGACCAGATACAAAACCGAAAATCCAAAAAGAAGGAAGTTCTGAAACAAAACCTGTCCACTGCAGAAAGGTCCAGCTCCAATGCCAATGGTTGGAATATTGAGGGCAGAGGTTGCAGCAGCAGCTACAGGAGGCGGAACACATTCTAAAACAACCGAAAAACATCCAGCTTCTTGTAAAGCCATTGCGGTCTCAACAACCTTAACAGCACTAGCTATGTTTCTGCCTTGTGGTCTGAAACCACCAAGAACGCTGATCGCCTGAGGAGTTAGACCCACATGGCCAATAACTGCAATTCCTGCTTCAACAATAGCTTTTGCAGCAGTGATCCTAGAAGCTGATCCTCCTTCAAGCTTAATCGCATCCATTCCTCCTTCCTTTAAAACTCTAACCGCAGTATCAACCGCCTGGAGTGTACCCATCATTTAAAACTTAGAACCTCATTATCCATTAATGAAATGTTTTTCCTCTTCACACCCAAAATTGAGAAACATAAACCGTTGATTACACAGCCAATGACACAAAATGTATCACTTGAGACTTGTTCCATCAAGAAACCAATTATTTAAACAGGGATTATCAGGAAACGAATTGAACATTGCAAATCCCACTGATTGTGATTAATTCAGGTTTCAAAGAGCAAAAAGATTAATTTTTTAAAATCCAGAATCTAATTACCCAAGCAAGTACTAAGCAGATGAACATGGATTATCAGGAAAATGTGGTTAAATTTAGGTTTTCAGAAGACGAAAAGATTCAATTTTTGATCAGTACCTGACTTGTGCTTGATTCATAGGTACCAAATGGCAAGTCACCAACTAGCATAGGCCGTTTTGCGCCTCGAGCAACAGCACGACAATGGACAAGCATCTCGTCTAAGGAGATAGGAAGGGTAGTGTCGTGACCATGAACAACCATGGAAGCTGAGTCACCAACAAGACAAACATCGATACCAGCTGTGTCTAAATGAACAGCGGATGGGTAATCGTAAGCAGTTACCATGGTGATCGGCTCTCCTTTCCGGTGTTTTTGTCTGAGATGCGTCAACGTCACTCTTTGATTTGGGTTTTGCGGCTTTGGTCCTCCGTAGACGGTGTTTTCCGGTAGGTTACTCATGAAACGGACGGAGATGGCTTTGGATAAACGAGAGCAATTCCTGGTAAGCGAGGAAGCCATTGTCGTGTCGATGAATAAACAAACACTCTCTGTGTCTGTGTTTTTACAAGAACAAGACTTTGTTTTTAATATATTTGGCTTTATAAATTGTATTATTGAGATTCCATCAAAATCCGTTGTAGTCTAGTTGGTCAGGATACTCGGCTCTCACCCGAGAGACCCGGGTTCAAGTCCCGGCAACGGAGCATAATTTTTTTCTCTATTTTATTAGATCAAACCGGATTTTGGTACAGTCTGGTTATGTAAAACCAAGAAATTTTCCATCCCGGGGAAAAACCCTCGATCGCCGGCGTTTTCACTCTCTAGCCCCACGAGTCTCTGTTCGATCTTATCTAACTTTCGTTGCAAAGTCGACTCCTTTATTTTTTCATTTTATTCCGTTGTGTCTGGGTTGAGATTGAGAAATGCAGAGATTGAGATCTCGGTTACTAGTTGGGCCTCTCTTGGAGAGCAGGCGAGGGTTTTGCACGAGCTCCGATAAGATCGTAGCTTCGGTGCTTTTCGAGAGATTGCGCGTTGTGATACCCAAACCTGATCCTGCTGTTTACACTTTTCAGGAGTTTAAGTAAAGCCTTCTCCTTTCTCTCTGTCTCTCTGTCTTCTCGTGTGTGTTGCTTGCTTGTGTTCTGTTTATACTTTGGTTTTGGAAATGATGAGAAATCGAGAACAAATGGGGAAAAGTATAATCATTATGTGATTCAAAGGAATGCTTTTTATGTAACTCGATGTCGATTTTTATTTGGCGGAATCAATTAGGATTTTGAGTTACTGAGCAGTGAAGTGGAGGTTGGATCATAAACCTATTTCCAGAGAAATGAGAGTGGATTAGCCTGTGTTTGGGTCTTGAATTTTAACTAATTTACACTCTGGTCACTTGGAGGTTGGATGTTTTTATCTTATAACTTTTGGGTCTTGATCTTTGATGATATATATTGCAGATTCAATTGGCAACAGCAGTTTCGTCGTAGATACCCAGATGAGTTCTTGGACATAGCTAAGAACAGGTAATTTCTTACCATTTTCAAAAATGTAATGTAGAGAAAAGTTTCAGTTTTTGTTAATCTTCTTTGATATCATAATGTGTCCAAAGCTTAAATCTGCTCAGCGGTTTTCTTGTTCATTCAACGTTGTGTCATCTTCATTAGATTTTCATTTTCCCATAAGGTTCCCTTCCAAAGTTTATGACAATAGCAAAGAACTGCAGATCGATGTTTTATCTTGTAGCTCCGTGAGTTTCAGTTGCTTAGTTATTTGAGTAACCTGAAACTTTTAAACAGTTATATGCTCATATAGATATTTAGTGAAAGTTTTGTGACCATTTCTGGCTCAGTTTAAATTTGCTCAAAGTGTAGTGAAGCTTGCAAGAAAATTCCATTTCGTCTTTGGTTGATCTTTCGATGCGTGAATACAGAGCCAAGGGTGAATACCAAATGGACTATGTACCTGCTCCTAGAATTACAGAGGCTGACAAGAAAAACGATAGGAAGTAAGTTGTTGTTCGCACCTCTAAAACGACATGGACTGTTGTCTTCTCTTTTGCTGGTGATCGAAATTTAACTCCTAGAAAATGCTGATATTATAGGTCCTTATATAGAGCTCTTGACAAAAAACTGTATCTTCTCATCTTCGACAAGCCATTTGGAGCTACTAGTGACAAACCTGTCTGGCATTTCCCTGAAAAGGTCTACGATTCTGAGCCAACTCTTCGCAAGGTGATTGTTCATTGCCTCTATTTCAATCCATAAAACCATCAAATTTCGTTCCCGTGCTTATTGTTGTTATGTAAAATTCGGTATTTGCAGTGTGCGGAATCTGCTTTGAAGTCAGTCTTAGGAGACCTAACTCACACATACTTTGTTGGGAATGCTCCAATGGCTCACATGGCTATACAACCTACAGAAGAAACACCTGATTTGCCATCTTACAAGGTAACACCAAAGCTCGAGAGTGAAAAGATTCATCGATTAATCAATTTGACGGATTCTTGAAAATCTTCTCTTTTGTTGTTGTTGTGTAGAGGTTCTTCTTTAAGTGCAGTGTAGTAGCAGCATCGAAATACGACATAAGTAACTGCGAGGATTTTGTTTGGGTAACCAAAGAAGAGCTTTTGGAAATCTTCCCTGAGCAAGCTGAATTCTTCAACAAGATGATCATTAGCTGAGATTCACCCACACCACAAAAACTCCTATTTTGAATACCTTCTTCTTCAACACTGTTCTTTGAACAGATCTTTCTGGTTTTAGACAGTGAATCTAAACATGGTGTGTGGTGATCATCACTGTAATAACCAGACCAAACCATGTCTCTTGATTTTTTAGTCATACACGTGCGAGGTTACGTGAAGGAATTTTTGTTGTTGTTGTTGATCTGAAGTAGTTGAAATTTAGTTGGCTTCTTTCTCAACCTTTTTATACTTCTCTTCAATACATCTCACATAAAGGATTCACTCACGCACAAAATTGATACATCTCTTCAATACTTCACATAAAGGATACATCTCTTCAATACTTCTCTTCAATACATCTCACATCACATTCGTTGATTCTTCTCATGATAATGAATCATACGAACGATCCAAATGGACCGCTAACAACGAATAAGAAGGCGATGAAAAATCCGCGATTTGCTTTTCGCACAAAGAGTGATGAAGATATACTCGATGACGGTTATCGATGGAGAAAGTATGGTCAGAAATCCGTCAAGAACAGCTTGTATCCCAGGTAAAACTTCAAAATAAAAGATCGGAAAATTGTTAAAATTTGTGTTTTTTTCACACGAGAGATACTAACACTTATGATCACATGAAATCGGAATTTAAAAACGAGATAAATCAAAAGGAGCTATTATAGATGCACACAACACATGTGTAACGTAAAGAAGCAAGTCCAGAGACTTTCGAAGGAAACGAGCATTGTGGAGACAACTTACGAAGGAATCCATAACCATCCTTGTGAGGAGCTTATGCAAACCCTAACTCCTCTTCTTCACCAAATCCAGTTCCTCTCTAACTTCACCTAATCATATATATTTATATGTGTGTGTATTAATGTATCAACGATTCAACGTTCCACGATTGGTATAACGCAACGACTAAACTCTTGTAAGTTGTAATCATAAATGTCAACTAATGAAACTGTAACAGTATCCTCTATTTTAAGTTCGTGGAGTATAATTTTATGAGTGATCATTGTTTTGTATTAATAAGTATCCTCAAATAGACACGAAAAAAGGCAAAAAAAAAGTCTTGACGAAGTCGAAGCCACAAGCGAAACATTTGTGAATTTTTTTTTTAAAAAGGATACACACGTTAACTCTTTTTCCCATATAAATCTGCCGGTCAATTTTAGCAAATGCTATCAACAGAAAAGTAAAGTATGTATACCTCTAATATTTCTCAAACCATGTTGTTAAAATTAGTAAAAGTATGTTTTGACTAATTGTAAAAAGAAAAATATCTTATATTTCCATGTTCTTAGGATGTATTTGCCAAAAAAATGATTATAAATATAGTATTACTAGTCAACACGCGTAGTTATTAAAGATTTTAAAGGTTAAGTTTTTATAATTTAAATTTAAAATATACTATAACCAAAAAAAAAACAGTTATAATATTAAAACAATTGCTAATATTTCTTTTTTAAAATTCGGACAAGCAAAGAAGTGAGAACGCACGTTATGTCCTTGATGATCCAAAGCAAACGGATCTTTCCTTAGAATATGCATAATCGTCTTTGTATTTTATTCCCTTTTTACAATTAATTTGTTCCTTTTTACAAATAAACTATAGAATAATTAATGTCACGCTCCGGCAATTAAGGTAGTTATCCTTAAAAAGAGAAAACGTAAATATAAATCAACAGAGCCATAGAGAGAGAGAGAGAGATCTGATCATTTGAAAGAAAATTAAGAGAGAATGGCTTCGTCGGAGGAAAAGGTGGTAGAAGAAAAAGCATCGGTGATTTCAAGCTTGTTGGATAAAGCGAAAGGTTTCTTTGCGGAGAAGCTAGCGAATATTCCGACGCCGGAAGCCACCGTGGACGACGTCGATTTCAAAGGCGTGACACGTCAAGGAGTCGATTATCACGCTAAGGTCTCCGTCAAGAATCCTTATCCTCAATCGATCCCTATTTGTCAGATCTCTTACATCCTCAAGAGTGACACAAGGTTCTCTTCTCATTTCTCTCTTTTTTCCTTTTCTTCATTAATTTATAATTTGTGTACCGTCCGATTTACATAAACCGTTCATCGGACGAATGAGATCGAGTCTTTTCACGTGTATCAAGCAAAAAAACTGGATTTAAAAAAAAAATTAAAATACGGAGTGTACGTGCACTTGTTAATACACAAATCATGATATGATCCCGTATAGATCTACCCTAATATTTGTGTCACATGCAGTATTTAATGCCCCTAAATTTTGAGAATCTGTAAAACAAAACTTAAGTACTTTTCGTTAGGTATATCATCCGATCATTTATACTATTACGCGTGCCTAACTTGAGGAATTAATAGCTTTGATTATAACATTATCACAACATTAATTTGTGTAACGATATGAATGTAATGTATTACTCTTTTCGTTTCACAAATAGTGTATTTTAGAATTATTTTAATATGACTTTTCAAATGTATTTTTTATTTTATTCCATATAAAAAATGTTAAATTTCTTTAAATTTAAATCATTATAATAGTATTAAGTATGAGAAAATTTATATGTTTTAAAAATTCATTAGTTAACTTTACGAGAAATGTGTCAAAACGATAGTTTTTGTGAAAACGAAAAAAGCGTATATGTTCATCATGTGCTAATAAATAATGTGTGTGGTTGCGAAGGGCGATAGCGTCCGGCACGATACCGGACCCGGGTTCGTTGGTCGGAAATGGCACGACGGTTTTGGACGTACCGGTTAAAGTGGCTTATAGCATAGCGGTTAGTCTGATGACGGACATGTGTACGGACTGGGACATTGACTATCAACTCGACATTGGACTAACCTTCGACCTTCCTGTTGTTGGTGATATCACCATTCCTGTCTCTACTCAGGGTGAGATCAAGCTCCCTTCCCTTCGCGATTTCTTTTAATTTTCAATTTATCTTATAAGTTTATTTTCAATAAAGTACGATCCATAAACATAGACGATCGGAGATTGACTTCTGGAATTTTTTTTCTTTTTTTTGTTGATTAATTGTGTTGTTGGATTATTAAGGATTTTGTTGGTTATGTATGTTTCCGATGTGTGATTTATGATTTTAGTTAGCTGCATGCGTATAAAACTTGTTTTCTTGTTTATGTTATGTCGCAAAATTTGAACCGTATTAGTAAAACTTTAGACATCTTATGTATAAGAGTAAAAACTACAAAAACACACACTTTAATTAAGTTTTTCATCTTAGTTTATACATAAGAAACAAACAAAAAATAGAATCCTACAATTTCAAAAATATTCTGGGGGGGGGGGGACTTCTGTCCCTATATACTTTAAAATTCGTAATCAACCGTTTTAAGTAATAGCATTAAATGACCATTTATATGTGAAAACGATTGAGGACAAAATAGTAAGTAAATCGATTTATTTATCGTATGTGTTTTTAAATAACATTGATTTGCCGTAAAAAAAAAAACATTCATTTACATATGTTTTTGATATATATCATGTAATGTACTCGATAAGATGCTAACAATTTAATTATGCGCAACAAACACACAATTTACGGGTTTTTTTCTGTACATCCGTAAAATTATCTAGCATTGTGAAAGATCAACAAAAAGTAAATCATCATCCTCAAACACAATATTGTGTGTGTTCACACCCAAATACACCTATAACTGACGGAAAATTACCACATTTGACACACTTGTATATAGATATAGGAGGCAGATATCAAACTAAATGTGTACTAAGATATAGTTACCTCTAATTCTCTACAAAATAGTTTTTTTTTTATAACCCTCTAAACAATAAAAAATAGTTTCTAAATAGAAATGTTATAAAAAGAAAAACAGAGGCAGTGGCTAGGATGTGATCAGGACTCGCCTAGGCCTTGTTGAAGGACAAGCTTGTTCGTGTTCTTTTCGTTCTGGTTTCGAGGTTAAATGTGTGAAAAATCGGTTCTCCTCTTCTTTCCTTTGTCTCAACTCTGTCTCTTTTAAGTCCATTGGGATAGTTTGCTGCTAGCGGCTTAGGTGCTTCAGTTTCCAGGCTTTTAGGTTTGGATTGTGTGGCTAGGTTATGTGTTTGGTTGGATGTCTAGTATTCGTAGATTCCGCTAATTAGAAGTATGGGTTGGCCTCGTTTTCTTGTGGTGTGTGTGTGCATAGTTGTTCGTTTAGGGTGAGTAATCTTCGATTAGCCTTTGATTATGTCTTTGGATCTTTTAAAAAAAAAATCTTCTTTCCACCGCCTTTAGCTTAATCAATAATAAGTTTTCACCTTAGGTCTTCCATAGTCATTTCTTGTAAGGCTAACCTCGTGTGGGGATGCAAAGATCTCGATTTAGACTTTTTACGGTGAAGATTAGGTGGGTAGAAATTAAGGTTCATGACCATGGTTATTTGATCGGGCTTATCGTCGTATTTAGGTCTCTACTTCGTGGTTTCTCCTTTTCTCGGCGTCGACTTCTGAGCTTTGTAGTTCCGCGTCTACGGTTCCTTCTGCGCGTTCCATTTGTCTTAGCGAGGGTCTTACCGTGGTTCTTTTTGTGGTATATCGTTTTTCTAGACATTTATGTTGTGTTTTTCGGCAAAATAATTGGCTCCCCTTTTGCGGGATAATGACTCCCCTTTTGCAGGATTGTGTCTCCTATTTTGTGGGATTGTGGCTCATATCTATGTATCTCAAACTCAGACTTTTAATATTATAAACAGATGAAAAAAAAAAAACAGAGGTTGAGATTTTCTATGTATTGAAATGATTTACAATATATAGCCATTATGCAGAAAAGAATCTAGGGATATCTAAGACTAACTAAGACTTTGTTACAACTATACAGAGAAATCATCTCATCTCTACATGGCTTGATTTGTGGAGATGTTACAACAGATGCAACGTGTGAAACCATTAGTGAGTGAACCGGTTTCTGACCGAAATCATCAACTGCACTTAACCAACTTAACCATTACTCCAATATTATATTGGTTCCGAATTAAAAAAACCGTACGGAACAGAGCAATATTGTTACGTGACACAACAAATTTGAATAAATTTACATAGGGTTTGATTGATAATTTTGTACCGCTGCAATACAATATATACCCTTTTTATAGTTACCGATCACAAAAAATATCAAAAGTGCTACCAAAAAAAAATTGTTCATGGCAAAATGGTCGTGTATTGCGGGTTTATCCTAGAAATCAAAAATTCGAATTTTACAGATAAATTATTTTTTCTAAAACAAAAAAAATATATTACCAAAAGTGTCACATTTAAATTTTTTTGTACCACTTTCTTCTACAACTACTCGTTATAATTTTTAATATAAGTTACCAATTGAAAAATCACAAGACTATAGTCAAATATGTCACCAATCGAAAAATCACTAGACTATAGTCAAATATATCATCCACGTTTTCATTTAGACCCATTGAAAACGTCAAACTTGTTTTTCTCGAAGGAATCCTCGGACGTTGATGCAAAAAATCAAACTTGTAAATGAGCTGGCAAATTCTCATTGGTGGAATCGTTACCCCCACCGATGCGTAGCTTCTTCCACCTTTCTCCACACATGACCGTTACATCAGTCCCAATTTAATACTATTCCCATTTTTCCACTCCAATAATTGATCTCAATTTTGTTAGTGGTTAGGACAATCACATTAATTTTTATTTTTCTTAGTTTCTCTTAAAGAATTGAATGCACATGAAACACGGATACATATACATATAATAAAGTCAATATTCGCCATCGCTAAAGTTTGGTTTATATAAATCACATAAACCATAACTAATTAATCACATCAAATAACCCCCAAAAAAAAAAAAAACCACCACCATGACCGATTCAGAGCATGTTCGTCCGCTAGCTCCGGCGACCATACTTCCGGTGAGCGATGAATCAGTCTCCGACAACAACAACAAGAAGCTCCATCGTCGTAGAAACCGAATCAGATGCTTAATCTGCGTCACTGTAACATCTCTGATACTACTCACGATCGTGTTGACTTTAACCTTCACGGTGTTCAAAGTCAAAGATCCGATTATTACAATGAACGGTGTAACGATCAACGGTTTAGACTCAACCATTGGGACTCAGACCCAACTGTTGGGAACAAACATCTCGATGATCGTCGACGTGTCAGTCAAGAATCCCAATACGGCGTCGTTTAGGTATTCCAACACAACGTCCGGTATATTTTACAAAGGAACGGTGGTTGGTGAAGCTCGTGGGCCACCGGGGAAAGCGAGACCGCACCGGACTGCGAGGATGAACATGACGGTTGATATTATGATAAATCAGTTATTGTCGGATCCGGGTTTGGCTCGAGAAGTAAGTGGGTCGGGTCTTGTGAACGTTGGGAGTTACACTAGGGTTAGTGGTAAGGTGACGATAATGGGGATTGTGAAGAAGCATATTACGGTTAAGATGAATTGCACGATGGATGTGAACGTTACGAGACAGGCGATTCAAGATGTTAAGTGCAAGAAAGATATTGATCTTTGAGGTTTGGGCTTTTCTAAAGGTATACGTTAGGATTTGTATTTAACGTCTATTTTAATCATTTTGTTATAAAATTTGTTGGTTATTTGTTATTGTGTGCTATAACTTTTCTACTAGTTTTTTTTTTTTTCCCTTCATAGTTGCTAGATTTTGAATGGAATTTATAATTTTCACAGTCTTGTCTTTCAACAATCCCATTGTTATCTCTAGTTCATTTTGTCCGATCTTCGTGACTAGTTGACTAGTTAGTTATATGCTCATCAATCCTTAATTTGCTAATCGACTAGTAGCAATTTTTCAAACTCCGGGTCTTTAGCATGAAATCTAAGAAAAGAACCGGCTTTAGATACTAGAAGACGATGTAAAAAAAAAAAAAAAACCATTTTCAATTTTTATATAAATATAAGTCGTTTTATATACAAAACTAATTATAATTTTAGGATACCGCAAATTCATATTTAGTCTATTTGAATTCAAAACCGGTCATATCCAAAGAGCTAGAGCGGTTAGTAAATGGTACTCCTTGAATATCACAAATCGAACCAAAACAAATTTCAACGAATCAATAACAACTAATAATGTGTAAGATAATACTATTTTCTAATTGGACCCGTCAAGTACGAAAAATTGACAAATATCGTTAAACGGTCAATGTTGCAAGGCTCGATTCGAACGCATAAAATACAGTAAAAAGTAAAACAAATAATATTCCTTGGGGTTGGGCCACTAAATTAATAAATTTACACAGAACCTTATTTAATAAATGCAAATTTCAGTTTCCAAACAATTGTATTAAATGTATGAGCTGCAATTCCCACCCACCTCTTTTATTCTCCTAACTAAATTAAAAAAATTAAATAATTTAATTTCAAAAATTAAAAAAATTAAAATCTCTATCACTCCTCCTTTCTCTCTCTCTCTACCACATGGACCCATTCTTCTTCGTAACCATCAAATGTCAACCGCCTCCTCCTCCTCCGCCGTCTTCCTCTTCCATCCTCCTCTTCCGCCGTCGCCACCACACGGCTCCAACCACTCTTACCTCACAACTCTAGGCTTTGGCTACTCCATAGCCATAGCTCTCGGTTTCCTCGTCCTCCTCTCCACCGTCCTTTTATCCTCTTACATCTGTTGCCGCGACTCTCGCCGCCGCACAACCGCCGTTGAATCCACCGGAGACCGTGGCGGAAGCGTGATCCTTCCCCGTATAATCTTCGTAGCCGAAGAAGACAACGAAGATCTCGAAGCGGGTGATGTCATCATTGGTCTCGATCAAAACGTCATCAACTCTTACCCTAAGTTCCATTTCTCCAAAGAAACTTCCGCCGCGTCTTCAGATGGATTTGGCGGCGGAGGAGATACGACGTGTTCGATATGTTTGTGTGAGTATAGAGAAGCGGAGATGTTGAGGATGATGCCAGAGTGTAAACACTACTTCCATTTGTGTTGTCTTGATGCGTGGCTTAAACTCAACGGATCTTGTCCTGTTTGTCGGAACTCGCCGCTTCCGACGCCGACATCTACGCCTCTGTCGACACCTTTGTCGGAAGTTGTGCCGCTTTCGCAGTACGCTGCCGATCGGAGAAGAACAAGAAGATAAGGTTTTACATAGATCTATTCGCCTAATTAGGGTAATATTAGTATTATTTTTGCTCCTTTTCATTACAACTTTACTGATTTGTAATTAAAAAATCTGTCAGAAGTGGAGTTTGGCATTAATATCATCGAAATGAAATGAAATGCAATTTGAACGATTTGCTTCGTAGATTTTAGCCTTTTTTGTTGACGTTACTGCTTTTTTTCCCTATCAATTTGACCGGTTTAAAATCAAATACGCGGTCGTCTTTCGTGACATAGACAAAAGGGTTTGAGTTTGAACAGTGTGACTTACTTTAGTTAAATATTAGATTTTTTGAATGTCGGAAATAGATGTTTCTAAAGTTGGGAACAAAAAGAGTTAGTATAGGTTTTTCTTTTCTCGCAAGTAGTTGATGTCTTGATGAAGTTACCATCGTAGGTCCAACTGTTAAATGGTTGATTGAGAATGTAGATTATTTTAATTTTTCTAAATGAAATAAACATTTTTAATGCAATGTTTATTAACATTTTGAAGATAGGTTTTCCGCATATATACACTTTAAGATGTATAATTTATTCATCACATTTGTAATTTTTTTTGTTTTAAGTTTTTTTTTCAAAAATATAAACACTTGTATGAGAGATAACACAGTTGTGATCGGTGTGTTACAAATAAACACACCGACTGCAACATGTCTAAATTTTTAGAAGCCTTGACTTCAAGCAATCCAGTATTATCTCTACCGGTGACCTGAAGTTCCTGGTTCGATGATAGCCGAGAAAGGTATTTTGTATTTTGTAAAACGCACGTTAGTCACCACCATAAGGAGGTTGTATAGTGTGAACATTTATTTTTGAAATATTTGTTTCGTCATAAAGAGTGTGAATGTGTTATTTGATTTTAGACTAGTCCGCGAATTCGCCCTTTATTAATGCCACGCGCACTATCTCGTGGTGTTGTTTGTTGGAGCTTAGTGGTAATGTCTTTATAATTAAGTAATTAACGTCACTTTGACTTTGAATTCAAATACAAATCTGCACTTGTGGGACACTTTTAATATATCAAATTTATTTATACAATGTTCTTGATCCGGTAAAATATACGGACAATAAACATATGCAATCACACGATACTTAAAAAGGAAAAAAAACCCCTAATTGACGCCATCCAGGGAATGTAAATATGTAATAGACTTTTTAACCTTGTTTAAAAATTACACGTGAACATAATAAATTGATTAATCAGTGGGACCCAATCCAAAGCCGCTGAGTGAAAAAGAGAGTTACGTCGTAATCCCGATTTCCCCAAATAAGACGGTGGCGTTTTATACCTCATTCTAATCTGACGTGCCGGCTTTAAAGCTTCATAAAGAGCGTTAAATTTGAGCCGTCGATTTCACGATATGATATCGGACACGTGTCCTTAATCCACTGGTGGTGTCGGTTACTTAATGGAAAGGTATGACGCTTAACGCACCATTAGCGTTTTCCTCATTTTCGTTGCCTACACGTTCCGAGTTTCTATTTCTCCGTCAACGAAACGTTAACGGTCCCGTTTTCTTCTTTTCGTTAACGAAATAATAACGCCGTTAACAACAAGGACCCTATTTCAAAATTATCTCCGAACCACCACGTTCGGATCCCGAACCTCAGGCTCGTGGTTATAAAGCCTCGTGTAAACCTATCATTTCTCTGCGCTTTTCCTCCTCTCTCTTCACGTTTTGGATATTTTTGAGAATCGGAGAGAAACTCAATTGAGAAATCAATGGCGGAAGAAATTGAGAAATCTGTGGCGGCGGAGGAATCTCTGATGGAGAAGATCGCCGAGAAGATTCACCATCACGATTCGTCGTCATCGTCTGAATCAGAGTACGAGAAACCGGATTCGCCTTCGGCTGTAAAAGCGAAGATCTATCGTCTGTTTGGTAGAGAGAAACCTGTTCACAAGGTTCTCGGCGGTGGAAAACGTACGGATTTCACCCTTTTTAATCTCTCTCTCTTTTCTTGTTCTAGTACATTGTCTCTGGCTTGATCGTATTTTTCTCATGCGTTGATGCTTGATCTGCGATAAGAGGTTCTAGTTACTCGTATAAGATTGGGTTTCTGATGATATGATGCATAAAATGTAGTTTCAGAAGCAAAATTTTGTTGTATATACTTTGTTAATCCTGCATTTTCTTGAATCGATCCTGTAATATTTGTTCCCGGTACGAAATGGATCCCCAAGTGATTTGGATATCAAAAAGAAGACTGGAATTTTAGGGATTATGTTTTTTGAATATAGAGGATAAGCTTGGTTGATTAGATTAAGAAATTTACGTTTCTCTTATGCTACATTTTGAAGAAATTGAAGAAATCGAAGATATCTTGCTTACACCATTTCGATATGATAGCAGTACATTGGCTCTATGGGTTAAAATTATGTTATTGACTTCTGAGTTTTGAGGATTTATAATCTTTGTCGTCTGCTTTTTTTCTTCTCTCATGTCGTTGCCTTGACTCATTTCTCAATGGCTTTGTGCAGCTGCTGATGTGTTCTTGTGGAGGGATAAAAAACTGTCAGCTGCTGTTCTTGGTGTCGCGACTGCCATTTGGGTTTTGTTTGAGCTGGTTGAGTATCATTTGTTGAGTCTTTTGTGTCACATTTCGATACTCGCGCTTGGAGGCCTGTTTTTGTGGTCCAATGCTCACACATTTATCAACAAGTGAGATTTTTAGAGCCTTGATCATGTTAATGCCTAGGTATTTGTTCTTTGTTTGGTTTTTCAAAACCTTGTTTGTTTTTTATTGCAGGACTCCACCTCAAATTCCAGAAATCCATGTCCCCGAGGAGGCTTTCCTTATGATTGCTTCTTCCCTGAGAAACGAAGTAAACCAAGCTTTTGTTATCCTAAGAAGCATTGCTCTAGGAAGGGACCTGAAAAAATTCCTGATGGTATGCTCAATCTTTGTTGCTGACATTGTCAGTTTCGTATGAGAAATTAGTTGCATTTCAACTTTTCAGACTTTCAGTTGAATCTTGTAAACTCACACCGCGTAAATAGAACATATCTTATAGGAGATTCTCTGCATTGTGCCTGAAACTGATGAAGTTTGGTAACCGCATTGTTGTTTATGTTCAGGTTGTTGTTGGTTTATGGATCATCTCGGTGGTGGGAAATTGGTGCAATTTCCTGACTCTGGTGTACGTCTGCTTCGTGGTGTTGCACACAGTGCCAATGATGTATGAGAAACATGAGGACAAGGTTGATCCATTGGCAGAGAAAGCGATGAAGGAGATGCAGAAACAGTATCTGGTTTTTGATGAAAAGGTTATTTCTAAGATTCCCATTGCTTCTCTCAAGGCAAAGTTGGGTTAAAGAGAGACACGTCTTTGGTTTTTTTTTGCTTTGCTTAATTTTTGTTATAATTTTTTGATCATGTGAGAAATTGGGTAGTCGTTTTCAGAGTTTTGCCGCTAATGGCCCATATGTCCTTTTATCACATTTTCACTACAGTTTTTTTCTTAATCCAAAAACTATATTTTTTTTTTCCGGCTATTTGTGGAGAATAATTGAGTTAATCAAACGTGAGATATGTGTCGTTTTGAACATCTGTATAAATTGACCGAATTAAAATTCATAACTGAAAAAAGAAAAAGCAAACTGAAATCAAAATTGTACAAATCTTATGGTACAAAACAACTCCGTATCTTTTCAGTGTTTACAAATCTTTTCAGTATTTTCAAATCTTTTGAAATACGGTGTCAACAAAATACCCTATCTCTTCTGGTATAACAAATCTTTTGTTATACCATATCTTTTGTTACTATAAAAATGTCCCATGTCTTTTGATATTTACAAAACAGCCTCGTATCTTTTGGTATTTAAAAGAATGCCCCAGATCATTTGATATCTAAAAAAAATGTTCAGATATTATTGGTATTTACAAAACCAGCGCATATTTGTTGATTTTCTTCCCCAAACCAATGGTATATATTAAAAACAAATTAATGAGAGAGAGAGAGAGAGAGAGAGAGAGAGAGAGAGAGAGAGAGAGAGAGAGAGAGAGAGAGGGAGAGAGAGAGAGAGAGAGAGGGAGAGAGAGAGAGAGAGAGAGAGAGAGAGAGAGAGAGGGAGAGAGAGAGAGAGAGAGAGAGAGAGAGAGAGAGAGAGAGAGAGAGAGAGAGCTAATTACAACACAAAAGCAAGATATTCAGATTTAAGATTCCTATAAAACGTGTGTATATATATACCCATACAAGGGTCAAGTGAGTAATCTCGAGAGCCTGTGATTACTATCCGATGATGTAAGAGGCACAGTTGAAAACTCCGAATCAGATTGATCATAAGTTGGTCTCTGTGTAGTAGTAGTCTTCTCTTGACCTTTGATCGCTGCATCTTCTGCTTCTCTTCTCTCTCGCTCTTCCGCGTCTTTAAGAAGAAAATCGACCCACATATCTGCAAAAGACTGAGCCAAAAAACAAACAGACAAGAAAAATCAATCAAACGATCTTATATTCAGTGCGTTTTTTTTTTGAAAGCCATTTGGTACCTGATTATCTGAAGCTATATTAGGATGTGAATCCGGTGAACCACCACCACCACCGCCTAACATGCCACCGACTAAGCGGCCCGGTAAGCCCAATACGCCTCTAACAACACCTTTACCGGCGGCTCCTTGTTGTGCCAATCCTATTCGCTGTTTGTCTTCCTCTGAGAATCCCAGCATTCGAACCATTAGCTCCAAAACCTACTCAGAGACATTCAGATAAGATAAAGATAAGCTTAAGGCCATTTTGCATAAGCTTTAGGTGTTAAAAATTATAGTAAAGTGTTCTCTTCCACAATTTTTAGTGTTCTAATAAAAAAATCTCTTGTAAATTGTAAATGCAGAAGCTGAAAACAAAACGGAAGAGAAAAACTGCTTGTGTTTACAATGTGCAAAAATGTTTGTGAAAATAAATGTAAACATAAAAGTTTGTGTTTCAAACAATCGAAGCCTACTTCTACTGCATCTTCAAAGCTGTGATGTAACTTGATTGAGAGGCTAAGTAGAACAAAATAGATTTTTGAAATTTTAGTTTCACATATCGGCTAAGTTGAACAAAATTGAATTTTGAATTTTTAGTTCCACAAATCTTACCTCTCTGCTGTGATTCCTTTGGAAGTATGTAACCAGTAACTTGATAACAATACGCCTGAAGAAATAATATGACATAAGATCAGAGTTTGAAGGAACATGGAACAACATGATGTAAATAAAAGTCACTGGCCCACCTATCAACGAGATAATCGGAGTCCATCGACATTCTATTGAGCCTAGTCATGCTCTGCTCAAGAACACGCCTTACTTTTGCATTGTCTTCTTCAACCTTGCTTACTCTGTTTTTCCATTCTGCTGCAATTTTTTCTGCGTGTAACAGCTTCGATGTGACTTCCTCCTTTTCTTTCTTTGATGACTCTAACTGCTCATCAACATCCTTAAGAAACAGAAAAATGGTGTTAATTGAAATCCATATGACATATCATAAAGTTGACAAAGGAAAGGATTATAGATTCTACTTTCAAACGTGCTGAGAGTTTCATCGCCTCTTCTTTCGCCACTGCAAGCTCTCGTGCAAAATGCTCCTACAACATTTAAGAATAGGAATACATAAATGAATCAAGGTTACACCTAAAAAGGGAAAAACTTCAAATATCTTAATTAATACCAACCTTAGCTTCAATTTCAGCATAGTACTGGCCAAGAGCAGTTTGAAGATTTCGAAGTTCCACATTTTTGGAATCTATTGTTCTCAAACAATTTGCAAGCTTTTGATTTAAGTCTTCAATTATACCCTTTGACTTCCGGAGATCATGGTCCTTGCTCGACTTGATTTCCTCCTGATTAGCAATTGCCAGCTTAAGAGTTTTTTCTAAACCTAGTATCTGAGACCTTTGATATTCATTGGTCCGGCGGAGTTCTTCAATCAATCTACTATCTTCATCCATTTTCTCAGACTCCTCGGTTTCCTGAAAAAATATACCAAGAAAAAGTTTACAGAATTTTATCCACAGATACCAGAAAACATTGCCAAAAGTATAGTTCATTACACATCTTAAGAGTTTACAATTATAGGACAATGGATAAACTTTGCAAATTACAAATATTTGCATGTATAAAATAAACATAGCTGGTGCTGAATGATCTTAAGTAGGAAATTAGCTTTAGGATAAATAACCTTTTCTAACAGGTGTTGTTTGAGGCGCTTTAGTTCTTGTCGTGCCTTATCCTTTTCTCTTCGTGCTTCCTCCAAATCCTTTTCCAGCCTCTGCAAAGATTTCTCCATATCTTCTTTCCCAGGGAAGCTTTCAGGCTTCTCCTAATTATACATGAGGAAAAGCAGAAGGAACAATAAATGCTTGCTCCACACTCAAAATTTTCGCATAGAAACAACGTTTCTTTTGGTTAAAGGGCCAAGTGAATCAAAAGTTAGCAGTAAAGAACCTTGTCCAAACTACTAGGATGTCTACTAAGAGCATCTGTGCCCTCTGGGAAAAGTTTGCTACTTGTTGACCTCCGGCTTGCTTCTAAAGCAGCCTCTAGTTCACTTCGTTTCAACTACACAACAGAAAAATGTAGATCAGTTTCAGAGTTCGAAGGAAAACTAGAATGAAAAATTCCTTGTTAAGAAAATAAAAAGTTTGTATGGCAATAACCTTAAGCTCATTATTTTCCTTCTCCAGAGCTTTGTTAACCGCTTTTAGATTTTCTATGGAAATTCCAACGGCCTGCTGCTCCCGACCATTCAACTTCATCTGCAGTTGATTGATTTCAGCTAATTTTGCATCCAATTCACTACGTACTTTGCTAATCTCCATGAACGTCTGCATCCAGTTGGAATAAATATATACTCATTAATCAGATTACAAAACTGTAATGTAAAAAATGGCGATGCCCAAGTAAACACAGATAATTTAAGTTCTTAAAAACAAATACTTACTTTTTCCTTATCTAACCTCAGAGACTGGAGTTCCTCTTTGACAGACTCATTTTGTTTCCGCTCCTCTGATGAAAGCAAGGTGAGTGAGAGAATACTAGATAAGAAAGATATAAAGAAACAGCCAAGCTACTAATACTGCTATATACCCTGTAGCGAAATCTGCAGATTTGCTGATTTTTCTCGCTCTTTCTCAAGCTCTCTAGCCTGAGCAGATGCCATTGACCTGGTTCTCTCTTCAAGCATATCTGCAAACTCCTAAAAGGCATTCAGATTGTTGCTTAGAGTTCCACGTTGAGCCAAAAGAACACACCAGACTAATTTTTGGCACTAACATTAGAGAGAATAAGGTCATTTAAGTAGTACTGGATATATCTAATTCAAATTTGGAGACTTTGCTCTGAAACTTTGATACATCATAAGACATGCATCTAACAACAAATTAATGCAAAGCTTTTATCTTTAAGACAATGGTAAATTAAACAATAGAGACACCTTTTCTTTTTTATGTGAATCGGAATCGTTCTCTGTCCCGTTTTGTTTCGAGGCAATGCCATTGTACATATGGTTTCGACTTTTCCAATTTGTCGAGGATTTTTGTGACCTGTTGGGTGAATGATCACTGTTTTTCTGCAGAAGACTATAAGTTAATCTAATGTTTTAAAACTTCATCGCTATCGCGAGAAGCATTAGTTGCATCGAATACAATATAACATGCACTACGTGACAACATGTTTCACACATTACGACTACATAAGATGTAGCATTATTCCCGAACAATAAGATTTGCAGGCTAGCAGTAGTGCCAGATAGCATACGAAACAGGACAGACAGTATACCAAAGGTCCAAAACCATTAAAGCAAACACCAAACGAACAATTACAAACAATGGTATATGTGACATGCTGCAAACAATAGAGCAGAAACAATTAATATAAGCTGTATCTTTTACCTTGGTAGCATTATTGTTTGATGCCCTAGAAAGATCCGTTCTGGCCTCTTTAAGAGCGGCATTAGTTGAAGTCAAGTTTTGTTTCAATGAGCCATTCTCCTGGTTCAATCTGGAAATCTGATCCTGTAACCATGTTGGCTTCTGTGTCAGGAAAGAGCACGAAACCGAGGCATAAAAAGATATAAACAGTGCACATTGTTTACCTCTTTTTCTTTCAATAGAGCCGCATAATTCACTGACAGAGCTTTGATTTCTGCTTCTGATTCTTGAAGCTTGTTGATCTCTGCTTTATATCTCTCAATCTACAAAATTGAGCATAAAAAAACAAACAAGCCAACATTACACCAACTACATTCTGCAAAACCATTTCTCAGAGTTTTAACGCACAAAACACAACTCAGACTTCCAGTCCCATGATTTAAGCAACATTCCAGTAACGTTCTGATTCCTAATTTATAAACTGAGCAAGAAGATGATACCTCGTGATTTACAGGCGATTCGACCCCATTGGACATCGGAGACCTCGATACGGACCTGGAATACCTAAAGCCATTAGAATTCCTCCGATCAGAGTCAAGTAAATCACCGCCGCCATTGGTGGAACCATAAACGGTGAGATCTTCTTCTTCTTCGTCGTCTTCGTGCACATCGAGCGCGATCTTGTTCAAATTCTCCTTCAAATTCGCAATCGAACTCCACATAGCTCTCTCCTCTCGCTCTAACACACAATCACGGAGCAGCTCGTGTCACAACGCAAAAAAACCGACAGAGTCACAGATTTCTCCTCCGAGAATTTATCAAAAGGAGACAAGAATCTTCGTCTGTAAGGTAGATCCGAGTTACCAAATGTGGATTTTCAGCAAATAATTTTCATGATTTCACTTGCCGGATCAACTAATCGGATCAGGTCGGGTCGGGTCATCGGTGATTCTATAAATATTAAGGCCCAATATACTCAGATTTAGAATTAAGGCCCAATATGTTTAATGGGCCTAACCCACTCACGTCGCATCAGCCCTAATTTGTGCTCTTTATAAACTGATCCAAAGGTACGTTATCCTCCACAGCTCTTTATAGGGTTTATGTCACTTGTTCTTCTTCCTCGCCGTTTCTTCGTTTCTTCGTTTTTGCTTAGGTTTTTAGTTTTCGTTTTTGTTTTTCTCTGTATCGAGAGATGCGATGAAGAGTTAATATCGGAAAAGTTTTGACAGATCGTGGGGGCGAAATCTCGTCTCGCGAAATGAAATCCGATTATATTATGGTTCGTATTCGCTGAGCATCGAATTCGTCTTCTTCCTGTTTTCGATTTTTTGTTTGCAAATTTAGGTTGAGAACGAGGGACCTATGGGTGAAACGCTGTAATCAATGCGTGTTCAAGCCAAGTTTACCTTCGGAGATACAAATCGGAGATTGGTGGATATTTCCGAGATCCGTGGTTTTAGTTTCGGATTTCGGTTTTTTCATCCCTTATGGATTTAAGTTTTCGATTAAATTTTGTTGATTTTGAAAAAAGCGAAGGACCCAGCAGGGAAGCGAGTATGCTCATGAAATGAGGCTTCTCTAACAATTTAATTAACCTTCGTAGATTGATTCTCCAAGAATTCTTTGATGTTCTGTTTGTTTTTTTTGGATCATCTTGTGTTCTTGGTGTATAGTTTTTGATATCAAATTTTGATTTTTGTTAGAAAACGAAAGCAGAGATTGTGTGTATCGGCTTAGTGCGATTAAAATGCATTTTGTACGAAAGATTTCTCTGCGAAATCAATTTTGGGGCAGATGGGCAGTTGTGATTCATTGTCAATTGAATAGCTCAACAATCATCTTCCCCACATTATTCGACAGACGACGTGAGCTATTTTTTATGTTCTTTAATGGAAAATTGATTTGATTTGTATATTCTTGTGATATTCTGAGTAGCAGTGTGTTGATTCCCGAAACTAACGAAAAGGACCATGAAACAAGCTTTTGGATGGATATAAACAAATAAACCTGAGTTTTGTCTGACGCCTGAAAGCAAGACAGAGAATTAAAAGGTGAAATGAAAGCAGAGATTGTGTGTATCGGCTTAGTGCGATGAAAATGCTCTTTGTACGAAAGATTTCTCTGCAAAATCTATTTGGGGCAGATGGGCAGTTGTGATTCATTGTCAATCGAATAACTCAACAATCATCTTCCCCACATCAAGAAGTTTACTTCAATTTGATCAACTAAAGCTACACTTTGTCGGAAACTAACTCTCGAAGATTTCAAGTTTACTACAATTCTTCAATGGAAAATATTAACCTGATTGGTGAAGAGTTGCAGAAACTAATTTGATTGCAAATTAGTAAAAATTGATAGAAATTGGAAATATGGATGGAAGTTAGAACAATTCATTGAAAATTTCGAGTTGAATGGCTGAAAAAACAAACAATATAATTGAAATGTGCAATTGTAGGCACATATTATGAGAAACGGGACTAAGCTAGTAAGATATGGATCTACATAGTAACTCAACATTATTAGCTCATTAGGCAACAAACAATATTGGAACTGAAGTGAGGATCTAAAATCAATTGCTTAAATATTGTCCCATGATCTAAGGTCTACCTTGGGAGATTTAACAAGACATGAAGCCCAAATCTCATTAGCTGGTGGCGATGGCTTGACCCAATGACCAGGAATCCGGCTGTATAGAGAGAATTCAAGACATTTTCTTAAGAGACAAACATGAAAAAACTTTGTCTAAAGTATGAAAACTAAATTTGGTAAACTTACCTTCCTCCGGGACTCAGATATACATCCCATTCTCGTCTGATCTGTATTTTTATACCGTAAATAAATCACCTGAATTCACCTCTTTAAGATCAGAGAGAAAAGAGATGGGGATTTATGTAAAACCAACCTCAATAAGTCTACCCATGTCGAAATTGCTTCCGTAGTAGTAGTGATAGAACTCGACCGGTAAATTCGACACATTGTCGCCACCATTGTCAGGAGCTTCCATCGTCTTTTCACAAGAAGCTGCAGCAGCGACAATATTGCTTTCTTTATCCGTTTCTTTGTTAATTATGTTACTGGTGGTGAGAGTAGTGTCCTCCTCGGAGGCAATGACATTCTCTTCGGTCTCGGTGTTGGTTAGGTACTGAGCTTGGTTTTCCTCTTGCTCAACCGCAGCACGAACACTCTCGAAGAACTTGTCATCTTCTTCCGGAAGAAAATGACCTGCATAGTTTGTATATAATCCGTTTACTTCAGCCAGGCCCTGGTATCAGAATGCATTGTACTACTTCAGATTATTGACATACCTTGCTTCTTTAGTTTTTCGATTCTTAGGGAACGTAACTCTTGCATTTCCTCTACGATTAGAGCTAGTTCAAGCTGAAACATTGAAACCATGAGATTGATTGAGATAAAAGAGCCAAAAACAAAAACTCAAAGGTGAAGTATATAAGAATCTTTGTGAAACCTATCTCGAATTCTCAGTATAATGCCTAAGATCACCAGTAATAAAGTAGCAACTCCATCTGAGATGGCTTTAGAAGTCTCACCTCAGGTTCTAGTCTCCTTCGTTCTCGTTTCGCCTTGACCTTCTCTATTGCCTTCATTTCGTCGACCTGAAAACAGATACACTCTCCGAGACCAGAATGAGCAAAATATATATTGCTTTAAAAGCTTATGATTTCTCGATATTACCTTTCTGTTTGCCATGTCCTTGGCCATTTCCCTTTCTCTCCATTCATCGGCCTCCCGATCAGCTTGTTCAAATCTTTCAGGCTCCTGAAAACCATACAATCAAAATGATAAAGCTACAAACTCAAAATACCTGCAAAATCCACAAGTGATATACAAGCTGAACAGAACATACAGATCCACCTTAGCACGGATTTCGGCAACGCGTCGTCTCTTTCGTTTCTTCCACATTTTGTTCCTTTTCGACTTCTTCATTCTGCAAGTCAATCTTACTGCTGCAGATTTTTCCTCCCATGGACTATTCTCGTCAACAATAAACCTAAAAGGCTCAAGCTTTGCTCTCAAGATAGACATCAGGGAGTTAGCAGCTTCCGCTGAAAGTGTCTCCTGCTGTTCCAAATCAATCTTCATACCTTCTAGATATCTCAAACATTCGACTCCAGACCCTTGTTCTACAATTTCCATCGACCCTTTAGCATCTTTGATCATCCTCAAAGCTTCTAATTCCTTCTCCCTAAGAATTCACCAACAGTGGACTTTGAATATCCAATTATGTTTTGAAAGATGAAGCTGCTCTAATTGACTATGGGACTAGATGCAACTCCATCAACTTAACTGTGATTCAATATTTGTAACAATACCCTAAAATCAAAATTCCGACACTCAAATCGATTCACTATCGCAAAAAAAAAACAATTTTCTTACATTGATTTTGCCAGGTTAAGCGTATCTTGGAGCTGTTTAAGCTGATCGATTATGTTGTTTCTATTCCAAAACACACCACAACGAGGCGGGTCCGGAGGTAGCATCGGAGCCCATTGGAACGGAGGATTTGGAGGGTGGAAATTCGCCGGATTCATCTCGGAGACTCTCTAACAGAAACCCTCGAAAAAAATTCGTCGATTTCAGCTACATCAACCTAATGTGAGAGCAACGAAGTATACAAACTTAGAAATCAAATGAATAATAATTACAAGTGAGCTAAAAGACAAAAAGTCACTACGAACATGCAAGTAAATAATCGAGAGACTAATGGAGACTTACAGAGAAAAATTTCTACGGAGGAGTCACGGCGGACTTCCGCGAGATCCGACGCCGGCGATAACTAAAGCAGAGCGCGCGGAGGGGTCTAGACTCGAGAGAGATGCTTATGAAATCTTTGGGCCTTTAAATACACGATATATGGCCCATTTCGAAAATATTTTAAGTCCAACGTTTTTTTTTGGTCACGATTTAAGCCCAACGTTATAAACCATTGTATCATATGATATCAATATCATACAAAATGTGTGTTGAATTTTAAAACTGTTTACGTAAAAACATTTCGTTTCTAATTTTAAACGCAATCTTCACCAATAATTCCAAAAAAAATTTCAACGTTTATAGATTTTCCACCAAAAATTATTACATCGTAAGAATCCGCTGTTATTTTCCACGTTACCAATGTTTTTTGCTTTTGGAATTTTTTGATCTGTTGTTGACGTTACTTTTTAGGATACTCAAGATTTTGAGTCAAAACATAATTAGAAACTGATAGACAAACACCAACTAATGACAGACTGACAAAAAAATTATAAGACAAACTTTAATAAGTTAATATATTTCTGTCAATAGAGTTTGTCCTTAATCACCATTTCCATTAATAGAGTTAACGTAACGGTTTAAAAGGTAATTTAAAACCAGTGGAATTTCACACGCCTAACCACGCAAATCGGTCTAAAAATAAAACACAAAAAAAACATTTGTCGAACAAACCAAAACCAGAATATAAGGAAGAAAAGAGCTCGACGATATCAAATTGATTCAAAAATCTGTGAATTACGAATCCAGAGAGAGAGGAAAGGTTGCCAAAACCTTTTTTAAAAAATTGGGTTTCTGTAAATTTTGGATTTTGGAATTAAACCCTCTCTCTCTCTCTTTCTCTGGTTTCAACAATGGCGGAGCAGACGAAGAAGAGATACATTACAAACGATGATCTGAAAAAACATAACCAACCTGGAGATTTATGGATTTCGATTCAAGGCAAAGTCTACGACGTCTCCGATTGGGTTAAATCTCATCCCGGAGGCGAAGCTGCGATTCTCAATCTCGCCGGTCAAGACGTCACCGACGCATTCATCGCTTACCATCCAGGAACCGCGTGGCACCACCTCGAAAACCTTCACAACGGTTACCACGTGAGAGACTTCCACGTGTCCGACGTGTCACGTGACTACCGTCGTTTAGCCGCCGAGTTCTCCAAACGCGGACTCTTCGAACGAAAAGGTCACGTGACTCTCTACACGCTCACTTGCGTCGCGTTTATGTTCGCGGCGGTTGTCTACGGCGTTTTGGCTTGCACCAGCGTTTTGGCACACCTCATCTCCGCCGTGTTACTCGGACTTCTCTGGATACAGAGCGCTTACGTCGGCCACGATTCCGGTCATTACAACGTGACGTCGACCAAACCGTGTAACAAACTCGTACAGCTTCTCTCCGGTAACTGTATCATCGGAATCTCAATCGCGTGGTGGAAATGGACGCATAACGCACACCACATGGCTTGTAACAGCCTCGATCACGATCCAGATCTACAACACATCCCGATCTTCGCCGTCTCAACCAAATTCTTCAATTCGATGACGTCACGCTTCTACGGCAGGAAATTAACCTTCGATCCATTAGCTCGATTCTTAATCAGCTACCAACACTGGACGTTTTACCCAGTAATGTGCGTCGGGAGAATCAATCTCTTCATCCAAACATTCCTATTGCTATTCTCGAAGCGCCACGTCCCAGATCGAGCCTTAAACATCGCCGGGATCTTCGTTTTCTGGACATGGTTTCCACTTTTGGTATCTTTTTTACCAAATTGGCAAGAGAGAATCGTCTTCGTCTTCGTGAGCTTCGCCGTCACGGCGATTCAACATGTTCAATTCTGTTTAAATCATTTCGCCGCCGACGTTTACACCGGTCCGCCGAACGGAAACGATTGGTTCGAGAAACAAACCGCCGGTACGCTTGATATATCGTGTAGATCTTATATGGATTGGTTCTTCGGTGGATTGCAGTTTCAGTTAGAGCATCATCTGTTTCCTCGGTTACCTCGTTGTCATCTCCGGCGAGTTTCTCCGGTGGTTCAAGAGCTTTGTAAGAAGCATAATCTACCGTATAGGAGTCTATCGTGGTGGGAAGCTAATGTGTGGACGATTAGGACTTTGAAGAATGCAGCGATTCAGGCTAGAGATGCGACTAATCCTGTGTTGAAGAATTTGATTTGGGAAGCTGTGAATACTCATGGCTGAAAAATATCTGATTACAGATCGGTTTTGTTGGTGTTTTAATTTCGTTTTGTGGAATACTTTTTATTTTATTTTATGGAAGAGGTGTGTTAGTTCGAATATTTAGATGTAACTCATCACATGATGATAAAAATAACCATTGGGTATCCGTTCCTGCGCAATTAATAAATACATCAAAGTCTTCGTAAAACACGATTAGGGGTGTTTTCCGACAGCTTTCCAACTAGAGAAGGAGAGAAAAGACCACAGAGAGTCGTGGAAAGCAAGAGAAAGAATAGTCGGAAAACGGAAAGAATGGAAATGGATTACTTCAGACCGAACGAAAAATAGTTCGCGAAGTATTTGGTAGGTGGTGATAAAAATTTAGTGGTGAGACAAAGGAAGAATAATAGAATATATGAGTAGTTCCGACCGAAAAATGGCCGAAGAAAAAGAGATAACCGGACAAAGATCCGGAAAAATTGTCCTAAACAACCAGAAAGATACTAAAACTCAGGAGAATAGGCTTTAATCTCGAGAGAAATGAACAAAATATAAGTATTTTTGGCTCAAAATCCGGATCCGTTTTATGAAAGAAGTAAGGTAGTATTTATAGATCGTTATCTGTCCGGGTTTGGATATTGGGGCTACGTGTTCTTAGGTGGGTCGGATTTGAATTTTCGGGTATGGCTTGGTACGATGCACGTGAGTATTTTCACCTACTTTTCTTGTTTTGTCGTACAATTTGGCCGATCATACGACTCTGTTACGTTGCGCTTGACATTTCGTATTGTTGGCAGCGTCTGACACGACGGATAGGATGCTGGGGTGCTCCCTCGGAATCATTTTTTTTGTGCTTTAATTGTTCTCCAAGTATGAACCATTTGCTTTTATCCCAACGTGAAGTGAAAGTATTTTTACCCTTTAACTAGGAATTCAAACACTAAGACATGAAAGAATTTGAATTTCGCTTTTTATTTTGTAAATAATTGAATAGTGTTACATAATGGGCTTTTACTTAGACACCTAAAGCCCTAACTAATAATGGACCGTCATATAATTTAAATTTAGTGCTAAATTTGAGAAATTATCGACGGTCTTTATCGTTGAAGATGACAAGTCCGATAATCGTTATCCATGAGGAAAGAAAAATCTATCCGCAGGAAATTTTGCTGACCTATCCTCGCGTCGCGCCTTCTCGTCTTCTTCTCAATCCAAGAAACAAGCATATTCCTCTGCAAATCCCATTTCTCCGAGAAATTTTGACTATTAGAAAACATGTTTGCCCTAGTTTAATCTTCTTCAATCTCCTTCCAACTTCGCATCTCTCCGATGGCATTCCTTGTCCGTTCGCCGGAGATACCCACCGTCTCGGCGAGAATCTTCTCCGATTCGAGTACGAATGTAAATCCTGCGTTTATGAGGAGGAAGGTTACGGTTTCGGCGATTGACGCGAGAGATTTGTCTGGTGTGAAGAATCAGAAATCGAGATTGTACGGGAAATTCTCGGCTCCGGTGAAAGAAGACTGTAAGGTTAGCAGAGACGAAGAAGAAGAAGAGGATAAGCAGAGTTACTACGTGAATATGGGTCACGCTGTTCGTAGTATCAGAGAAGAGTTTCCTTCCTTGTTCTACAAAGAGCCCAATTTCGACATTTACAGGTTTGGATTTCGAGAATAGACAATAGAGAATCTAATTGAGCTCTTTATCAACTAAATTGTTCGAATCATCTGCTTCAGGGTTGTGCTTAAATCCCAATTTTTGATCTGTTCTTGATTAGCTTTCTCAAATAGTCTTCTGCTTCTGGGTCATGCTTATATCCCAAATCTGATCTGTTCTTGATTAGCTTTTTTGAAATAATCTTAATTGATCTCATCTTAGTTAGCTTTCTCAGCTGAAAAATATGCTTCAGGGCACTGTTTGATCTGTTCTTGGTTAGATTTCTCAGAGAATCTTGTGTTTGATCTGTTCTTGATTAGCTTCTTCTTGTCTATAATTTCACAGGGATGATATTGTGTTCAGAGACCCTATGAACACATTCATGGGGATTGAAAACTACAAATCAATATTCTGGGCATTACGTTTCCATGGAAGGATCTTCTTCAGAGCACTCTGTGTCGACATTGTTAGTGTTTGGCAACCAACAGAGAACATTCTGATGATTCGATGGACTGTTCATGGAATTCCTCGTGGTCCTTGGGAGACTCGTGGTCGATTCGATGGTACTTCCGAGTATAAATTCGATAAGAATGGGAAGATTTACGAGCATAAAGTCGATAACATTGCCATTAATTCGCCTCCAAAGTTTCAAATGCTCACTGTTCAAGAGCTTGTTGAAGCTATTAGCTGCACTTCAACACCGAAGCCGACATACTTTGAGTTGGGAGATTTCTCGTCGGAAACATATTAGCGTGTTCTATTAGTCTTTGTGTATATAGTCTTTTGTGTGGTTATAGATAGAGTTGAAATGCGGTGGGACTAAAGTTTGGTGTGTGTAATATAGATGCAGAAGAATGATATAAACCCAATAAAATGATATATAAAAGGAATAAATTAAAACCGTGTTTATGCGTATAATCAAGAAAAGCCTATATACATGTTGGAAATCAGGAGCTATGCCTAATATAACAAAGTAACATGATACATAATTAAAAAACACATAATCTTTAACCATTTACTATTTAGTATATATCAAAAATTTAGATGCATTGATGCAATTTGAAGTTGTTTTTAAATAATCTTATAGCTTACAATTTACACACATACTTACATATTTAAATTCGAATTATGACACAAGGATAATACTATTACAAACCACCAAACTAGGATTATTTTCGCCTGATTTAATTCACCTGAATCATTGAAATCAGATGGCAATTTTGTAAAGAGTAAGTTGGGGCCAATGATTTTTGCCCACTAAACCATGATGGAGAAGCCTTGGGCCTTAGCACGTGCAAATCGGCAGGTCCGTTTCGACAGCTAAGCCACACGTGTGGATCTAAGGATGCGAAGCTGGCTAATGCTGACGTGTCTGCCAGCGTTCTTTGATCCAATCCCGTTGACTGGTCGTTTTGTAAGGTCATTTCCGTCATTTGTCATCCCGTGCTCTTCGGTAGATCCACCTCCGTTTTTAGTTTGGTTACTTAAATGCTTTTGCATATAGAAATATTTAATGTGTTTTATCAACTACCGCAATAAAAGCAAAATTAATGTACAAGACATGTGATTTTTTTTGTTTTTTTTTAATAACATATCTAGCACTGTTTTTTAGAATTACAAATTGATTTTTTTTTTAATGTATACTCGACAAAATTATTAATTTATTGTACTTTCAATTTATGCTGTATTAATTGTAAATTCAGAGATATCTAATGACTAAAACCATTCACAACAATTTGGTTTTAGTTGGTCGTATTAATTTGTATCAATTTTTAATATTCGTCTGAATATTTTATTTAAATAAATAAATAACATAGTGGGTCTTTCCCGAAGTCGTTTTCTATATTCGTTTTTTACTCTGAAAAAGAAAAATGCAATTTGAGTCCTTGGAATCGCTTCTACTTCACTCACTCACCTTCTTCTCTCTCTCTCTCTCTCTCTCTCTCTCTCTCTCAAGTTAGCTTAGCAGTCTCACCAGAAAGCTAACCCTCACATCACAAATCCGAACAAACATTGATACAGTAATCGGAATACGTTGCCGTAATTTATACACAAACTGATCGCTTAATTCGACGGTTTTCTCTACTTGCATCACCGGAGAGAAGCGAAGAAGAAGAAGAAGAAGAAGCTAAAATGGAAACGGAAACTTGTGGAACGGATAATCCGGCAATGACCTTCGACGAGGTTTCCATGGAACGCAGCAAGAGCTTCATCAAGGCATTGCAGGTTCCTTGTTATCTCTCTCTCTTACTCGTTGTTCTCTGATTATGTATAACTATGATTCTACAGAAATTAACACAATAACATGGTTTGGTTGAGCCAGATCCATGTGTAGGCTATAAATTTGTGGTCCATTGGTAAAAACTAAGTGTTGGTTGCTGTAGATTTTGTTGGATGAAGTGTGTAAGTTATAGATGGGACCGAGATGATTATTGTCGGTTAGTGTTATTACATTTCTTCAAGATTGCATCTTTGGTCAATAATAGGATTTTGTTTTTTTGATCCACAATTGGATGTTAGCTTGTGAATTGCAGAGTTTTCACCTGGAGACAACTGAAGATATCTTCTGATTCGTTGGATGGTTTTGTCTTACCCTCTTTACTTTGATGTAACAGGAGCTCAAGAACTTGAGGCCTCAACTTTACTCAGCTGCTGATTACTGTGAAAAGTCTTATCTTCATAGCGAGCAAAAGCAAATGTGACATCTAATTTAACTACTGATAGCTTCGGTTTCGTAGCTTTGAATGATAGTTTCTTCATGTAATGACTCTTTACATTACCATTTTTGTTAGGGTATTGGACAATTTGAAGGATTACACTGTAAAGGCTCTGGTTAATGCTGTTGATCACCTGGGAACTGTAGCTTCCAAGCTCACTGATCTATTTGATCAGCAAAACTCAGACATATCAACTATGGAGTTGAGAGCTTCTTGTGTTAACCAGGTAACAAAACTGTCACTCAACCTCTCTATTGGTCTTAACCTTTTTGTAGACATTCTCCTTTAAGGTTTGTATATGTTCTCATCATCAGCAACTGCTTACATGCCGGACATATATCGACAAAGAAGGTCTTAGACAGCAACAGCTATTAGCGGTTATTCCGATGCACCACAAGCATTACATTCTACCCAGTAAGAGTTTTTTCTTGGCAGTTGTTAAGATTCTGTTCATTACTATTGAAATCTGAATCCTTTTTTTTTTTTTTGGTTGTTGTTAGATTCTGTTAATAAGCGGGTGCACTTTAGTCCTCTTCGACGAACTGACACAAGACAGAATCATTATCAAGCTATATCCCGTCTTCAACCTTCAGGTGCGATGTCCTCATCTTTGAGCTTATTAGTTAATATAAACAGTCAAATATCAAACAGTTAAGTAACGCTTGATTTGACTCACTTAGATTCCCCTGCATCGAAATCACTCTCCTGGCATTTAGGCTCAGAGACCAAGTCGACCCTAAAAGGAACATCGACTATTGCACCAAGGTGAGCCCAGAAATGCTTTGATACAGCTTCTAACGTTGTTCTCGATGACTAAGCAACTAATACATATTTATTATGCAGCTCCAAAGATTCAAAAGCTTTCACAAAGACATCGGGAGTTTTCCATCTATTAGGTACGAGAAACAGGGAGTTGAAGATGAATCAAACATAGCATTTCTTCTAATACAACTCATAACGAAGAGATTTGATGATACATTTGAAACTCACGCAGGTGATGAAGAAAACATAATAAACAAGAAGCCTTTGGCTGGTTCTCAGGTCCCAGGTGTTCCTGCAACATCCACCGTCACAAAGCAGACATACGGTGTTGTCCATAAGGTAAAATTTTAGAGAATACATGAAACTAATGTCGCATGATACGAGTAGTTAATTCGAAAACAAATTCGATTAGATTAGGAAGCTGTGTAATGTAATCATGGTCCTGATGAGACAAGTTTGTGGTTCCTCAGGATTTGGAGGTTCCCAAACTTCTGACAGCACACAAGCCACTTGACAATCCTAGACGAGAGATCATTCAAGCACCTGTTCGAACCAAAAGCGTTTTATCTGCGTTCTTCGTCAAACCGAAAACTCTAAAGCTCAAAGCTGGTTACGTCTCGTGAAAACACCAACTCTCTCCACTGTGAAGGATCTTTCAATATTATCATACCACGTTTCTTTTATTTTTAATAACAGGTTTGTTTTTTCATGTAATTATCTTAATTCCCACGAAGCCGATTATGGTCTTGTCATTAACAAAACTATGTACTAGATTAAGAATGTGTTTTTAAAAGGCTTCGAAGTGCAAAAGCACTATCAAGTTACCAATTTACCTTATATCAAACTGACAACAGACTAGCCAACTCGGAACAAAAATGGCTTCGGATCACATAAAATAACCTTATGGTCTGTCATTAACAAAACTGCGTAATAGATTAAGATTGTGTTTAACAGGCTTATAAAAATGTCTATTATTAATTAGACTTGTATCAAACTGATAGCAGATATCACAACAAAAACTCTCCTAATCATTTGATTCAAAGCTTAAACAGACACTAACTCAGGCTTCAGAGCTTCTTGGAATCCATACCGGATCTCTGTGTTCAATTATCAATATCTTGGAGCTGCACCATAAAAACCAACAAACGTTACAAAAGCGAATTCGAATAGGCTAATACCAAATTACCCTTAGATTCAGATGTCCCAGTTGAAAGATGCATACCTCCACCAATTGTTGCTTCAGGTAACTTCTCTATTGAGTACTTGTGCCGCGTCACAAACATGATCGGCACACCAGGAATCTGCAAACAAATAAAGGAAATATCAACATCCAAAGATTCCAGCCATGGATATTAAAAAAAAGCACTATTTTTACCTTGCGAATCCTTCGCTTTAAATCTCTATCACAAGTAGCCACAATGAAGCACTTATGCTGTATGTTACAAGAAAATAATATCACAGACACATAGAGTAGATAGAATACATACACCAAGAAGCACGAGGCTAGAGCATCAGTATCTCCTTATAGAAACATAGAAAAGATATAAGCATTATTACCTCTGTAACTCTGTCAACGAGACAGTCATCAGCATATGTTCCTTTGTGTGTACAAGGTAGCCTCTCAAAGCGAGGATCTTTCGCAATCCTTCCAAATTTTAACATAGTAGCCAATTCAGAATCCACGAAAACAAATCCATGATGCAATTCTACTGAAAACCTTTCTTTGAAGAAAAAAAGCTTTACCTTAGAGCTACACGATACTTCTGACCTAACTTCTCTAGCTCAGCCATGACGCAGTCCGTGATACAAGGAGTGCCTTCAAACCCGAAATGATCGAAGGTCAACAAGAGAGAATATGCATAATTAAAGACACCTAGCAAAGATTTAAGTAACTCACATTTTGCGTACAGACAGTCCATCATTCCCTTCTCAAGATCAATCTATAGATACACCAGAACAAAATTAAACCAAAAAAAGGGATATCAATTAGAAACCAAAACGAGATTTCAATCAGGTCCACGAAGAAGACAATAACTCTACAAAGATGGATCTTTTTACCATATAATCTTGATTATAGCTCTGTGGTAGCGAAATGAAACTGAATATGTACCTTATTCTGGATTGAGAAGTTGATGAAGTTAGTATCCACCAAAACTCGGTAAGGAGGAACCAAACTAGAGTTGTGCGAAAAGAACATCCCTGAAGGAACATTCGGACTGATCCAAAAAACACAAATCAAAATCTAAAAATTCTAAGGAAACCCAAAAATTACAACTTGGCAAAAAAAGGGTTTAGCTAAGCTTTACACGTTTCTCGGAAGTTCCGTGAGGTCCTTCTTCTTTGGATTCAGAACCTCTTCCTTGTAACTGAAGTGAACAAAAACGAAGCAACATTGAGAGCCCTTAAAAAGATCAAACTTGAAGGAAGAAGAATCGTTTTACTTACTGCTTCAAAGCTTTGTGGCTTATTATCTTCTTCATGGCAGCAAACTTTTGAGCTTTCTTTGCCCTTCCCATCTTCGAATCAAAGAGTAATAAAAACCCTAGAACGTAGTATAGAGAATGTGAAGCTAAATCTCCGATGCGAGGTCAGAATCGGCGGAGGCAGAGAGGTTTTCGGATTGCTCAGAGAGTGAGACCGACATCGAAGACAAGCTACAAATTTACCTATTTAAACCCTAAATAAAGGCCCAAAGTATAAGCCCAATAATGAGACTCGTCTAACTTAATGGGCCTAATTTAAATGGCCCATATAATTAATTCACAAGCGAAGCGAGTTTCTTCATCACGTGTATAGTTTTAAGAAATGAGGAGAAAAATCCAGATTCTTCAAAAATGGTCCAAGCGAGAATGATCTGGAGAGCAGAAGAAACGTCTTTTCCTCCAAATCTTCTTCGTCTTTCTATAAATCAAGAAATGTTTTCAGATTTTTCACCATCCATAGAAAAGAAGCTGCGATCATCTGAGTCAGAGAAGAAATCAAAGAAGAGATTTGCGATTTTGGTTGGTGGAGAGAAGAGTTTCGCAGGAACTGAGTCATCTGGAGTTGTGGATAGATTTGGCTGCGTATCGATTCGGTTTTGTGTAAGCTTCTTCGCTTCCCCTTCTGATTCTTAGTTTAACGAATAGCTATGAGAATCCCAATCTCACTGTTCTTATTGTTACGAAGATGCAGTTAGTTTAGCTTAACAATTTTCGTTTCGGGGATGGGGCTTAGTGGTCAGTGAAATTGGTGGATTTTGGTGTTTTTAGTGTTCGATCATGTTGCGATTTGATTTAATCGGAAGTTGCTTGTTAGTGTTTTTCGCAAACGCAACTTGAATCAAAGAAGTGTGTGTGTGTGTGTTCTGAAGATGCAATTGGACTAGCTTAGCGCCGGTGGATTGGGTGGATCTTGGTGATTAGGTGTTCGATGTGGTTTGATTTCATTGGGAGTTACTAGTTGTGTCTTTTAGCGATGCAATTCGATTTTTTGTGCGTTTCTTAGCTATCCAATTTATTCTTCTGTTAATTTATGGATTGGGAATTTTCTGCAGTTATACTGAAATTGGTTAATTGAAGTTGATCAAAGATGATGCCTGTGTACAATGACTCATCACAACCATGCCAGATGAGACCACAAGGATACTATTATCAAGGGTTTGGGAACAACCCTCATCATGTGACAATGGATGCTCCATCACCGTGTCATGGAAGCTGCGTCCACGGCAACTTTCCTGCATACAACGCTTACTGGCCTCCTTGTTATCCTCCCCCACAAGTACCGTACCATCCATGTTGCATGAACCATTCCGGGTTTCATCCTCCCGCTTCTTACGCTCCTCCTTGTTATAGTCATCCACCATATCCAGCTGGTTATCAACCTTGGTATGGTTCTGAGAAGGATGTGCCTGGGGAGCATCGCTGTGGAAAATGTTCTCCCCAGATGTGTTACCCGAAGAATGACAGAGGCGTTGTGATCGAAGAGCATGAGCCCGAGATTCAGAAAGGAAGCCAAGGAGAAGCTGTACTTCCAGTTCGTTCTACCAACTCCCCGTACCCAATTATATGGATTCCTCATGAGAATGCTAGGAATCAAGAGCATGGAAGCAGCTCTCTTGGATCAGTGAACCATGACCAGCCTCCTGCTGAGGTTAAAGCTCCCGAGAATATGACGGTACAGAAAAAATTTCCCAATTTTTGGAATGGTTGTTTTCCATTCGATGAGAGCACCATGAAGTCCTTTGTACAGAATCAAGACAGGAAAAAGGCGCAAAATGGGAAAGCTTCTGCTGTGGTTAAAGCTCCTGAGAATATGACGGTACAGAAATTTTTTCCCAATTCTTGGAATGGTCGTTTTCCATTCGATGAGAGCACCATGAAGTCCTTGGAACAGAATCAAGACAGGAAAAAGGAGCAGAATGGGAAAACTATCGAACTCCCATTTGATTTCAGCAAGTTGAAATCCTTGTTGCAGGAGGGTCAAGACGTGAAGGAAGGGCTGATCCAGAAGAACAAGGAAGAGGAAGGACAGCTTCCGTATCCTATTTTTTGGATACCATCTCATGGGAAACTGGAAGATGTTGAAGCTTCTGAGAGTAAGGAGACTGGTAATGAAGGGGGTAATTTGAAGTCTTTCCCCTCTGATCTCCACGGAAATGAAGGTCAAAAACCCCAAAACGTCCCCTCTGATCTCCACGGAAATGAAGCTCCAAAACCCCAAAACGAAGGCAAAGAAGGGAACTTTGAGTGCAATGTACTCCCGGATGCGAAGAAGAAAAGTTCGTTGAGAAGTATCCGTATCCCCGTGGAGAACCATCTACAAGAACCAAGAAATATTCCCGTTCAATTATCAGAGAACCATCTACCAAAACCAACAGCGCCAACCAAAAGGATTGCGAAGACAGAGCCAGTTGGGAACACAAAAAAAGAGCAGCCTACGTCTCCAGCAAAAGCATCTAGGTTACCTCCGGTTTGTCTGCGTGTTGACCCGCTGCCGAAGAGAAAAAATGGTGGTTCCAAATCTCTAAACTCTCCTAGACGAAAGGAACAACCCTTAATGTCAGAAGAGACCAAGGCCAGATCCCCACTGAGCTCCAAGAAGGCTGAAACAAAGACTGTTCCTGAGGCTTGTAATGTAAAATGTGAAGAGTCAAACAAGGAAAAGAAGATGTCTGAGGGACCCATATCTTCAACAGGAACAGAAAAAGAATCAGTTGAAAGCAATTCTAATCTGCAAGAAGGAGCAAACTGTGAGATTGTTAAACCTTGTGAAACCAAGGAGAATAGAGAAAAGCCTGCAAAGAAGACTTTTACAGAAGAGGAAGCTGCTAGAATTATCCAATCTAGATACCGCGGATATGATGTGAGAAGATGGGAGCCAATTAAGAAACTGAAGCAGATAGCTACTGTCCGCGAGCAGATGGGGGACGTTAAAAAGCGTATTCAGGCGCTAGGAGTTTCTACTGATCAGCCCATTGAAGAGAAGGAGATTGTAGTTATGGGAGAAATGGTGATGAACCTTCTACTGAAACTGGATGCTGTTCAGGTAATGCGTGAAGGGCCGATATTCTGTTGTGGTATTAATTTCACTGACAGGCCGTGATTGTTTTTCTCAGTATGTGTTGTTGTTCTGTAATATTGTTGGTGACAATTACCTATACTTCTGTTTTTCCTGCAGGGCTTGCATCCTCGTATAAGAGACTTCAGAAAATCTTTGGCCAGAGAGCTCTCAGACATTCAGGGGAAGCTTGACTCCATGAGAAATAGCAGTGCCATTGCGGAGAAAGAGAGTGTAGAGGAACAAGTGGAAATTACCTATCAGACTAGTGACTGTCCAGTTAACTTGGAGCATACTCGGCTTGCAGAACAGAACAAAATGGTACCTGACCCGAATACAGATAAGGCTCTTCTTCTGTCTCCCGAGGAACATCCTATGAGTGTTTCGGGTAGAACCGATGAACACCCCGCGGCTGAAGCAGAAGAGGGATCAGGATTGTTTGAAACCTTAGCTATGGATCCTGAGCCAGCTACTGAAACAAGCATATGTGAGGCGGCTGCTTCCTCGACAACTGTTCCAGAGAAAACTGGAGAGGTTGAAACTGTTAATCCACCTTCAGCTGATGAAGAGGAAGTGACAGTGACAAACATTAAGGAAGACGAAGCCGTGGTGAAGAGTTTGGAGGAGCCACTGAATGAATTGCCACAAGTAGTAGAAACGACTGGTGGAACAAGCTCTACACTGGGTTTTGATGGCCCGAAAAATGCAACCGAAGTCTCTGGAACTGAGGCGTGCGCATTGGAGAAAGTAGACAGAAAGGGAGAGGATGATACCATATTGCCTTCGGAGGAAGATGTTGAGCTCTCTGAGCTACTACCTGTTGGAGTGATTGATGATGAAACGCAGCTGGATTCATCATCATGTACTCGTGAAGCGGAAACGACTGCAATGGACCCTGAAACAGCGATCCAGGAGGAAACAAACATTGACCTCTCGTCTGATCACTCCAAAGACCTATCCCAAGAGACTGCTTCTTCTGAGCCACAAGAAGAGACAAAACAGCCTCCGGAGACACAAGTCATTGAACATGAGATACCAGAAGAAACAAAAAAGCTGATGGAGGAGAACCAGCGATTCAAGGAAACGATGGAGACGTTAGTAAAGGCAGGCAGAGAACAACTCGAAGTCATATCGAAATTAACTGGTCGGGTCAAAAGCCTAGAGAAGAAACTGCCGCAGAAGAAGATTGGACGTCGTAAACCTTGCCGTGTAAAGCTCTCAACCAAACCAGTGTCCGCAAGTTCGACCGATTCCGTATTGTAACCACCAGAAAACCTTTGATATGTTCCCTCTTCTATCCTCACATTTTGTACTCATCTCCGTATTCTTGCGTCTCTTTTTTTGTGTGTTGAGGCCCAATATATTTTAGTCCAATACAATAATCGGCCCATTAGTAATTTAAAATGTTCATTTTTGTTTTGGGGGCAACATTTTTTTTTTTTTTTTGGCTAAGTAGGTATATATCATTAGAAATGAAAATTTTTACGATTAACATTTTGATAACCTATAGATTTGGTTCCCCGGCAAAAAACAAGGAAGCATTACAATACACTTAGTCATAAACCGAAAACAGAGGTTGCGAGAAGCTTAATGAAAGTCAATGCTCCATCAGGTTCTTGAAGGCTTTCCTAGATCTAAATGGCTATTACTTCATTAGTACTCTAAAATTCTAAGTGATAGTCTTAAAAATATAAATTAAAAGATAGCCATCAAGTTCCAAAGGCCATGATTATGAGTTATGGGTAATGAGAATGGGGTTTGTACTACTATAGGGGACCATAACTCAAGAGTAAATTTCATGTTTACTTTTATTACATTTAACTACCTTTTCTAATTTGTTTAGGGAGAGAGAGGGGAAATAAGTGTGTGGTTCGTGCGGACATAGTCATCCTTTTCATGCAAAATCTCTTCTTTCTCATCGTCACGTTTCTTTGTCTATTAGCCGCCAGATATTCATCCCTTTGTGTGGTCCTGTTTCACGTCCCAACGCCATTTACACTCATTCCCATGATCTCTTGTGTTCTCTTACGTGCTTCCTCATTACAACAACAACAAAAATTGGCATGTGCAAGAGAAAGACTAAGTAATCTCACTCTCACCTAATCTATGGTAAAAAGAAAGAAATGAAATGGTGTCAGTGTTGGTCATTATAGCCCTGGAGCGGTAGGCTTCTTTGGAATTTGAAAGGACTAGGAATCTTGAAGCATGGTTATTTCTGATACGAATGATATCTATTTTAATCTTTTTTAAACGCCCACTTAACCTCATAATGACTCTATTAGCCTACTCTCAATCCCCAAATTTACTAGCATAATTAACTAACTCAAGGGATTATTATCCACCCACTTGCATATAATTTCTTTGTATATTAGAACACTATTGTAAAATTATTCACACATTCCAAAATACTCTGAATCGTAAATTGTTTGAAACGCCAACAATACCCAAAACGAAAAAACTAAAAAATTATATCCAAAATTTGTTCTGGCCATGTCAATTATGAAACAAAACAATAAACGAAACTAAAAACTATCAATTTAATTATTTAATTAATGTTATTTTATCACAATGACCAGTTGGGTTTTTACCACACTACTGTAATGTAGCATTGTTTTTGCTCTAACTGTAACTATTCCGATCCAATTACAAATTCGAAAATTGATTTATCTGGAGAAAAGAAAACAGTAGTAATTTAAAAAAAAGGTGAAAAAAGATTTTCACATTTTTATAATTCACACGCATCCTCTGTCTCTGACTCTGAAGTAGCATCCGAGAGATATATTTCCCCTTGCAGTAAATAAAAAATCTCTCTTTGTTGGGAAAAGGTGAAAAAGTCAGAGTTAACTCGTAAACTTTGTCGGAGAGAGAGTAATTATAGGCTTTTGATATTCTAACACTGTATTAAGAAAGTAATCTAGTTTAGCATGGATTAATCATACAAATCACGTTTTGGGGGTTTTGTATAAATGATAAAGAAAGATCAGACATTTTAAGGATAAGCCATTGTGATCTGAGAATTTTTAAGGAAAAGAAGATAGAAACAGAGTCGACGACTCCATAGTCGAGACAAGAACCGTAGGCTCCATTGTTCGAACAAGAGACAACATAAAGATCTCAACTTTTGTTGTTAGCCTCAGAAATTCGACATTCCCCATCTGAGGAAGAAGAAGTAGAAGACAATCCTCCATTTTAAAAGTCTCTGAGTCAGTTAAAAGGTTTGCGAGAGAGAGAGAGAGATGGAGAGAGAATGTGAAGAAGGAGAAATTGAGAAGAAGCTGAGACGAGGTTTAATGGTTGGTAATTACTGTAAAAGAGCTGGTCCTTCTACTCCTCCACCCACGTGGCGTCTCGAGTTTTCGTCGCCGTCTCCGCCGCGAGTCGGAGCTTTCTCCGCCGTCGTTGAGACGAAGGAGTTTTTGACGAATTCTGAGGTTTCTGTCCGGAAATTGTGCGCCGATTTGTGGGAAACTGAACAATTCCGACGAAGAATTGGGCTGCGACGATGTCGGCGACGGGATTCAGATGTGGAATCACCTTCTGGTAGTCAATTTCACGATCGTCAGGTGAACAATTTTGGCTTTTTTTGTCTGATTCGCTTAAATGTTTTTGGCGGGTTTATGTAGGGTTTTAGTCTTCTTGTGTGAGTGGGTCTTAAAGTTGTGATCTTTACGATGGGCTTAGAGGATATTCCACCGGAAAAATCTCAGTTTTGCGCAAAGTGTTGATCATTATGATGGGCTCTAGAGGAAATTCTACCGGAAAAAATCTCGTCTATGCACAAATTATACCGGACAAATCTCATGGTCGTAAAATTGTGATCTTTGTGATGGGTCTGCTAGATCCCTTGATTTATGTGTGTTAAGAAATGGAACATTTTGTCGAAGAAAGGAACATTTATAGTTTTGATTTGCAGCCACCAAGCAGAGGTAGCTTGAGGAGGCAAATTGCAGCAACTGATGATCAAAGACTGGTCCATAGAAACTACGATCTGTTGCAACCAATCTCTCCTGCAAGCTGCAGCAGCAGTTCACTGGAGGTGGAAAAAAATCTCAGTCTTTTGCTTTTTGTCCACTCTAATTTAACCGATCCGGGATTTTTTTTTTGCAATCTTGTTTTTGAGCTGGATTTGGTGTGTGTTGGCTTAATGTATTTGTAGGTTGTGGTGTGTAAGCCAGCGTTTAGTCAGACTAATTCTTCGTTGGTTAAGTCTGCGAGCTATGGTTTGGGTTCCTCTACAAAGCTTCTCAAGGTGTTAAACCGGATCTGGAGTCTCGAAGAACAGAATACTGCTAATATGTCTTTGGTTAAAGCTCTAAAGATGGAGTTGGACGAATGTAGAGCCGAGATCAAGGAGGTGCAGCAACGGGAGAAGCAAAGCGATAGGCGAGTGAGGAAGAAAAAGGAAGAAGAAGAAGAAGAGCTTAAAGATGTGTTTCGGTCGATAAAAAAGGAGTTGGATGATGAGAAGGAATTTAGAAAGAAGTCAGAGAGTATGCACCGGAAGCTAACACGAGAGCTTTGTGAAGCAAAACATTGTTTAACAAAAGCTTTGAAAGATCTTGAAAAAGAGAGAAAGGAACGCGTTATTGCGGAAAATCTCTGCGATGAGTTTGCGAAAGCGGTTAAAGATTATGAAGATAAGATGAGAAGGACTGGGAATAAGTCACCTGTGAGTGATAAAGTAGTTGTGCAGATTGCAGAAGTGTGGAATGATCAGAGGTTACAAATGAAGATAGAGGAAGATGACAAAGAGGATTTAGTATCCCGCAAGTTGGATTTCGATATTGAAACATTTCTGCGAGGCAAGGAGAAGAGAAGATCACATTCAAGTAAAGGAAGTTGCTTGAGAGCAAAACCGTATGATTCGGCTTCTATGCATCAAAGGGTTTGCTTGAAGGAACTCGAAGAAGGACTCGAAAAGCGAACAAGAAGAGATAACAAATTGCAGCTTATGAATCAAGTTCTTAATCTATCTATGTCGTCGGAAGGAGACAAGATTTATCCAGAGTCTAGTCCAAGGGATGTTGTTGATGATCATGAGAGTCTAGAACAGTCTAGAACTTTCTCGAAGATTATTCCGAGGAACGTGAGTGTTATGGTGAGAGAGGAAACTCGTAGTCTGAAGGATAAGTTGATGGAAGCTCGTGTAGAGAGTCGACGTTTACGTTCTTTGAGACCAGAGTCGAGTCCGAGTCATTCTGTTCAAGCTTGAGCCATTTGATAAAAAAAACTTGTCTCATGTTGGAAGTAATTCTATGGTTTGTTGTGCTTAATGCTTTGTTAAATTTAGTTTTTTTTTAGTCTATTTTTTTCGGCATTGTTAAATTTAGTTTACAATCATTTACCATATTAAATATAGATTTAACTTTTTTGTTACTTGTTACATAAAAACCAAACCAAGTGAAAGAAAACATTTTATCGAATTTGAATCAAGTTGGTTGACGCTCAATTTTTTTGGTTTCTCAACAGAATTTTTGTCATTTTTATTGGAAAAAAAACAAATCTGAATATGCATTGGATAACCATAAAAAAAATTATAATTAAAAATTAACCAAAACCTTTATGTGACACAATTCTAGTTTTAAAAGTTTTGGTTAGTTTTTAACTTTTTTTTTTTTTTTGATTATTCCACAAAATCACCTACGTATTATTATCTACGTACATCTTCCATTTTATGATATTTACTTAACCACTTCTCTCTTACTTATCTTTCAGAGAGAGAGCCAATTTCTGGTTAATCCAAAATCGTTTTTCCGGCGTGACCGGAACTTTTTGGCGTAAAATATTTCTATTTAGACGGATGTAAAATATTTCCGCTTAGACGGATGTTTTCTTTTTTTTCTTTATAGGAACTGGCCTCCTTTTTCTCGTCTTTGATGCGACGGCAAAACCAGATCCTGGTGGTGGTGCTTCAGAATCTCTTGTCCCTTCTTCTGATACTGGTAGGATGTGGCCATGTGTTAGTGACAATTGGTGGTGATTATCATGGTGGTGAACAGATTTCTCGAAAAACCTAGCTTGGATTGTTCCTCTAAGGGCTTTTAATATAATCAGATGGACGAAAAAAAAAACTTAAACCACAATTTGTTTATGCTAAAAAATATTGACTTTTTATTGGAAAAAAAAAAGTCTTCCGTAATCCAAAAATTAATTCGGTTCGATTCACAATACGTTTTAAGAACACTGATTATTAATGGTAAATAGACAAGTCAAAGATGTGTCGGTAATATCGTTTGACCAAACTCCATCGGCCTTATTCATTCTCCTCTCTTCAATATCATAACTTTCTGTGCCTCAACTATAAAAGTACGATTTAATTTGTACCAAATGTTTTATTACAAACTATAGTCATAATGCAAAAGATTGCCAATAATAGCGAGAATTACAACTAAGGGCCCATACTCTCTCTCTCTCTCTCTATCTTTCTCTTTCCGTATAATAAAAGAGAATCTATCCAACAAGATTATGTTCAGTCTCAAATTAATGACAATATTTATTGCCATTTTTTTTCTTATGTATTTTTCCATTTCTTATAACATTTTTATTTCCATAATCGTCCCTACAACTAGAACTAGGGTTTTTGCTCTTTCATCTATATAAACCACTTTACTAATCATCTTCTTCATATCATTAGCTTCATCAATCCATCACAATCTTACAACTCTTTCATTTTTTCTTATGGTCTTGTAGTAAAAAGATATCAAACTCTTTTTGGACACTAGTGTAACAAAAGGAGCTGCCTTCGTCCAAAACGAGGAGGACAAGATTTAAGGAAAAAAAAAACAGAAAATCTAATTGTTCATGGATTCCCCATAGAAAGTGCGTAGGTTAAGAGCTTGAAGAATGCGCACGTTAAGGGGTTTGCATGGTCTTTTAGATCTTCTCTCTTTCTCTATATATCCTTATCTTCTCTTCGTTTGGATTGAAGGGAGCTCCTTTTCATTTTTTCTCTTGTCCTCTAACTTTTGCATATATATATATATATATACACAATATATTTCAGACAAATTTATTTACACGTAATATTTTTGGAGTTTGAGATTTTGGTTTGGAAATATGTTTGACAACTATGGATCATCCATGGCGGATTTTTTTTTTTTTTACCTTTTTTTCTCTAATGATTTCTACATAGCTGAGGTTGAATTAAACAACTTGGTTTTCTCTAATGATTTCTTGTTTCAGTTTGATGTGTTTATTTGTTGTAGGTGTTTGTGGTTGATGCTTGCATCGAAGCGCCATTAATGGTGAATATGTCGTGGGCCAGTTTCAAAATATGATATGAATGCTGTTTAGTGTATCGATGGGATCTCTATAAATTTAATTAAAATTCACTATGTATAAATGTAGGTTGTTTTATTTACATTAATTAATAATTCTACGTAGTTCCATTATGCAACGGAGTATAGTATTTGCTGTAAATTAATAACTTATGTTTTTATTATGGAAAAGTATAATACTATTCGTAGTTGTGTTTCGATATCCTTTGCTTGTCTTAAACTTTTATAGTGTTTGGTGAATAAGCACTTGTGGTTTAGTTGTCTAAATTTAAAACTACGCTTGATTTGGTAGATAAGTCGCAAGTATTGTCTGTTTATGTGCGTATAAATTAAAATGGTCCTCTCTTTCTTTATTTTTTCTGTCAACCGACATTTAATTATTTCATTTTTTTATTCTTTTAAATCTATCAAAATGAACACATCTTATAGTTAGAAAGGAGACATCTTACCTAATAAAAAAAATAACGATCAAAATGGGTTATTGAATATATTTTATTACAAGAACAAAAAAAAGGTTAAAGTTCGATCAGATTTAAATTAGTTGGATTATTTGGTTTGATTGTAGATGATACAATAATTAGTTTCAGTTTAAATGGTCATATCTAGTCAATTGGTTTGTCATGTGCTGGTCTTACGAAGACGTGTGTATCGGAGATTAGTCCAAAGTTTTGTCTATAAAATCCAATTATCATATAATAGTTGCATTGCCATCACTCGGTCAAAATGTAATCAACAAAGTCTGTATAACGTTAAACTAATTAATGTTTATTAAAAGAAACTTCAAATTAGACTTTTGATTCCAAGTTTCCAACGAATATTAAACGAGATAATCAAGGCATTGCCGTTTGTTGAACGAGTTGTCTCCTTAGTCCTTACCAAATATAACGCTTTCCAACCAATCACAACCCTAAATTTGCCTATTGGCATAGCAACATAAATATAAGTTCTAATCAAGTAATTCTAAACCTCTCCCAAAAAAAATTAAACTAATTTCTAGAAACTAGTTATGTTTAGTTCGGATAATTTTAATCTTATGGATGTTTCTTTCCATTTTAGTTCTTTTTATTGGGTTTTTTCTAACCAATAAAGTTTAAACAAAATAGAAAACCGATAAAAAAGTCTAAGCCAATTTTTAATTTGCTTTTTCTTTGAATTTTGGTTAAAATGTGTAAGTTTGTTCATATATAAAAATTGAAAAACGAATTCCAACCAACAAATTTTAAAAAAACTATAATCATACCAATAAATAGTTTCATATTTTTCTACTGTTCTATTTAAAACGGAAAAAATAAACCAAAATGCAAATCGAACATTATTCAAAACCTAGTTATTACATTCAAAAAGACCGAACCGGTTATTATTAATAGTCAATGTAATAACGAAACATCTAATTCTTTAAATAGACTTTCATTTAATTATCCGTCACCGACCTGTAACTATAACCGTTCAGCTTTCTCTTTCCTCCAACTTCGACCAGCTCTTCCTCTCGTCCTTTTTTCCGGGAATTACAAAAAAAAAAAAAAAAAAAAAAAAAAAAAAAAGCTTTTTAGGGTTTGTTTGTTATTTCGTTTCCTCGAAAAAAAAAAATCCATTTTCGAATTTGACCCTTTTTGTTTTTTGTTTTTCCTGATTCCTCTGCTCGGTTTTTTCGCCGGAGAGAAGACGGAGAGAGAGGGTTTCTCGAAAAGGAAAGATGAGAGGTTGCAATAATACCGATCTATTTGACCCTAAGACGGAGATGGATTCCAATTTCTCTCGCCATGGTTCTTCCTCCGAAGGTGATTTTGGTTTCGCTTTCAATGACAGTAATTTCTCCGACCGTTTGCTCCGGATCGAAATCATGGGTGGGCCTTCGGATTCTAGGTCTGATGGTGAAGGCTGTACGAGTATTGCCGATTGGGCTCGTCATCGCAAGAGGAGAAGAGAGGATGTCAAGAAAGACAATGGTGGTACGTTTTATCCTCTTTAGGATGAATGTGATTTTATCAGCGAATTAGGAATCGTAATTTCTTTGATCGGTTGGAATATCAAAATTTTCGTGGTGTGATTTTTGTAAGAATTGTTCTTCGTTTTGGTTTTAGGGATTTTGGCTTTTGGTTTCTCCTCTCATGTCATATATGTTTTTGCATTTCCAGTTGCGATTTCAGACATTGTGGCATGTGCTGAAGAGCAGATTTTAACCGATAACAACCAACCTGATATGGATGATTGTCCTGGTGGTGATAATCTTGACGATGAAGGAGAGGCAATGGTGGAAGAGGCTCTATCAGGTACTTTGAGCAAAGTATTACATTCTAATTCTCACATTTTCTCTTGACTGATTTGGGTTTTGGATTTTGGATTTCTGATACTTTTTAATCTTCAGAGAAGCTCTTGTTGAAGATGAAGTAATATACCTTTGTTTATAAATGGTTTTCCAGGTGACGACGATGCATCTAGCGAGCCAAATTGGAGTATGGATTGTTCTACTGTTGTTAGAGTTAAAGAACTGCATATTAGTTCTCCTATCTTGGCTGCAAAAAGCCCTTTTTTCTACAAGGTGTTAACGCGCTTCTTTTTTTCTTCTATATCCTTACTGTTTGCTCCTTGTTTATCTTGCGCTTAACGCTATCCTTTGCTTCCTGTTTTCCTCACCCTGTTGTAGTTGTTCTCCAATGGAATGAGGGAATCAGAACAGAGACATGTAACCCTTAGAATTAATGCACAAGGTACGCTAAAGCGTTTTGTTTCGTTTTCTTCAGTTTTCTTTTGGTCTCTTATTGTTTTGGATTCTTTATTCCTTTTGTATTAGCTCAGTTTTTGGCTTTGATTTGCATTTCTGATATTTTGTATCCATGAAACTTAAAACAGTGCTAAGAGAGTCCATAATGTTGGTTTTTCGTGCTTTGCTTCTGTGTGTATGGCAGAGGAAGGTGCTTTGATGGAGCTTTTAAACTTTATGTATAGCAATTCTCTAACTGTCACAACAGCACCTGCCTTATTAGATGTGCTTATGGCTGCTGACAAGTTTGAGGTTGCTTCCTGCATGAGGTACTGCAGTAGACTTCTCCGCAATATGCCCATGACCCCCGATTCCGCTTTGCTCTATCTCGAGCTTCCCTCCAGTGTTTTAATGGCTGAAGCAGTCCAACCTCTAACCGATGCAGCAAAACAGTTCCTTGCCTCCCGCTACAAGGATATTTCCAAGTAAGACTCCAATGGTTTGAAATGCATTTATTCGAGTGTTGTAAAATTCTTGTATTCATGTTGTACCATCTTGTTACAGGTTTCATGAGGAGGTTATGGCCTTACCATTGGCTGGAATCGAGGCGATACTATCGAGCGATGATCTCCAAATTGCTTCTGAGGACGCTGTTTATGATTTTGTGTTGAAATGGGCAAGGGAACAGTACAGTTCATTGGAAGACCGTAGAGAGATTCTGGGTTCACGCCTTGCGCTCTACATCCGCTTCCCATACATGACGTGTCGAAAACTGAAAAAGGTGCTAACTTGCAGCGATTTTGAGCATGAAGTAGCATCAAAGCAAGTTCTAGAAGCGCTCTTCTTTAAAGCAGAAGCCCCGCACAGGCAACGCATCCTAGCTGGTGAAAGATCAGACTCAATGAGCCGCCGTTTCATAGAGAGGGCTTACAAGTACAGACCTGTAAAAGTCGTCGAGTTTGAGCTTCCTCGCCCGCAGTGTGTAGTGTACCTGGACTTGAAGCGAGAGGAATGCGCAGGATTATTCCCTTCGGGAAGAGTCTATTCTCAGGCCTTTCACTTAGGAGGTCAAGGCTTCTTCCTCTCGGCGCACTGCAACATGGACCAGCAAAGCTCGTTCCACTGCTTTGGGCTTTTCCTTGGGATGCAAGAGAAAGGAGCTGTGAGTTTTGGTGTGGACTACGAATTCGCGGCTAGACAGAAACCGGAACAGGATTTCTCAAGCAAATACAAAGGGAACTACACATTCACTGGCGGGAAAGCGGTTGGTTACAGAAACCTTTTCGGGGTTGCCTGGACTCCGTTTATCGCTGAGGACAGTCAATTCTTCATCAATGGCATTCTCCATCTCCGAGCCGAGCTCACCATTAAACGATCCACAGACCTTCACTGATCAGCTCTCTAACCACGAGTGTCTTTTGTAATTTCCCAAGGAGCAGTCAAAGTAAGGTTTAAAGAGTATGTATCAACTCTGTAAATGTTATTGGAGTTTTAACCTTTTCTATTTGCTCTAATAAACTCTTTATTTTTAAGGCCTAGTTTAGTCCTTCGTTTTGACGGAAAAAATAAAATTGGGCCTAGCTTCTGATATTGGGGTTTAAATAAATGGGCCTGGGCTTGCTACGGTAACTTTATGTAAAGCTAATTGCTAAGTGTGAACATGAGGCTTCTACATTCAAAGTTTCAAACAATGCGGCTAGAAGTGGTACGTACAGGAAATAGCGCAAAGTCATAAGGGTACTTTCGGAAAATCAAGGTAGTAGGATTCGAGTCCTCGTCACATGCGGGCCCACGTAAATGCGTAAGTAAGACTATCCGCTTTACCAGACGGACACGTCATTTTGTCGGGGACACGTTTGGACCGTCAGATTTAAATCTCCTTTTCTGATTAAGACCCCACACGTAGCAATAATAATCCCTTTTTTTTTCTTTCCCACTACAATATTGAAAGCCACGTCAGATGATTCGAATACACACGTTTTTTTTTTTTCTCACTCGAGGCGGCGTTAAAGCTGCATCACCGTCGATTCTTTTTTCAGGCGAGATCTGACGGTCCAGATTTAAATCTGACGTGGTCTTTACCATCGCTTACGTCATCCAAACCCTCAGTAGAATTATACTAGTATTATGCTCTCTGGTCTCTGTGTAATGTAACACCAAATTTTAATTATATAAAGTTTAGAAACCAGACAATATATTGTACATTATCCAATCAGTAATCGACACGTAGATACATCCATGTGAGTCGCATTTTGTAACGTAGGGACCACTTCGTCGATAGAAGCTCTTTTACGCCAACGCAAAAAAAAAAAAAAAAAAAAAAGCCTCGTTGGCTACTTTTTACCTCTAGATGCCAATACTCTACTGTCGTGGCTTATTTATATCCGTTGGATCTTTTGTTTATCCCAGCCGTTGGATTCGAAGCAGTTGTCGGGACTGTGGGGCCCTTAATTTTTTCATTTTTTTAAAAAGGGGAAAAAAGTGTTTATTTATTTGGCCTCCATGATGGCAAAAACGTGGCCGTACACGTGGGTCGTCTCGTGGCACCTTTGGAAGATCGGAAACGGTGGTTAAGATGGACGGTCAAGATCTTTAGTTGGGTGTGACAGAAGTGCTCTCCGCGTCGGAGATACTAATAGTCAAAGGTCTTGTCTTCGTTGTGTATTTACCACAATGTCCCTTCTTTGTAATCACTTTTTTTAACTATATCTTAATGTTTTCATATATTCGAACCAAAAACAAAATTAATACAAATATGTCCTATAGAGTTTTGTAAATATGGCGTCATTAAAAAAAAATATGATTGATATTTTAGCTGATGTAAGGAATTATTCTATTTTGGTCGTAAATGTATTAACCAAAAATAATTATTATGCAAACAAACAAATTTTTTTTTTCCCTCACAAGTTAACAAGTTATTTTTATATAAATATAATTTTATGTTGCACATGACTTCATTCGATGTGATAACGGATTTGAAGAGTATTATACACTATGTTTAATATCGAATTTTTAAATCCTTTTTTTTTATTATTACATTAAAAAAAAAGACTTGGGAAATTAAAAACGGACGGACCACGTAAGTCACATGAGGGATGCGTAGAGCGACTGATAATCGAACACGTGTACGGTAAAATGACATAAACAATGGCTGGCACAAAACTCGATGAGCCAACTCATCAAACACCACCGTAGTTTACGCTGTAATATATTCTCATGACACGTGTCTGATGACGTGGTCATCGTCTTGGCGCTCCGTTTTCTCTCTCTCTCCTCTCCCTTCGTCAAGAAAAAAAAAACTCAAGTCTTTTTCGCTCTGGTTTTTTTAGAGAGAGAAAGAAGAAAAGAGAGATAGAGAGAGAGAGAGATGAAATGCGTTTGATTGCTGCTTAGGTTTTCGAATTCGCAGATTTTGATTTCTGGGTTTGCTTCCGTTGACAGGAACTAGCTAGCAAGAGAGCTTTAAGATTCTTGGAGGTATTGCTTAACTTATGATTTTGATTTCTCCATTTGAGATTTTCATCATTGATTGGTCTTTCTTAGTTCTTCTAAATTCACAAGATTCGTGAAAGTTTTTGGCTTTTACATTTAGTTTAATTCAATTAAAATTTTTGAATTTAAAACCTAAACAGCAAAAAGCGTTGAGAAGAACAGAGCTTTTTTTTGTGTGCATGTGATTGTTTTAGGGGTAGAATTGTCCATTCGTATCCACTTTGTTCTAGCGAGGTTGATTCTCTTTGTCTTTCTGAACATAAGATGAGAGGGAGAAAGACGTTTTTACCCTTCTCTCTTTCTCACACTACAAACATCCCTTGATTGATTTTTGCAGAAAGAGTCATTTGTTCTCGAGTGGGAAAACCTTTTGAAACCATGGGAAATAGCGAGGAACCAAAGCCTACCAAATCAGATAAATCATCTTCACCCGCGGTATGCTTACATTTTCAAACCATAATTTCAAAGTCAATGCTCTTGTTTTGGAGTCAACTTAATGTTCATGTTTCTTAAATCTCTTTATGTTGTTGATAGGATCAAACAAATGTTCATGTCTACCCTGATTGGGCAGCTATGCAGGTTAGTCTTTTATTACTCTGTCTCTCTAGTTCTGTAATAATACCATCATGATGATGATGATGATGATCCATGATGTCGGTTATGTTACTTGTTAGGCTTATTATGGTCCAAGAGTTGCAATGCCTCCTTATTACAATTCAGCTATGGCTGCATCTGGTCATCCTCCTCCTCCTTACATGTGGAATCCTCAGGTAGTAATTAACCCAAAAGACCAATCATCTTTATGCAAAATATGGTAAAGATTAGGAAGACGATTCATCGGTTTTCTTGTTGGTCTTGAATCTTTCAGCATATGATGTCACCATATGGAGCACCGTATGCAGCGGTTTACCCGCACGGAGGAGGAGTTTACGCTCATCCCGGAATTCCAATGGTGATAATTCGGTTGCTAAAACAATCCCTTTTTATCACAAAATCAAGTGACTGACTTCAAATTGTTTTTACAGGGATCACAGCCTCAAGGTCAAAAGGTTCAACCTTTAGCAACTGTAAGTGGTATAGCTAGTTTGATTCATCATGGATTGAGAAATGGTTTTTCTCAGCTGGTAAATTAACGCTTTAATGGGTCCTTATAAATGGCAGCCGGGGACGCATTTGAGCATCGATACTCCTACTAAATCTACAGGGAACACAGACAATGGATTGATGAAGAAGCTGAAAGAGTTTGACGGGCTTGCTATGTCTCTAGGAAATGGAAATACTGAAAATGGTGCCGATGAACATAAACGTTCACGGAACAGCTCAGAGACGGAAGGTTCAACTGATGGAAGTGATGGGAATACGACTGGGGTAATGTTTCTCTTAATACCAGCTATCTTTTGTTTCCATACGCATTGCGAAAACCAAAACCTCGGTGGTCTAAATCGTAAAACCTTTTCGCATAATTTTGCAGGCAGATGAACCGAAACTTAAAAGAAGTCGAGAAGGAACTCCTACAAAAGGTATAGCCTTTTTCATGTCCCAAAGAGTTGGATTCGGTGTAAATGTTATATTTTACCGGATTTTTCATTCGGATATTTTTTTTGCAGATGGGAAACAATTGGTTCCATCTAGCTCATTTCGTTCTGTTTCTCCTTCTCCGTCAAGTGGTGATAACGGCGTAAAACCTGTTCAAGGAGCTGGAGCTATAGTCTCACCTGGTGTAAGTGCAAATTCCAACCCCTTCATGTCACAATCTTTAGCCATGGTTCCTCCTGAAACTTGGCTTCAGGTACCCATGTGGCTTATTTTGATCTTACACTTATCCGATTTTCGATCTTATTTTGTTCCATTTCCCTCACAAGTATCCGTTTTTTTGCTCCAGAACGAGAGAGAACTGAAACGAGAGCGAAGAAAACAGTCTAATCGAGAATCTGCTAGAAGGTCAAGATTAAGGAAACAGGTTTGGTTTAATAAAAGAGAAATTGAAGCTCTTTCGATATTCTTTTTCTTGGTGCGACTCTCACCAAAACATTTAAAAAGCTAATAAAGCTTCGTCTCTCTTTGGTTTAAAGGCCGAGACTGAAGAACTTGCTCGGAAAGTCGAAGCCTTGACAGCCGAGAACATGGCATTAAGATCTGAACTAAACCAACTTAATGAGAAATCTGATAAACTTAGAGGAGCAAATGCAACCTTGATGGTAAGAAAGGATTAACTAACCAATGATCGTTCTCAATGCGTATCATTTTCTTGAAAACGACGGGGTTTTTTTGGTGTTGCAGGACCAACTGAAAAGTTCAGAACCCGAAAAGAGAGTCTCCGGGAATATCTTGTCTAGAGTTAAGAACTCGGGAACTGGAGAGAAGAAGAACCAAGGAGACAATGATTCTAACTCTACCAACAAATTGCATCAACTGCTCGATACGAAGCCTCGAGCTGATGCTGTAGCTGCGGGATAATCGATCATAACTCGGGTTATCGATTTCTACTTAATTTGTCAACATGAACAAAGGAAACAAGTGTTGCTAATTCCAGAAAACTTGGTAGATAGTATAGTAGAGGGCAAGAGAGATGATTGATCTATAAATTATCAGAGAGAGAGGGAGAAAGTGAAGCTTTTCCTCCATATATGAAAATTTGGTGTTGTGGTTGTTGTTAATAGAGAGGCTTTTGTTTTTATTATAATGGCTTCCTTTATTGCATTTAGACCTTATGTCATTTTATGAGAGACATCTCTCAGATCGATGTTGTTGCATTTGCGTAAGCTTTTTTTTTTTTTTTTTTTTTAAGGTTTCAGTTTCATGTACAATCGAACAAAAAAATTTCTTCCACTTTTCTTTCCAATAAAAGAGAAACTTTGAAATGAAAAAATTAAAGATTGGGACAAAATTTAAAATCCTTAAATTTTAGTATCATAAAAGTATTGGTAGTGCACGAAAACATAATATGGTAATGTTTAAAAAACGAGAGAACAAAATCCGGATTGAGAGAGATTTATTCAAAAAAGATCTAAATCCTGATGTTGAAGTAATCGGAGTCAAAGTGATGCAATCTCACGTAGCCGTCTTCACCTCCACTAGAGAAACTGAAAAAAATACATTTCACAAACTCAGCATTTTTAGGTCCAAAATTAACACAAAAACTCGTCACATCATGTGAAAATATTATCAATCAATCAATCAAATATTGTTGGATTACCTCTTCCCATCAGGATTGAATGCCAAAGCATTTATAGGTCCAAAATGACCTTTCACACCACCTATTTCCTCTTCCAGAATCTACATATTACAACATCAAACACAGTTATCTATATATATTTTCCAGGTCACAAATTTTCAAGTAAGCCTCTTATTGTAACACTAACCTTGTCGTAAAATTTGGCTTCGAACTTTCCAGCACGATGATCAGTGGTAGTCACAGCTGATGCATCTTGACCACCTCCAAGCACAACCTGAGAGAGAGCATAATCATTCACAAAGATTAACATCATGGCTAGTAGAATTTTGGGATACGAAATTGAATTTCATCGAGCATTAGTACATACATGGTTGAGAAGTGGAGACATGGCGACAGCATTTACGGGCACCCCTGTGGTGTAAGTCTTAATAAGAGTCAGCGTTTTCATGTCCCACAGCTGAAAGAATCAACAAAAAAGAACACGCTCTTATCACAAGATTTCTCTCTATATTGTATAGTACACAACTTTGAATGAAACAAGAGAGAAAAGGAAAAGAAAGGAACACGTGCCTTGGCAGTTTTGTCAAGTGAACCGGTAATGAAGTGAGAATCATCAGCTGCTTTACAAAGCGATGTAATGGTCTTCTTGTGACCCACTTCCTCATTTGATTCATTGAGCAATTTTCCGGTCTAGCAACAATTGCAGCGGTTAAAGCTAATAACTTTTAGAAGTGAAATCGACACACGAGAAACCCCTTAAGAAATTTTGAATTACCTCAGCATCCCAGATTCTGATCACAGCATCTTCACCACCGCTAACAATGGTTTGGTTCAGGGGACCCCAAACAGCTCTGTTTATCCTCTTCCTTCCCTCGGGACTTTGAAGGACAAGCACAGAATCATCAATCTCTACACAATTTGCATCAAACAGTTCCCTTTTACACATTACAAGACACAAGGCTATAAAACTTGGAAGATTTTCAGCTATGATATATAAAACTTACGGTCTTCAGGATCTTCCGAAATGCGCTTGACATGAATAGCAGAGGTACGTTCCATGAAAGGATCAGTGGTAATCACTGCAAGCTTATCACCAACAGAAAAATCCACAGACCTCGCCGGAGAACCGAATTTGAATGTGAAGTATTGTTTTCCAGATTTCACATCCCACAGTTTTGCAGTCTGATCAGCACTACCAGTTATCAATCTCGACGAATCTCCTAATAAATCATCACTAAAACTTTAATCTCTGAATAACAAAAAACAAAAGGGTTTCTATAACACATCAACTAAACCCTAAAAAAAACCTTACTGCATCTGAATCAATTTCAAAACATCGAGAAAAGCTTTGAGACTTACTGGAGACATCACAACACCAAACAGCACCGTTGTGACCACGGTAAGTTCCAAGGCGTTCGCCATTATCAGCATACCAGAGAGTTGGAGTATGGTCCTTGGCGCAGGAGAAAAGCAGATCTCCATCTCTGTTGTACCTAAGGAACGTCAATGGCCGTTCATGTCCCTTCATCAAAATCGGCCTCATCTTTAAAACGCTCTTCTCTTCTTCTAGGGTTTGATTGCGAGAAAAAAAAAATCGAATCAGTAAACAGAGAAACGAAATCGATTCAAGATCAGAGACCAAAAACTTGATAGAATAAACGGATTCGGAAAGAAGGGTTTCCTCACCTGTTAAACCAGAAGAAGTAGGAATTGGGGGAGACGACGATAAACGTAGGTATAGGAAGAAGGAGCTACACGAGCAAAAACCTAATATCGGTTTTGTGTTCCAAGTTTTATTGGACCTAAACTTGTTTTCTTATTGGGCCCAAATCCGTTAAAAAAAACGGCACCACGTCGAGATTATTCGAAATATCTGTTATTTAAAATAAAAAAGTGGGAAGAAGAGAAAAAATAGGAGCCACGTCAGCAAAAAAAAAAAAAAAAAAAAACGGCGCGCGTGAGTCTCGGCCCAAAACTTATTCCTCTCCTCACGTCTCTCACCAATTGTTTCCATTAACGACAACACAACACAAAACACAATTCTCTCTCTCTTCCAAAAACTCGAAATCTCTTAGAAACTAAGTTTCGATCTCTGCAATCATCATCATCATCATCGCCTCTGTCTCTCTCTCTCCATTTCAAGATTTCTCAGGTTAAATCAACATTTTCATCTTCCCCTTTCCTCAAATTTCGACTCTGTTTCTTCATCAATCGCTTCAAAACCAAAAAAAAGATTCGTTTTTTCTTTGATTCGATTTCAGGAGATCGTCAAAGAAAGAGAGGAATAAATGGCAGATTATCCGATGAAACCTGTTCTTCAAAAACCACCAGGTTACAGAGATCCAAACATGGCGACTTCTCCTCCTCCACCTCCTCCTATTGCAGCCAGACCACAACAACAACAACAACCCATGAGAAAATCCGCCGCGACGATTCCAACTTCTTTCCGACCAAAGAAAAAACGCAGAAGCTGTTGTCGTTTCTGTTGCTGTTTCGTCTGCATTACTCTTGTCCTCTTGATCTTCCTCTTCTTGATCGGTACCGCAATTTTCTACCTCTGGTTCGATCCAAAGCTCCCGATTTTCAGCCTCGCTTCTTTCCGTCTCGACGGTTTCAAACTCTCCGACGATCCAGACGGCGCGTTGCTCTCAGCCACCGCCGTAGCGCGCGTGGAGATGAGGAATCCGAACACGAAACTCGTTTTTTACTACGGAAACACCGCCGTGGAAATGAGGGTAGGATCGGGAAACGACGAGACAGGGATGGGAGAGAAGACGGTTAATGGATTCCGACAAGGTCCGAAGAATTCGACGAGCGTGAAAGTGGAGACGACGGTGAAGAACCAGCTCGTGGAGAGAGGATTGGCTAAGAGACTCGCTTCGAAATTTCAGAGCAAAGATTTGGTGATTAATGTTGTTGCGAAGACGAAAGTGGGATTAGGTGTCGCCGGAATTAAGATCGGAATGCTCGCCGTTAATTTGAGATGCGGTGGCGTTAGCTTGAACAAGCTTGATACTGATTCACCTAAATGCAGCCTCAATACACTCAAATGGTAAAATTTAAACAATGATTAAAATGTTAATTACATCGAAAGTTTTAATCTTTGTGAGTAGTTGATGAGATTAATACATTGCAGGGTGAATATACAGTAACGGGAAAAAAACAACTGGGGGATTTTGAAAGAGAAAAAGGCGGTGATCTAACATTCGTATGAATATCTGTAACCATACTGTAGATATATATTTTGTTTTCTTCGTGTTTTACATAATTGATTACCACACATGTTATTATTTTATTTTTTATTGGGCATTTGATAAATATATGGAGGTGGAAACATTTACACAGTGTTGTTTGTTTATTATTTTTCGTGTGTCATAGAATTTTGGTGTGTGTATTTTATGCGAGTTGTTGTTTGGGAGGAAAACATGATGTAATGTGATCATTATTTATTTAAAACATTGTTTTTCGACATTTTTTGTATATGTAATGGTGGGAATTTTTGTGTTTGATGGACAATTGCATGGAATTTCAAATTTGGCTGCTAACTTTCGCAGTCTTCACTACTCGAAGGGAATAATTAAGGTGGAATATATTGATTAAAGAAAACAAACTGTGTCACGTTACACGTTGATAGACATATTTTTATGAATCAATTTCTTAAATAAAAAAGCTATGTGGTTTGTTTATGTCTTAGTTAATGGGTGGATTATATTTTAGTTAATTACTGGTATGGATTTCACAGTGGCAGTGCCCAAGTGCATCACCTTGAGAGAAAGTATGAAAAATAAATAGATAGATTTATAATTAACATAATTCGGAAAAACACTATAATGGGCTGGTAGAGTGTTTGGGCTGAAATGTTACTCGAACAAAGATGTAATTAACGAAATGGTGTTTGTCGGCCTAATAAATTGGTAAAGTTATAGTGGGCACAGTAAAAACAAGCTGGTGACAAATTTTAAATTAAGTTGGTCATGTTATCACTTATCAGCTAGATTGCATGGAAACTCCATTCGAAATCTGTTTTTCATTTTGGAAACATTTTATAAATAGAAATTATCGGAAATGTGAGGAAATTCTATGGAAAAATGTTTTCTAAAAAAATCAATTTGGAAACACGATGGAAATATTCGATTCCATTTTGGAAACATGTTGGAAACTTTTTTTTTTTTAGAAACATAATAAATAAATAGTTTGGAAACATAGAGATATATTTGGTATTTTATAATTAAAAAAAAAATTATGAAATATATATATTGTGAAAAGAGTTGGAGTACTTAATTTTTTATTTACATTATCCAACAAGAATTAAAATTACTCCATAACGAACGAAATATTTGGTATTTATGCATACTAATCTTCGTCTTTTATCTAGAATAAGTTTTGCTTACAAAAATGATCTCAATCATATGTGAGATATTGGAAGTGATCAATTTGATTTAATAGATGAGACTAATTTTGGAATATTTGAGTTTGAGAATCTTCTCTCAATGAACCAGAGTTGGAGATAGTTTTGTTTGAAGAACCTGATGAAAATGAAAATGAAAATGATAGTCTAAATATTTGACTTTGAGCGTTATGATATTTATCTTTAGTTAAACTATTTAATATTTATGTATAGAATTTGTGTTGTTTTATTATATACTTTTTATTACTTGTGTGTATATATATATATATATATATATATATATATATATGCGTTTCCAAAACGTATCCATTTCTTAATTTTTTTTAAAAATAATTTCCGCGTTTCCAAACATTTCGCTTCCGCGTATCCATTTCCGATTCCAAGCAACCTAGCTTATCAGGTTGTATTTACAAATTTAGTTTCTGGTTCAAAATTATAAAACATGCTGTTTAAGTTAATGTTCAACAAGTAATTAGTTGTTTACAGCAAAAACAAAAAGCACTTAACAGAAAAAATTAGCTGGCTTCCAAAGAAATTTCAGCATCGAAATTTGACTGTTGTTTTTGAAGCAAACATCTGTTTGGTCCAACTGGTTTATCAAGAAAGTCCTAAAAGGAGAAATTGTTCGATTTTGGGTCATAAACACTCATGGCTAGCAAACCAACTTCTGCTACTTCGGGAAATTGTTTATCCTTGGATAAGAATGTGATTAGGAAATGGTGAAAGAAGTTACTATTGGTCTACAAACTGGTCACCTTTTGGGAGGATTGAGACTTACCTACGGGGTGAGAGTACGTCTCGTTCAGGCATTAGAAGGGACACCACGATAGCTGAACTTTGGTCATCTGGTTCCTGGAACCTCCCTCCAGCTAGATTAGAAGCACAAGTGACCGTGCAGTCTTTCCTCTCTACTATCCATCTAAGCATTCAAGAAGATTATCCAGAATGGTGGCCTAATGATAAATTAAGGAAAAGGTATCACACTGGTGAAATTTACGATTTGCTATGTGAAAAAGTCCAGAAGTTACCTGGCATAGGGAAGTATGGTTCTCAACTAGTATTCCTCGACATAATTTTTTTTCCTGGTTAGTTGTTTTGAATCGTTGTCCGACTAAAGATAGGATGCTCAATTGGGGTTTGACAGTGGATCCTCTCTGTGTACTCTGCAAGTCTCACCCTGAATGTCGCTCTAATCTATTTTTCAACTGCTCTTTTAGCTGGCAAATCTGGAATCAATTGGCATGAAAGAGAGTTTTTCAATCACCAAGAGGATGGAATGATCTGATGGTCGCTTTAAGACAAGATGTGGGATCGAATTCACATAAGAAGCTACTAAGGTTGTCGTGGCAAGCGTGTTTATACCTGATTTGGAGGGAAAAAAACACCCGAGTCCATCGGTTGGTCTTCAGATCATCGGATTCGATACTTCGAGAAGCTTCCCTTCTAATCAAAAATCGGATCTCAAGCCTTCAGGATTCTCAGCTGGTACTGGCTTCATCGATGATGCAATTGTGGTTCACCACCTGATTTCCTATCGATCTTGTGACTCAACAACTTCTTCTCAAATCAACTAACCTCACGAACTCTTCATCACTGTCTCTGCATGTTTTCTCATGCAATTTAAATAGAATGAAGTTTCTCAAAAAAAACAAAACAACAAATGCCCAGTACAAAAACCACAAAAAAACTCGAAAATTTGTACACTCCAAAAATACCATTAGCTCATGAAAATAGTATATATAGTTTATCTTATTTATTCTAGTTATTTATAACATATCTCAGGTTCTGTCTTTACAGATCAAGTTAAGCTAAGTTTTTTAAATATAGAATATGTTTGTTTGTCTGACTCAAGAAACTGCAGCTGCAATATACAGTCAAATGGTGTTCGTTTACCTGACGCAAATTCATGCGACCAAACACTGCGCAAAATGCGATATTTTGCGTATGAAATTTTTGGTATCTGGAAAATTCAATATTACGATTGAAATTGTTGTAATCAACCGCGTGACTGTCAAACAAACAATAACTACAACATCTAATCGCATGTTTGCAACCGCATGTGGCATGCAGACGAATATGGCTATAGTGTCAGAGTCCAGTTGAAAATTTGGTTCTCCGTGATTGACTCTTACCATATAATTAGTCGGCATAAGTCATATTGTAATTGAGCCATGTTATAGTCCTCAACCGATAATGTCGGTTTGGATTACCCAAAGATATAAAAAACAAAAAACACACAGACCTGCTGGGATGATATTAAGTTTTATAGAAAGTGTTGTTGTTTGTATGTTTATTTATAATTGTTCACGATGTTTTTCCCCCTCAACTAAACAAATCGAATATAAAAAAAAACCATATAAGACGACAGAACAAACAAATAAAAAAAGACCACATCGTTTCCTACTTACACCAACTCATACCTCACATAACCAAAAAGAAAATAATAATTATTTAACAAACAAAATCTCATGCCTCACCTCAACGAGTATCGTGCAATTTCTTGTTATCGCTTTGTCTACAAGGTTGTTCATGTGGCCCTAAGATAGTCCAATTTCTCTTTTGTTTTTCTCTTTTTTTTTTCTATTAATAGATTAATGCACACCATATACTTTATAGTTTACTATAGATACTTTATAGTTTACTATAGATTGCAGTATTCCATATTTTGTTCTGTTACGAATCTGTCAGATTTTTTAATTATATTTTCATCCGAAACAGTTTTAAACAAAAAACCTGATCCATCATCCGAAAGATTTGGCTATGACCCTAGATTATGGTATAACAGTTTACGAAGGAAACATCTTATATAATAAAAAAAAATAGATTACGAAGGAAATAAATCCAGGTATATATAAATAAAATGAAGAGAAACAATAAAAACAATATTGTATAAAATGATCAAATCTATTTTTAGTGAATGAAGACCAACATATACTCAATTTTTGTTTTTTTAATGATAACAGAGGAGCCAAATACATTTACATAATTTTGTTTGTGAACAATAAATACTTACTAGTGTTCATAAATATTTGCTAAAATGATTACTGCCATAATATTATAAGAAAATGATCATTTCAGGAAAACTTCCTAAATTTGTTTTTCCTTTTTTCATGTCCAGTGTTAAAGCTGAATACTATTATTATAAGGAAAGTCAATATTATTAGGGGCTGCAATCACTTGATCTCCAAGCAAACATATCATAATTCCCCTAAATTAAAATAATCAGAGAACATTCGAATTAATTACGAGATAATAATAAATAAGAATGTTTCTTCTTTCCCCCAAAATTTTGAAAAAAAAACAAAACATTCCAATTAACATCATTACCATAAAATTCATAATTATCGTAGTGGGTCAAAAAGCAGCGAGTGACAGCACTGCGACCAGTCTCACGTGACAGAAGGCCCATTCTTTCTCTCACAAGCGCGTGAGTCACACGAACACGCTCGAGCGCGTGTGAGAAGTCAAAGTTGCTTGCAGAACAAGCTATATAGAGTACTTATCGGACCAAAACCAGAGCCTCTTATACCAAAATAAGCCACGTGTCGGAGAAGCCGCGAGTCGTTTGGAGCGCCACTAATCTCTCTCTTAATTACCACTTAATCTCCTTTTAAAAACAAAACATAATTATGATATGGCGGATTAAAATAATTGAAAAAAAGGGTTACGTTTTAAACAAAATCTCGGAAATTCCATAACGATAACGAATGTCGAAAATCAAGAAGGAAAGTAAGAAAAAGCAAAAAGGAAATTTAATAATTTTTTTATAATTTAAAAAAAAAAAAACAATAAATGGGGCGTGACTATATTTAAGAAGGATGTTACTAAGAAACGGCGATTTCTGAAACTGTTAATCCCAAATTTACTCTCTCTCTCTCTCTCTCTCTAACTTGTTCATATTCTTCTCCGGTAACTAGAGAGATGAAAAGCCGACAGAGAAAAGTTAAGTACACGGTTCACCGGAAAGTCACCACCGTGCCGGAAAACCCCTTTAACGGTTTCCCGAAAGTTGTGAAGATCACAGTGACTGACCCATGTGCCACTGATTCCTCAAGCGACGAAGAAAACGACAAATCGATGGCTCCGGCGACTAGGGTGAAACGTTATGTGGAAGAGATAAGGTTCGACGGAGCTGCGAAACGAGAAAAACCGGCGAGAAAAGCGACGAACAAGGCGGAGGAGGAGGAGGAGAACGGTGATGACGGATCGACGAAGCCTGTCAAGTATAGAGGAGTGAGACAGCGACCTTGGGGTAAATACGCGGCGGAGATTCGTGATCCTTCGACTCGTACACGAATCTGGCTTGGGACTTTTGCGACGGCGAAAGAAGCTGCAATTGGTTACGACAGAGCAGCGATTCGACTCAAAGGGCATAACGCTCAGACCAATCTTCTCACTCCTCCTCCTAGTCCTTCGGTTATGTCGGAAACTCCGGTGATTGACCTTGAAACGGTCTCCGGTTGCGATTCGGCGAGAGATTCTCAAATCAGTCTCTGTTCTCCGACTTCTGTTCTCCGGTTTAATCGCAACGAAGAAACAGAGTATAGAACAGAGCCGATCAAGCTCTCGTCGGCTGAGTCAAAGACCGTAGACGAAGAAACTCCGGCGAATTTGTTATCTGATTCGTTTTTCTTGCCTGATCTGTTTCGTGCCGGAGATTGTTTCTGGGATTCTCAATTTCACACTGATCATTTGTTTCTAGACGAAATCCAATCGTTACCGAACAACAACACAATCTCTAATAAGGATCAAAATTTATCGGAGGGTTTTTCGTTAAGTGTGATCGGTGATATCAGCTCATGCTCATGGGATGTCGATGAGTTTTTCCAGGAATGAGTTAAGTTTTTTTTTTTCTCGGGAAAATTTTTCTGGGTTTTCTTTGTTTTTTCTTGCGTGATGAGTGTTTTTCTGATGATAACGACGGGGAAATGCATCTTGGCCGTCCGTTTTCCCTTTCCCGTTCGACGAACGTGGACGGCTCCGATCTGCTGAAGAAGCGCAACGGATTTAAATTTCTTTAATTAGGAATTTTAAATTTATTTTGCGAGTAAATATAGTAATTAGATTTTTTTTTTAAGATTGTGAGAGTTTTTTAGGGGTTTTTTTTTAATCTGGGGGTTTTTGGGAGGTTTTTGCTGTCACTATGCAAGGAAGCAGTATATAGACCGTATATTAATATCTTTATTATAATATATAGTATTCTTATTAATTTGTAAAATCTTTGTCTTTTGTTCCTTCGCATGAATCTCACAAGTGGGGTTTGTGTGACTTGTCACATTTTCTTATACATAAAAACATCGAATCAAATCTTCTCCCTTAACAATAATACAAAATCATGAAAAAATATCTTGGATCCTAACTGTATGAATTAAGACCAAATCAACCAAAAATCTAATTTATTTACCAAAAGACAAAGATTTGCATCTAAAGAGTGAGCAGCCATCTTTCTTGTGTTTGCTTTTTATGTTTTGATTTTGGCACTAAGTGTTAGAGTAACAGTGCCCTTTAATGTGAAGAACCAACTCATTGAATCAATGTACAAATTGTCTCCACTTTAACAACCTTCTCAATTTCAAAGACAATCAATTTAGTACTACGTTTTTCTATTAACCTTCTCGTATTCAAAGTTTGGTCGATGTCTAAGCAAATAGTTAATTCGTTTCGATATAAACAGCAAAACCAAACAATACGTAGTTTGGTATACATCGATTTAAAAGGGAAAAAAACTGTTGTCGTCTTAGTTATTATTAAACGGGTCATTTTCTTGTGCATGGAAATGGATGTGAATTATCAAGAACCTAAATTTTTATTTCACCAAACTGTGACTCAATTTCAAAATGATTAGTCATCTTGTTATTTCGTAAATCACCAATCAAAACAGAAACCAGATTATGTATCGTCAATGAAGAGACAAAAACAATGGAACAGTAGCGAGAAGAGAAAGACAATGTATTGAGACATTAACTTAGATGTCTTTCTGTCAAAGACCACAGACTTCTGTTTTGGCAAATGGAAATTTTTAGAGGAAAAGAGTCTTCCAATGAAGACGAAGACTTCTCATGATCCTGTCGTTGACCTTGGTCACCCCCACTATAATATATCATTTTCTCATTTATTAATCAAACTTTCGATTACGACGTTTCCTAAAACTATTATTTACGATATTTTACAGAAATGTCTTGTGGAATTTCCATTTATTTATTCACATGGTTTCAACCTGTCACTCTCTGTCTACTTTTGGAAATGTTTTCAATTTGATTGTAAGACTTTTCTTTACACTTCTACTAACTATGTTTTTTTTCTTTTTCTTTTTCCATCTGTGACGAGAATATAAACGTATACTTAAAACCAAAAAAAAAAAAAAAATGTTATAAGAAATTGGAGAAATCAGAGAAAAGGGTCTGTGATGTTTTAGAAATACAAAAAGGACCATTCACCAAAAACGGCAATAACAACAGTATTGGTCCGTTCGAGGTTTAGTTTGACCAGTTGAATAGATTTGTCTCTTTCGTGTTGTTAAAAATTGGACCAGACCGGTTTGGCTTCCCGAAGTGCGACTACACTGCGGAAACCTTCTTTTTCACTCCGAAGCAACGCTCCATTCATCTATTAGAATTGTTCTTTAATTATTATCTTTTTAACTTAAAAACTTTTAATCGAACGTCAAAATTTATTTGTTCAAATTATTAATTTGTATAATTGTGATAGTATTTGTTGACGAAAAAATGTTTGTTTTAAAAGCATATAAAACAAATAGCTTTGGATGTGCTTATAATACGTAATCCATGATCACGAGTGACAAAAATTGACCACTAGCCGTAAGGAATCACGATGAAGATTTACAAAACGAAACAAGATATTCATATTCGAAGATCTAATTGATTAAGACATGCAAATGAAGAAAGAAAAAAACACAATTGATCCTTTAGAGCTGAGTATTTGGATCATTTAATGCGTGTGGCAGTAGGTTCTCTATAAACAAAGTTCTTAAATGACGTCGAAAATAAAAAAGTTTTGAAAAACAATATGGACAAATCATTTTTCCACAGTAAAATTCGAAAGACTTTAATTTGTAATTTATTTCAAGAGGAAAAAAAGTGGGTCTAAGCCCATGTTGCAAAAGGTAATGTCTTTTTCAGACATACGTTGGCCCAAATCAAATCCAGAGGGTGAGACAAGTTGCCTATAAAATCTCTGTACCAATGAGATTATTATGGTCCCATAATCTTCAAGTGAAACCTTCTCAAAACGCTTTACACTGATGTGTGAATGTGTGTTACTTAATTAGATCTAACGCGGTTTAGTTCTGGTTTATCTTGTAAATACAAAGCTGGTAAATTAATGGTTATGAATTATAAATGTGGTATATAAAACGGTTTGTCATTGGATACAATGAAGAAAATCAGAGATGAAACTGAAAAATGGTTTTTGGCTCTAGCTGGTGTTTCTGCACATGACCATGCTTTTTAAAAGGAGTTTCTTCGGCTGGAAAGCTCCTCCATCAAGCTGGTTAAAATGCAATGTTGGCTCTACTTGGAACAAAGAGAAGAATCTATGTGGAGCTGCTTGAGTTTTGAGGGATTACCATGATAAAGTTCTTTTTCATAATAGAAGAACCTTCTCTAGGATCAAGTCTAAAAGAGGAGACCAACCTAAGGATTATGATATGGGCTAGGGACAGTGTTCATCAGCATTACTATGACAAAGTGATTTTTACTTTTCAAGATACATATTTGTTGGGTTGCCTTTTGAGATCACGAGCCTGATCCTCTTTCAAGTATCAAGCTTCTTTGTTGTAAAAGAATTTAGGTAATTTAAGTGAATGGCGTGTGGAACAATCGGTTCCAGAAACAAATAGAGGTACATCTCTCATTTTTCAAAGTGCCACTAGGATTGTTGTCACCAATCTTATGTGGTTTCGGGTCATCCTCGATGGCTTTATCACCTCTTTGTTTCTGAAAGTGTTTTTACCTTTATGTAATATTTGCCGGCTTTGTTTTTTTGAAAACGCTAATATTGATTTTGGGGTTCAATGACTTGCTATTTTAGAAGGCTTTGAACCTTATGGTCTAAGAAGTGTGTCTCTGCTTGTACTCTTTTCTCAGTTTTGTAAATTTGGCTAACTCAAAATGCGTCCTACCATGGCAATATATTCAATTTAGATGAAAAAAGGGTTTGTCATCTGTGCTTTAGCATTTTTTTTTTACAAAACGATCCAACGTTTACAATTTAAAAAAAAATAGATAAAAATAGGAAAACATACATAGAAATCGGAGAAATGATATGAAAATAAGAGAAAATACATAAAAATAAGAGAAAAAATACATTAAAAATAAGGAAAAATATTATTCGTTTGGATTGACAGTTGAATTGAAAATCTATTCGACATTGCATATCTTCCCAATTCCATGCATAGTTTGCATAATATGGAAATGTTCCATATGAATTTTTGCACTGAGCTAAGAAGATTGTATAGCCTCCTTTCTAGAAAGAATTCATTGAGGTGGAAAAATCAAAATCACCTGAAACGATCAATATATTTCACGGTCCAATATTACGATGCTCGAGTGCGTATCGCAACAAATATGTTTCTAACCAGAAATCTGGCGCAGAGAAATCAAACTTGGTCATTTAATGCTTTTCGCAGTAAGCTTTTCGAAATTCAACAGTTTGGCAAAACCATATCAAAAGAAACAGAAAAAATATAATACCTAGAGATAAAAAGAGAAAGAGCTCTTGAGAATTTTGAGGAAAGAAGTATGATTTTGCTTGTTGCTTTGCTGTCTTTGTGCTTTGGCATTGTGTTGTCAATTTAGGCAACAAGGCAAAGAACTAAGAATAAAGCAAAAGTAATGTTTTTTCCCAACTTGTTCATTTATATTACGTTTGCATGTGAAACGTACGTATTAATGCATATACAAGCTTTATACAATAACATATATCTAGAGATTAGTTTAGGTTCCGATTCCGAATCCTTCCATTCAAACCTATTAATTTTAAATAATTTGGATAATATTTTCTTATTCAACCAGCGTCATAAAATCCACGATACTAATTGAAAAAATGAGATTTATTAGTTGAAAAAAAAAAATCAAAACAAGTCGATGCATATTGAATATGCAGAGTAATGAGTTTTTTGTCCGTACATCTTTTCGGATCTAACCGGGTAGTTAAAATCTTCTTTACACGTTCAGTATGACACATTTTTGCAACCAACTGAGCTAATCGGGTTAGATACATCAAATATATCATATAAAATATTATTAATTTATCAAAACGTAGAGGGATAAATTACACTCTCACACACTTTTTTATGAATAGTTTACACAATGAGACACTTTCTACTACCAAGTCACTTTCTATAAAGATAAAGTCTAAACTACCCCTTAACTAATCAAAGTCACCTCTCTGGTTCTCTTTTTTTTTTTATTCTTCTCTTACGAACAATTTTTTTTTCTTCTTCTCCTCCTCTAATAATACTCCTTTGGACAAATTTTTTCTTTTCTCATATCGTTCCCATACAATCCTTCATGATTTTCTTCCTCCTAGTCGGTTCTACCTTTTTTCTCCTTCTCCATGATTGGCTCTTTGTGATTTCCAGATTCATGTATGGGTTTCTGATTTCCAGATTCAAATGCGATTCTCATGCCTCGAGAAGAGGACGATACCAAAGGACGCCGCCATGGAATATGAATCTAAGCTATGAGATTTAGTTGGCGATTTCTAAATTTGATATGATCTTTATTCAATTGGGAATTTCTTGGTGACACCGAAGAGAAGCTAAGCTCTGAGATTTGGATCTAATTTGGTGTCGAAGTAAAATTCGAATGGTGAAGAAGCGAAGCGAAGCGAAGCTTAAAGTCAATCAAAGTATAAGAGAATGTATAAAGAACTTCACTTCTTTATTAGATTTAGAAACTTCTCAAAACTAAACCTTTTTTCTCTAAGTTATATGAGACATCTCTAAAGATATTTCCTAATAATGTTGGAATTATCCAACATTTTTCCCCTTAATTCCAACATGAATCTTGGATGTGTTGATTTCTTGAACTCCAATCAAACTCCTCATTTCTTTGTACTTGTTCTTGCCTAACGGTTTCGTTAGTATGTCTGCCTTCTGCTCTACTCCTGGTACGTGCTCAACCTCGATCTGTTGATCCTCCACACACTCGCGTATGAAGTGGTACCGCGAGAAGAGTCGACAACGATGATGAAGAGGAGAAATTGATGATGACCAGAAACTTTCAAAACTAAAAGATAGATCGATGGAAGACAAGACGAAAAGCAGATCTCACCACTGGATTATTTCTGATCATCTCAGCCGCACATCCAAATTAACAAAACGAAATCATCCAACGGCCAGTAATACAATGTCAAACAAATATGTCTCAGGGATATTTTCGTCCTAATTTGTGACCAGAACAGTATAAAGTAGGGGTGTCAAAATGAGTTAAAGCTCATGAGCTGACTCAGCTCAGCTCGGATTTTCACGAGTCCGAGCTATGTTTTTTAGGCTCATTTAATAAACGAGTTAAGTGATCGAGCTTAAATGAGTTGGCGAGTTATGCGAGCCAGCTCTAATGAGTCGTGAGCTAGCTCACGAACAAATCTTTTTTTTAAGATTTAAAATATTATATTGATATATTGTAAATATATTTTTGATATACCAACCAAAATATATATTTTTGTTCTCTTTTAAGTTTTAATTAAAGCAAAAATAGAAATAATTCATTATACTTATATTAAAAAAATAGAAATTAATTTTTGTTTTACATTTTAATTTTTTAAGATATAGATATAGATTATCGTATTAAATTTTTTAATTATTTTATTCTTATATTTATTTTGTATTAGCTCGCGAGCTAGCTCATTTAGATCACGATCTAGATGATCTGAGTTCGAGCTTATGAATATAAGCTCGTATAATAAATGAGCTGAGCTGAGCTGAGCCGTGAAATACTCTAACTCATCATGAGCTGAGCTGAGCCGAGCGAACTAGCTCAGTTTGACACCCCTAGTACAAAGTGTCTCCAAAACAAAAAATATCTCCATTAAAATAAAACACTTAAAAAGTGTATTATAGCGTTATCAACCCAACGTAGAGCCAGCTAAATATATCCTCTTGTTAGAAAAACAGAACCAAGTCAATGATGGACGATTTTGTCTTTTAATATACCAAATCCCATAATGTGTGTTTTGTAATAATACTAACAATAATAGTGTTAGGTGATGGTACCTTTGTTGGTGAAATGCTCATGGTTAAACTGGGTCAATAGAAAGATAACACTTGTTACTATTGATTTCGCCAGCTATCTTGGTTCTCATTCTTGTCTTCACAAACATATTAGTCCCTCTTGTTGATTTTTCAAAAATCGAAATCTTTGGTTTAAACTTTAAAACGGCACGGAGTTATATTCATAAAGTAAAAACAGCGACGCTTTTATTTATAGAACTCACACTATTTAACCGGGCTAGTTCACAGAACAGAAGTGGTTTAAGCCCATTCAAGGCCCATTATGTGTATAAAAGCTTAGTCAAAGGAGTGCGGTCAAAAGGTTTGAGAAAACGGCGGCGTTTTTTGGTTTGTGCTTTGTCTGCTTTGATTTATCAACGGCAACGAATCATATTCAGAAAAAAATTCTTTCTTTTTTTGGATTCTCCATGCAAAATTGGAAAGCCCTAGAGAACGAACACCAACCATATGCAATCGGATTAACGCCGACGTGATAAATTCTGGTTTATCGGCGGAATCTGATTGCTCAAGGATTGAAATTGAAGTGATTCCGATCGAGTTTTTTTATCTGATGGTGATGGAAGAAGCGAAATTGGATTCGAAATCGAATTCGATGCCGAATGAGAATTTGAGATTCGGAGAAAGGGCTTTGTCTGCCGGCGGCGCCGCTTTTATATCGGCGGTCATAGTCAATCCTCTCGATGTTGTTAAGGTGGGAATTTGAGTTTTTTTTTTGTTTGCCTTTGGCTATGAAATCGTCTGCGAAAATCTGACTGAGCTTCATGTGTGTTTTGTAATAACCAGACGAGATTACAAGCACAGGCTGCAGGAGTTCCGTATCAAGGCTCGTGTCGTCTGGGTTGTTTCGAATCGAATTCCACGGTATTTTTGATTAGCTGATTCGTTTTATGAGTTTCAGACATGACCCTCTTAGTTTTGAAATGGATTTTGGATTGCTGAAGCATTGATTCCATCTTCAGGTGGTACAGGATTTAAGAAGTAATTCTCCAGGGATGTGTCGAATCACTGGCTCTGCATCTGTATGCTCTGATAATCAGTACAAGGGAACACTTGATGTGTTCTACAAAATTATCCGCCAGGTTAGAACAATTGTCTTGTCTGATTATCGTGGATATCGAAATTAAGATGGTAATAAGAGTTGCAGTGTCTATAGATAGATATGTGTCATGCAAATCCATCATTGTTCTTTGGGAAATTTAGTATTTTTCATCTTGCTGGCTTCTGGTATAGTGTTTGTGTAATGCAATTTGTAGTGGAAATTGTAGCAGCATCTAGTAGATACCTCAACTAAGGATTGTTTTAATTTTGTTATTTCTAGTTCACTATTTACTCATTTGTAGAGTTTCACAGGAACAACTTTATGCAGGAAGGGTTTTCTAGGCTTTGGAGAGGTACTAACGCAAGTTTAGCGTTGGCCATTCCGACTGTGAGTTCTCTTAAGTTAGGCTGTTTGCTTCTGCAACCTATTGTTGTTCATTGGGTCTTTATGACTTATTACTACGTCTTTGAATATGTTCCTAGGTTGGGATCTACATGCCTTGTTATGATTATTTTCGCAATCTAATGGAGGAATTCACGGCAGAGAAGTCCCCAGCTTTGACACCTTATGTCCCACTAGTTGCCGGGACAATAGCACGCTCCTTGGCTTGTATCTCTTGTTACCCTGTTGAGTTAGCAAGGACACGGATGCAGGTAACTCTTAAGGATTTGAGCACTTGTTATTGCCCATTACCTTACCTTATTTCCACGGGTGCTGACCTATTCAAGAGTTAAGAATCAACACCATAATAGTAGTCTAGTAGACCTATCCGGCTGAACGAACAAAAAATTAAAAGTAGATGTAATGGTTTCTGATTAATTTATCCATGTGGAGAGATCGACAAAGAACTAATGGATATCGATCCTTTTGTTTTACTAACAGGCATTTAAGGGAACACAAAGAGACGTGAAACTGCCTGGCGTTTGGAAGACATTAGTTGACGTCATCAATCCAGTCAAGGGTTCAAGCAATGGACAAAATTACAGGATGTTATGGACAGGTCTTGGTGCTCAACTTGCTCGGGATGTTCCGTTCTCTGCAATCTGCTGGTCGATACTTGAGCCCGTGAGTAATCAATCTGTTTCTGAAAAAAAACATGCAGATTCTTCCACTGTGTCTTGCTATCATTGTACTGGTCCTCATGATTGTTTCATTATGACTTTAGACGCGGAGAAGCATTCTCTCGTTCATGGGTGAAAAACCAAGGGCAGGCAGTATAATAGGTGCAAACTTCACTGCTGGTTTTGTTGCGGGTGCGGTTGCTGCTGCAGCTACTTGCCCACTAGATGTTGCAAAGACTCGGCGACAAATAGAGGTAAAAACACCCAACTTCATCTTCCATAATTCCGCTGAATTGCTCTAGAAATTAGAATTCATCACCAGCTTTTAGACAACTGCATTAAGTGAGTTCGGGTTATAAATGTTTTTGGTTTTTGCAGAAGAATGCAGATAGAGCCATGAATATGACCACAAGACAAACCTTGGCAGAGATTTGGAGGTATGAATAAATTAGTATGGTAATCACCCAAATGAGTAAAAGTCTTAGCAAAAGAGTTTTTTCTTTCTTCGATAACCGGAAAGTTGAAAACTTTAGATCCATGTCGGGTTTTTGTTTAGGGACGGAGGGATGAGAGGGATGTTTAGTGGAGCAGGGGCTCGAGTCGGACGGGCAGGACCATCTGTAGCCATTGTGGTTTCCTTTTACGAAGTGGTCAAGTACGGACTGCACAACTTTCACCAACAGTAACACTTTTTTGTTACTACAGAGATTTCGTTTTGATGCGAAGCTAAAGAAACACTCTTCCCCGCATCTATACTCAATAAAGAGTGCCGTATCAGGTTCTCACTACACCTTCAAAAAGGCGAAAAAGGAACATTTTTTATTTTTTTAATTATTTTTGTAAGAACCAAAAAAAATTAAGTTATTTTCAACACGAGATTCTTTATACGGAGGAATAATTAGTTAATTACTCCATGTTCAATCAAGGGTATGTGGCATAAACATAACATGTGAAATGGCATAAACAATTCCGTGATGTATAGTTTGTTTTTTTTTTTTTCACTTTTTAGCATGTGAATTGTATATAAAAATACATTTTAATCAAACTAACATTTTTGTTACCAATTGGAAATGTAATATCCATAGATCTGAAGATAGTAGTATTTTAGTTCAATTATGTTTCCCCACTATGAATAATTAAAAAGTTTTTAACTCAAAGGCTGCAAATTTCTGATTTTTTTTTTGGGACGCCAAATTTGAACAATAACCGGATTTGCTTCATCTTCATTTTTGATTCTTCAAATTTAAATAATTGTCAAATCTCTGGTAATTAATTAAAGCTAAAACAGCATTACACACATATAATATTTGAATATGAATAAATTAATATGGAAGAAATCATAATTTTCAGAGACAAAAGCACAAATCATGAGCAAATCAATAGCCAGACTCTTGAATTTATCCACAAAAAAGGGCAAATCGAAGCTACAACTTGGAAATCTGATTGGAAGAAGAGAATTAATTATTAGAAGAAGGTGAAGGAAGAAGAAGAAGCATCAAGAGGATGGATTAGGTATGTCAGCACTAACGCCACCACCATTAGCAAATACGCAATCCCTTGATCTATCGATGTCCCTGTCAACAACCCAAAAAAACCCCAAATTACATTTCAATTTACCACAAATTAGGGTTTCAAATTACAATGTGAATCGATTTTTTCCCAGATTTCACGCGGAATCTGGAGAAATCTCCATATTCAGATCTGGATTGAAAGAGAGAGAAAAAGGGAATGCGATATCGTTGAGACTTACCATCGCTGGTGGGAGGAGGAGCAGGAGCTAGGGTTTGAGCGCCGGCGAGAGACGAGATGACGGCGAAAACAAAAGTGAACAAAGCGAAACCGGCAACGGAATTCCTCGACGCCATCTCTCTGGTGTTTGATCCGACGAAAACGAAGATCCTTTGGGAAATCGTCAGCTCTCTCCCTCTCTGCAGGTGAAAAACTCCGGCGAGAGTAATGTGCAGAGACGACGATAGAGACGGAGAAGAGAGAGAAAGGCTGTGAGGATGAGGGAAGTGTAAGGAGACGACGACTTGTTTAAGGTGTTCTTTATAGTAGAAGACCGGTTAGATGTTACCGGTTATAACCGGTCAAATCTATTTTACCAGTCAGCTTAAAATTCAAGAAGCATGTATTTTCCTCCAACTTTCTTTTCTCTTTTTTCTAGTTTTCTAGTTTTCTAGTCAAAATTGACATTGCTACGTTTCTAGATAAATATAGACTAGAAAATTAGACATTATACGCCAAAACTATATACACATATTGAATTATAAAAAATACAATATATTGTTGTGTTATAACTAATGTTGTTGTGTTATTAATCCAATTCAATTTGTGATTCAAATATAAAAGTATCAATCTCGTTTTTAGTCCGATGGACTATCGTCGTGTATGATTTATAAATTGCTCACAAAAAAAAAAAAAAAAAATTTAATATAGGATAATTCTCAAAAATAAGTTTTTATTTTAACTATACCATCACTTATTTTTCTTTTCAAACATACCACTTAAATTTTTTTTTTCAAAAATAAAACAAAATTAAATTAAACTTTAAATCTTAAAAAAGGTAATGACCGTGGTTGATAAAATAAAGTTATTTACACTTTGAAAAACACATCACATATATTACTAACAGATGACTTAAAAATTTTAAAATAAGAGTTTTCTATAAATAAATAAATAAAAAAGCTCCCCCCCCCCCCCACACAAAAAAACGTGACAAAAGAAGAAAACAAAAATGGTTTGATCGAAATTGGCGGCTAGTTTAGTAGTAACGTTACAGCGAGGAAGGGCATGTGATTTGATTTATCTTTTTTGACATCATTTGGTTTATCTCTTTTTAATTTATAGTTTTTTTTTTTGTTTGTTGTTTGCATTCTTTGTTAATTATGAAAAAAATGAAAATCTTTTGGGGTGTAATGGTGGGGTTGACAGGCTGGCAGCCAAACTGGACTTATTCGTCGTGACTCTCCAATTCCTTTTTTTCCTTTGTAGTTTTTACCATACTCAATTTTCTTGTCGTGCAATGTGTTTTTCCCCTCGATTAATTTAACGGCTAGTAGTAGGTATTAATCAGCGTGATTATCGGTAAATCCGCCAAGATCTTGATTTTTAAAAAGATTTTCGTATCTTAGTCACATGTGGTTTCAGAAGAAAACAATATATATATTTTGATGCTGTTATTATAAATTTGTTGTTTTGTTTAGGTTTAGGGTTTATATGGCTTAAAATTAAACTTCGGTAATTAGTTTGACAAAATTTTATAATACTAAATTGTGAATATAAGTATTTATGGTTTTGATTGATAACTATGGTAGAAAAATATGTTTTTTTTGGGGGGTAAGTTTATCAATAAAAATACGAAATATATGAATATGCTTGACTTATTTAAGTTGGAGTACCTCGGTTGTTGAATGTACGACAATATGAATGATTTGTTGTATAATTATAATTGTTAATGATTGATGCACAATCTTTATTAGGTGGCTATTTTACAAACTAGTGAGAGGAATTAGCCGTTGGATCAGTTACATCAATCATTTTATGTTTTAAATTTAATAATCTTTTTAACATCACTAGAACATGCATGTTGCAATTGGAAATAATGTAGAATACCTTTTCAAATTTGAAAATCGTAAAACGTTATAAACTTGTATTTTTCAAGGGTAATTACTAGTTAAACATACACAAGTTATATTGGCAAAAAAAAAAAAAATTGAAATTCAATTAATCACTGAATGTAAATCCAGAAGGAAAGATACACATGTTTCACATGTGTTAAGGCCTTAAAGGGTGTTTATAGAATGATTTTCGTAATCCTAAAAAGAAAATATAAAAAAAGTACTAAAGAGCAGAGCGATTAACCAAGTCATGGTAATTAGTGGTTATAATAGTCTTATAAACATTATTTGATTGAAGAAAGAAATTAGAGCAGAAAGAGCCTGAAATAGAGGGACAGTGAAAAGGATGGGATGATGGGATTGTTGAAGGAACCATGTGCCCTGTGAAACCAACTTGCCTCGTTTGGTTCCATTTCTATATCATTTTGTCGTCAGCTATTTATAATAACAAAATATTTCATTGGAATCATCATATTTTGTATAATATGATAATATATATCAGAGATTGTTACTTGACAGACCAAAGATGATGTAATTGCTACTTTGCTAGTATCATTTTGTGTGATGAAAAAAGGTTCCAAAAAATGATATTTTGCCAAGTCATTGACGATTTTATGTTAGATTCTTTGTCTATTGGACCCAAAAATTTATCTTCTTCTTTCTTTTCGCCCGGACTTGTTACAAGGGGAATATTCAAAAGACATTTACGTGGCTGATGTGAAAGATGACTTGCAAGAGATAGCATAGAACCAAAATGTTTAAGATTTTGCTTCCAAGGAAGGATATTGATTTGATTTTTGAACACTTTTTTTTCTTTTTAAAAAAAAGAAATATATATATATATATAAACGGAATTTAAACAAACTTAACAAACATCTAAACCTAAACGGTAGATGCTTGTTAAAAGAAATTGTGAAATATGGAGAGGAGAAATAGACATCAAAAAGATGATTTACTCAACTGAGAAATAATAATCAGAGACCTATTTTCTCTCTATATATATCTCTAACAGTGAGTCTCTGACAACAATTACATAGACAAAGGCTATACGAACACACAATTGTACAGTTATATACCTCTCATCATTACACATCGATGCCGACCTTGTGAATGACCAAATCACAGATTCACTTTCTGAAGAATCTGAGAAGTTATTCTCAAATGGATCATATATATAAAATTACAGGAAGAAGAATCAGATAATATTTTTCTATCACAGACACTTTTGCTTCAACCTCTTCAGATTTGGATATAATCTCCAGATTTATGGTCCCAGATTTCAGACTCAAAGATCAGGTTTTGAGAACTTACTCAAAGAGTCTGATGCCCCGTAGAGTCGTCCCGCAAAGCCAAAAGTGGCGTCAAACAAGTTTTAGTAGCTTCATGTTTCCAGTAGAATTTGCAGCTACAAGCATATTCGACTTTTTTCTCCAACAGACGCTCGACACAAACTGTCCATTGTCATCAAAGTATTCGTTTCCAGATAAGGGATCGACCGATCCAAACTTGTATGAAGTCATTGGCATCGGTAAGGATCTATAGTAACTATATACCTGAGAAACAAAATCCAAGCAAATAGTGGTTTTTATTTAAAAGTTATATATAACTAACTATATAACATTAATATCATCAAGGCAAACAACGACAATTCAAGGCGGCTTTATAAGGAAAACTACGCGCAATTAACATAAAACCCATGGGAATATAGAATTAACTATCCTTAAAGGCTGAAACTTTGTGTTATGACGATTTGATAATACCTCATTAGTCTCTGAACCACAGGCTATGTATCCATCCAAGACCGATAATCCGACAAAATTCTGTATTCAGGTATAAAAAAGATTAAACATCAGAACTAACTAATGAATGATAAGTTAAGGGTAGAAAGAAAAAGGTTTAGGACTAACCTTTTGATTTGTATGTCCTTTATACGTCAATGAACAAGCACCAGAAGATAAACCAGAGGAACTTGTCTTGTTAAGATTCCAAAGCTTGAGAGAGTTATCAGTGGAAGCAGAAACAATGGTCTCTGAATCCATAAATTTAACATAGCTAACAGCTTTCTCATGGCCAGCCAATGTGCACCAAGGAGTTTTGACATACCGAAGATCATAGCAATAGACCTTGTAATCAGCTGACCCAAATGCCAATAAGTGATTGGAATAACCAGAGAATTGCACACAACACACATTTGCTGGGCTCCAGATTGTGCCTAACGACCGTTTCTGCATAGCAACCAGAGAAGAATATAAGTTCCACTACGTTTCGATGGTCATAAGTTTAAACAGAGAATCATACTTTCTGGAGCTATATACTGACTTGGAGTGAAAAAAAACAACAGGTTCAGCAACTTGACATAAAACTTCTTGCAATATTAAGAGATAAGGGGAAGAGCCGTGCCTCATTGATGCTCCAAAGCTTCACAGAACAATCATCACTCCCACTGACGAATTTTGTCGGGTCAGACGGAGAAAAATCAACTGACCAGGCTCTCTTCTGGTGTTCCGTGTACTGTGAAAACCCTTGTCCAGTCCCCGCATCCCATATCTGCACTCATAAAGCATCATCCGGTAAGAAAATGTCAAGTGAAAACCATGGCCAATGCATTTTCACGGTCACTTAGACGGCTCTATATCTCTATTCTATCACAAGATTAACATTTATGCATCTCATAGAGGAAGAAAGAGCGCAGGAGCCTGGTCCTATAAATCCTACCGTGCAACAGAGGATGGTAAATAAGAAAGATTCCAAACTTGACATAGATAGGAGAGGCTATGAAGTTCAATACGTACCTGAACTACACCATCATAGTCAGTCGAGGCCAAGTAGTTTTTGATGTAACTATTCCAGCAAACACAGCTTAATTTGGATTTGTTGACCATCTCTACGAGTGGATAATGAACACCGACAGATTCATCCATAAATGCATTGAAGTCAAAAATCTTGATTTTCTTTGATATCCCAGCTGCTGCTATGTGTTCCTCATCAGGGTCAAAACTCAATGAGCAGACCACACTTGCAGAGTTTAAAAGGTCTCCACTTCTTATTGTCCCACAGGTTTCAAACTTGCTATACCGAGCAAATTTGCACAACCCCTCGAAAAACACTTCCAGTTGATCTGAAGATTTTCCTTTGGTTCTTGTATCCTGATTCTCATTTTGGTTTTCAGACCACCTGTCCCTGTCTTTCAGAAGGCTTTTGTCAGAACGCGCACTAGCAACAGAATCCGGTAACTTCATTTGTGATCTCATGAAGAAATATGCATCTTCAAGTTGACGGATATTACTCATCAGCCTGTCTGTATTAGCAGTTGGTACAAACAAGGCGCCAGAAGTAGTTGTACAACGCTCGTCTAAGGGAGATGATTGCGCTCTTCTTTCAATAGCTCCACGAGATCTCACCAGTGATGCATTTGAAGAATATCTTCGCTCGGCCTCCTTAATATCATCCTCCAAGGTCTGGATGTCTTTCAAAAGCTTCGATGCATTTTTCTGCTTCTGCTCTTCTAGTGAAGTCAAAAAATGAAGTAACAGCTCAGATATCTCCTCATCAGCAGCAGTTGATAGAACTGAATTACCCTCGCATATTAACTCAGACTTTAGTATTTCTCTGTCACATAAAAAAGAAGAAACTGAGAACATAAAAAGAAACAACAAAATAGTTCACACGGTGGCATGCCATTTTATCTTCACAATTATGAGGGAAAACATTGAATAAAATTGAAGCTATCCGGCAAAATCTTATAGACGACTATCTAAGCTAATGGTAAAAAAAAATCTTGTCCAAGGTCCACACATTCTCCTTTGTACCACTTCTAGTAAAAATATTCCCCACATGATTCATTTCAGAGCAGCACTCAGCTAAATACCTAGCTGTTGGTCGGGAGGAGGGTTCAGGATGTAGAAGCCAAAGACAAAATCCAGCTTCCTTTGGGTATCTTGAGAGAAATGTTGGTGGGAGAATCCGATGACGTAAATCTGCCATCATTGCAGCATGCATCTCACTAGACTCGCAATGGCATAGCAACTGAAACAACCATGGTCAAGCTAGATATATCAGTACGCGTGATTGCCTGAAAGGGTCAAACAAGTTATACTCACAAGTTATACTGCAGACTGGCAAATACTGTTTCTGGGGTTCAAAGGTCAAGTTCACTAATAAGAATAAAAACACATAAGCAGTATATGGCAATACACAATGTTTAAACGCAAGGAAATGTTATATCCTTCGTTGTAACGCTTAGTAAACTAAAAATCCTATCACAAATATAAAACCGGTATATGTCCTTACCTCAAACAGAAGCACACCAAGCGCATATATATTTGATTTTTCTCCGATATCTTCTCCATTTATCTCCTCTGGACAAGTATACCATTGCTCTTCTAGCCATGTGGACATAGACTGTTTTCTCGTCATCGAAGACACGCTTAAATTTTTGATATAGTTTTGCTGTTGAAGTTCACAACTGTCTGGATTACGTGCGTCAACAACATTTAAATCAATCACAGGGATTTTCCTTTTGAAAGGTCTCCCAGTTGAAGTGGCCTGAAGTTGATTCCCTGGGGAATGCGCATGCAAGTCCATTTTTCTTTTCTTCAAATCCCTACCTACAATAGATGATTTCTGAACCACGGGCCTCTTCCTATTCAAATCTTCGTCAACATCTGAACCTATATCGTTCTTTCCAAAAGTACCAATATATCTAAGTTTCTTCGATGGGACTAAAGTGAAAACGGATGGTCTCAAGTCCAGCAAGAATAATCCTTGTGAGTGGGCTGAGTCAACCAGCTCCACCAGCTGCCTAAATAGACAAAGGCCGTGTCGTTTCTCTCGTTTAGCATAACTTGATCTAAGAAACTCCCTCAAACTGATTCCACACGAAGATTTAGTAAGATTCCCATCACCATGTGCTACAATCCCATTTCCTTGGGGACTTGATTTTAGAGTTAACACAGCATGAGGAGTAGGCGACTTGCTATTATCCAACTTTCTTTCCTTGCATCCTATATCTTGATCACAGACAAATTCAGGAGGAGTTTCCTGGTTTTTCCCTACTACCCCTTTCCCCTTCATAGCTCTTTTAAGTATCAACTGAGAAAAACTCGAAGAATTCAATGGCGTTTTCAAGTGAGCACTTTCGCTGATCAATGCAGGAGCGTTCATAATGCTGTTCTCACCAGCTACTCTTAGACGTTCAGAAAACGCTTCAAGATTCTGATCAGTCCTCCTACCCATAAAAGGTTTAAGGTTTTGCCTTTCGGAAGGAGCTCCAGCAAGCTGTTGTCTGATTCTTGACAACATTTGATCCATGTCACGAGGTTGAGAATCAAGATCCCCATCTCCTGTCTTAAAAGAAGACCCTCTAGCCAGACGATAGAGATGCTCAAACTTCCCAGCCCTAGAACTATCCATATTGTTACTATTATTGTTATTATTATGACTCCCTTGAACTATCCTATAGTTCCCCAATGTCAACTCTTCAACCGAAATCTTCGCTCCTGTAGCTTCCTCCGGAGACTTGTTAATATCTACATTCCTGTGAGCTGAGCTTCCAGGACAATCGCTCCTCAAAGAATCATTTCCAGTTTCTGATTCAGTCACCATTTGACGACCATCAAGCTTACAAGGAACATCATCTACTCGTCCTTTCAATTGTATGTTGTTACTCGCTACTGTTTCTTCACCGACTCTTTCCATAATCAGGCATTCACATTCATCGCATCAACACAGGCAATAAATCTTACAGCATCCATGCCCTAATCATAATGACATAAAAACAATCGAATCGCCATCAGAATCAAACCGACAAAAACAACAAGAAGAAGAACAAAACCCTACCTACTAAATTCTCCGATAGGCATATATGCATGTTCCAGACCCTAAACTACTTCAAACACAAAAATCTCCGATCCCGAAAAGCAAATTTCAAACGTGTTATCAGCGTAATCTCGAGCAGCTAATTAGAAGATTATGTGAAAATTTCAGCAAACGAAAAAATACATAAAATCAGATCGCTTACACAAGAAAATTTCCAGACACCGAGAGATCAAAATCAGATCATACAGCGAGGCGGTGATTTTTCCATACGGTGAAGCATGTGGATGAAGAAACCTCTAAGAAACTCGAAGAAAGCAATTTCAAAAACACAGAGAGAAGAAGAAGAAGAAGAAGAAGAAGAAGAAGAAGACGACGAAGAAGAAAGGTGAGGCTATAAACTTCTCATATCGATAAATTACAAAATATCTACTCGAAACACATATATGAATCTCTTCTCTATACTATTTCTGGAATCATTCCTTCTTCATTCCTATTTTTTATTTTATTTTAACTTTCAAAATAATTATTTTAATGATTAATTTTATGGCTTGAAGCCACATATCATAATCATATGCTTTTCTTTTATTCTGGCTGACAATTTTTCCAACATTATTTTATTTCATTATTTTATTACTGACATCTATAAAGAGAAAGATTTTTTCCTTCGGTCTGCCCAATTGTTCTTTTTTTGTAATGAGATTAAAAGATTACGACACGAGATTACGTTGATAATCTTTTTAATTAGTGACGTCAGCTAAAGAGACGGTGCTGTTTTTGGCGTTATTTACGAGAAATGCCACTCGTGGTTTTTGTTCTTTGGTAAGCACCATGTGTGGTCGTAGGGGCAGGTTGGTAAATAAAGAGAAAATGCGAGGGCATTAAGAATGTTGCATGGGGGAAGTGATATTTGTTAAGAGGAGGAGATTAAAACACGTCAACGTCGTTTAATCTATTCGCGATTCGAGGGGGGTCACGTGAAAGATGTGGAGATTAATAAGCCACGATATATATATATATATATATATATATATATATATATATATACACGAATTGTTATTATTATGCTTAAAACAGTTAATGGGCTGGGCTTTTTTGGAAACTTTATGGGCTGATTCATTATTAGTAAGATTTTTAAATGATCCAATATCGAAAATATTTTAATTAGAGAGAAATTTTTGCAAAATATCATAAAAGCTCGAAAATGGGTTTATTAGAACGTTTTAGTTATATTTGTTTGATCAACATTGTATATTTTAAAAGCATGAATATTTTGAATGATTAAAAAAATAGTGAAATCACATTTTTAAAATGTTTTTTTTTTCTTTTGGATTATTCTTTAAAACGACTACATTTTGTATTTTGAATTTTCTTTAGAATCAATAATTCTCTTAACACGAAATCGTTGGTTAAAAAGTAATCGTCCAACTCCCTAATCGCTTACCGGCCGATTGACTAGTGAATCTTAGAATCTTTACTTCTCTACCATCAAATCTCCAAGAGGGGGAAAAAAAGAAAACCTTTACCAATAACAAAATAGTTGCAGCCATATTTTTAAACGTAGTTTACTATGAATGAAATGCTTGTCCGAAAGATGTGGCTAATTTGGGACAAGAACTCCTGATAATTGTATATTTTTGTGTTCTTCTCTTCTTTCGGTTATGGATTCGTCTCGTGAAAATAATCGCCAACATGACGAGAAGGAGAAAAGAGAGGACGAGGCAACTTCTCTGGTGGATGTAAATCTCATGGTGGTGCTTCTCTCTCAGCTTTGTACAAGGACGACGAACGAAAGTGACAAGAGTTTGGAGAAAGAGAGAGAGGAGAGAAGAGATCATGTTGCGAACGAGGCTCGTGAATCCAGAGCACGTGCGAACAAGAGGCTTATGAAGGAAACAAAGCTCATGGAGAAAAGGACGCATGTGCTTCAACCCATGGCTAAGGAATTCAGGTGAAAACAAAATAAAGCTTGTTTAGATTCTTGTAGCTCTTTATGTTCATGTTCATGTTAATCATACCCTTTTATGTCTATAATGTGCAGGCATTACAGGAAAATGTGAAGGGGGATGAATGATAAGCTGAAAACAATCATATGTTGTAATCAAAATTTTGTTATTTGAGCATTATCTAAAGATGAAAGAAAATTACTATATTTTTTGGCGTAAATGCAAAAACTTTTAATCAAGTATTCACTTTGTAAAGAAGATATATAAAATCTTGTATCACTATATATATATAGAAGATATTCAAATTCAATTTATTAACCTAACTTGAAAAAAATGGTCAGCAACATTTTTGTATTTATTTGTTATTCTAACACAAGTTCCTAACACATGAAAAAATTTCCAACTCATTACTCTATTTTTTCTTTCAAAATGGAATTGAGTTTTACTCCAAACTCACTCTATTTTTTATTCCAAAATTTTACATTATCGATGTACATTTCAAGTTGTTGCTCAATACATAAACACTATAGAACTTGACAAATCTCAATAATTTTGACTTATCAAACTCATTGGATGAATTAACACGATTTAAAAAAACCATACAAATATGCCATATCAGTGTCTTCTTCAGCAAAACGATTATAAGATGAAGTTGCAAATTCAGAAAATGTAGAAACAATATGCCTTATAACGATGCAAATTGGTTATACTAGTTTCGGAGAAGAAGCCGGTCCACGAAACTACATTTCACGTGCTTTGTGTCATAAATTACCCACGCCTCATACCCTATTCCATTATAACACTTTGTTTTTTTTTTTTTGAGAAAGACCATTATAACACTTGAGTTTCAGAGTTCATAAAATTTACAAAATTGTTTTATTTTGTTTAAGAAATTGAATATAATTCAAAGAAGAATGAATTATAAAGTAACAGGTGACTGATGCCAAAAAAAAAAAGTAATAGGTGATTACTAAAAACTAAAATATCTGATCAATTCATTAAATTAACCAAACGACATTGTCTACAAAAACAAAACCCAAGCAAAATAGAAGAGCTGCAAAAAATCACTTATTTGTCTCTCCCTTACTGAATTTGAACCAAACTTGGAATGTAATTGAAAATAAATGGCCACCACCACAATATTTTTGTAGATTCTACGTAAGGTATGTGTTTGTAATATCCATCGTCCTCTGCAATAATGCATACAACGCTCCCTTTGTCTAGATAACTTGCAGTACAACACAAGGCTAGTTTCTTCTCTTCGTCGATCAAAAAACTTACGGGAATCGGGAAACGATCATCGTGAATCTGTGAGTCCCCCGTAAAAGATTTGCTCCACAACAACGAGGCTTCGGTATCAATTTTATTGGTCACCCAAATCTCCATCTTTGATGTAAGTATGTTGTGATGTAACACCGAGAGTTGTTCTTTTCTAACAACTGATAAAGCAATCCAACCACGACACTCAAACGGCAGAGGACACATAGACTTAAAACTTCTCTGTTCTAAAATCAAAACAAAGTAAAGATTTATTAGTTTCATCATCTGAAGCAAGCCAGTAAGTATTTCCCTTCAACGACATACCAATATGTGATAGTATATAGCAGTCGAGAGCGACGTCATTAACCCTCCATGAGTTAGTGCTAAAATCATAGATTTCAAACCCAACAACATGTCGGTATGGTTGGTGACGTTCCCAACACCTCAAAATTTTGTAGCTGTGGCAAGATTTGTTTTTTTGGTATCCTAGAGCAAACATAGAGAAGCTCTTGTAACTGGTTTTGAATTGGATCCATCTGGTTTCACCCAAACACGGATTCCAAACCACGAGTCTTTTGTCTTTGGTGGTGCATAACAACAAACCGTCGCAGTGAAAAACGGAAAATATATCGACTTGTTCTACATTAGAATAGGAATCTTGTACTCCAAGTCCACCTTTAAACTCTGCGGATGGAGCATGAGCATTGAGATTGACGCTCATTGAAAAAATCCTAAAGTCCTTCAATATGAGAACACAAAATTGCTTTGATGATTTACGAAAGTGCTTCTCGATGTGGCCGGAACCCTAGAAAGTATTTCCTCTACCAAATCCACCGGAAGATCGGACATCATCGTTGTTTCTGTCTTTGTGATCCCTAAACATGTCTCGTCTTATATAGACAAACAAGAAACTACTTATTCTACTCCAAAGTTTAATATCCTTTTCCCACAAGGAAAATGTTTACTAATTCTGTTTTTGATGAATCAATGGATTCGAAATTGTGAAGAATTCCACTATTATGGGCCCAAACAATTGGCAAAAAAAATCCAAGCCTTGAAGCCCAAACTTAGAAAACGACGCCGTATCGTATTTATGCATGGTCGGTTGGTCAAATAATTATAATACGTATGTGATTAAACAGCTAATAACCTCTACCTATAGGAGCAAAACCAAGAAAAACCTCTACCTAATCTCTCCCTTAATCAATCATTATTAAATAATTAGTCTACGTCCACAACCTAATCCACAATCCCTTTAACTTTACTTTTTTTTGTTCTTTCTCACGACATGAGACAGTTAAATTATGTTAATTTAGAATTTAATAAACAGTACCCACATGATAATGTCGGATCGGCAGTCCAAACTGACCTTGGTCGACACAAACCGTGAAGTTTATCGACTCGGAAACAAAACCCAAACTCACAACCCTATTCTTTAAAATTAAATTTTTTATAACCAATTATATTCGGTCGGTCCAATATTCCACAGTATCCTGAACATTAAAATACATGATATATATACAACGCTATATACAAACACGTGTATATATAATGGTAAGAGTTTTGCTATTATGAATTTTTTTTTTTTTTAATTTGTTGAGCACAAAAGTGTTAAATCTTTCGAAATTTCGGCTAGTCGTCGAAGGGAAATGATGTTCACACGAGGCATGAGTCTTCTTCATTGATGAGAAGATGACTTGAAAACAAACAAAAAAGTGATGATAACCGATGATGAAAAAGTGGCCGGAAACGGAATTGCGTAATAAATGAGGGGTCGTTTTCGCAAAAACTATTTTTGGTCACTATGCAATAAGAAGTTTTGGTTTGTCACTAATGGAGTTATGACGCGGTCTCCGTTATTATGACACTAATCTTTTTCATCCATTTGAACTCTTTTTTTTACAATCTTTACGGTTTATTTGCTAAAATGACATAATTGTGGATCATATTTGCTAAATTGATGTGGTGATATTTTTATAAATATCATTTTTATCGCATGATTACACTAATGCTTTTAAAAAGTATAATAATATTACATTTTTTTAACATCATCATATCATTTCAGCAAATATGACCCATAAATATATATGTCAATTTAGCAAGTAAAACCTTTTTCGTATGCACGAGTCACGACAATGTAATTTGTTCCAAAAATATAAACGCAAACAAATATAAGTTAATTTAGATTGTGTTAGGCATGATTTTATACCAATATATGTTTTGAATTGAAAAACACACTAGTGACGAAAATGTTTTAAATATAAGAGTGCAACCACTAGAATATGATCGATTGGTTTATAGAATAAAGGGGAAACTGATAATAATCTTTAACAAAAAAAAAAAAGGAAACTGATAATAATGTCAAAGAAAGTTAAGGGATCAATCATTTGATACGTGCGTGATCTTCACGATCTATTTTTTCCGGCTATATATGTAGGGTTTGATTAGACCAGCATTTTTAAAAAAGCGCCTTTTATCATCTACTAAAATTTGATTGTCAAAAAATAAATGAGAGTATGCTGCAAATGTTTTTTAAATGCTTTTATTCTCGTGCTCTCAAATGAATTTTTTCCAGAGCATTAACTTTTAATATATTTAAAAAAATTTAAAAAATTATATAACTTATTTATTTTTATATTACATCAAAAATGAATTATATTAATTTTTAATTATTTTAGCTCATATTTATCATTATTTTATTTATTCTATTATTTTAATATAATATTATAATAAAATAATAATTCAATTAAATATAATTTAAATTTGAAAAGATTATTAAAAACTTATGTTATAATTTATAAATGTAATATATATACAATAAATTTCAATGAAAATAAATATACATAATTTATATAATTATAAAACATATATATATATTAATATTTATCATTTTTATATATGTTCCATTATTTTTAAGTAAATTTTAATAAAATATAACTTAAATATTAAAATTTATAATTTATAAATATATTTATCTTAAATTTAAAACTTAATATATACCATTAGTTTATTTGTCATATTACTTGTTAAATAATATTATAATAAAATAATAATTTAATAAAATTATTTTAAATGAATAAAAATTTAATAAAATTGTTGTTATAACTTATGACTAATATATATATATATATATAATAAAATAATTTATTTTAATTTAATATCTAATTATTCATAACTCTTTCAATCATTTAAAATATATATATTAATCAAAACATACGATTCCAGCGACATATTGCTAATATTGTTTTATGCTACTGCACTTCTACTATGAACCATATTGTTTTATGCTACTGCTCTTCTACTATGAACCATATCAATCAAGGCCGTACTTTATCGTTCATGAAACTTTTGCTTACAAACGTCTCACCTTTTTTATTCAACTATATTTGATTGCGTTATTGAATGCAAATGTTAACCATTATTAATATTCTAGTGAATACGACATTTTTGTAATGATTTTACGTGGTAAAAGAAAATGGCTGAAACGTCATCAAAAGCACAAAGCCATGGATTTGGAGGTGCATATATATATATATATATATATATATATATCTTCGAAAAAGGTTTTTGTAATTATCAACAAGGTTATAATTTGAAAATTGAATATAATATCAACAACATTGAAAAACGTTACAAAATCTCACTACATGAATAAGACTATTACAAAATCTCACTACGTGAAGTTACAAGCAAAAATTATAGATTGATATAGCCAATTTGTTTATGATTTGAATTACAGTAACGAGGAATAAAATATTTGAAATGGTTATTAATTTACAAATTTCAGATTTGTGAAAAAATTATGATTGATAAAGATATTATCAACAGCTAGTTCTGGACATCGAAAGAGATTATAGATCAAAGATTCGAAATTTTCACGATTTATCAAAAAAAAAAAATTAATTAGATCACAAACAAATATTTTTTTTTTTGTTTTGTTAATAACATGTATAATACAGATTTGAAATTATGTGGTGATCTAACGACAATACTAGTGTTGGTGTATTGGTATACAATACGAAAATATTATGTGGTGATCCAATGACGATACTAGCACATACAATAAAATTTTGTCCTAAAACAAGGTATATATAAAAAATAAAATGTTTGTATAAGTTTTTTATTTTAGTGTTGGTGTAATCAACTCTGGTTGTAGGAACTTAAAAATTAATATTATAGCCGTAGATTCAATATAAATAATATGTTATAAATATTTTGCTGGAAATGCCTAATATCTAATGCGTGATTCCATTGGCTAATTGTAAAGCTAGACAGCATATAAATAAAGACGTCTATAAAACGAGACAACATAATATAACACCCATATGGGACCGCTATATATATATATGGTCAAAATTATTCGATAGAACTAATGACAAATGCATGGAGACATCAGATATGTATGATTATTACAATAAATAACTATGCTTACTGGAGAAATTGTGTGTCGTTTTCTTATTCGTCTTATCATAATCAATTACTCGTCTTATCATAATATTATAATTGTATGCTATCATCCCGTATGGAACGCGAGGACGTTTAATTATTCATACAACTCAAAAGCTAAACACTGTACATATATTATAACAATGTTGTGCATAAATTTAATGTTATAATTTATGGTTGACATAAATATGTAAATGTTATCAATCTAATCACAGTTTATAAGTTTGGATAATGATAACGATCACAGGTTTAACCATTGTATCATCGCGGTGGTGGGGATAACAAAAACAAGAGTGGATATAATTAGTGAAGAAAAAAGGTTGCATGCAAAAAATTATTATTCGCACAAAAATGAAATAGTTGTCGCAATTAAAATTATTAGAGTTTTTCAAATAATTTCTATGAACAACGTAGTTTAATTTTTTTTTTTAAGTTTTGGCAAAAATCTACTCATCAAAATACACAAAAAATGGTACAAGCCTACAATGTAGGGTGTTCAACCCCAAAAAATCGAATCGATTCTAATTGCTCAAAAAACTTCAATATAAAACAAACAGAAACCATAAATATATGCAGTTTTATGTTGAGTTTATAGTGTTCGGATTATAGTTTTTGATTTTTTTTTAGTTTGTACTCAAGATAGGACTAAGCGAAGAGGTTTTCAAATTTGTAGGATGACTATTTTTAAAAAAAAATTGATTGGATAGCGTATTTCTAATTTTTGGTATAATTTTAAAATATTAATTGTGACATGTAAAGAATATGAAATCATAAAAAAAAGTTAGATATTATTGTCACTGATGTATATATAATTTGGTTTGCTAATGGAACTGGCTTAAATTTCCGGTCAATCGTAGTAGGGTCCACTCAAAATCAGGCATTTTTCGTAATTGCATGAAACATTCGGGGTGAAAGTAAGGAAAACGTAAAGAATGTGACCGACAAAAAAAAAAAAAAGAGACGAGACGAAATACGTGGACGGCATGTGCCACGTAAGCAGAAGCAGGAAACGCACTGTGGTCAGTAATGCGATCCAGAGGATATTTTCTATGGATCCAATTATATTCCTCCACGTGTCAAAATGAGATTAAAGCTAACCAACTGATTCTTCTATCTATCACCGTGGTAATCCAATTAGAATATCAGTGTAATTTTTGTTTTGTTTTGACGTGTGTTGGATCCATTTACCTCGTAACTTTATTGACAAATATTAATTTAGTTTCCATCTAATCAATTTCTTAGTTGTTTTCCATTTACCTCGTAACTTTATTGACATATATATTAAATAAGTTTTAGCCAATCAAATTTCTTAGTTATTTTCCAAGTAGTATGGTTTCTTTTGTCGTGGACCGAGATCCAAAAAAATATTAGCGGTTAACAATAAAATTGTATATGTGTCATGGTACAATGCTTTTTTTAGCTCAAAGGAAAATGTGATATGTGTTGACTTGTCATGCATGATTGCATGTAGACAATGTTTAAACTTCTTCGACTTTTCCACATTATTTGAATCAGTTCATGATTTTCTCGGTAGAAACAATAAAGTATTTTTGAATTGATGAGTATAATGGATAAAAACATATTTTTCTTATATATCTTTTAAAAAAAAAATTATAACGAGACGCGTTCATATTTATATGTCAAGATATAAAAGTTGTTGAAACGACAAAAACAAAATAAAAGTTGTTGAAATTAACCACTATACAAATTCATAAAATTCATTAAACCAATACTCACAAATTTAAGAGAATATTTTTTTTAACAAGAGTTGGCTTCTTCTAAGTTCTAAACTTCTTTAGTGTAATGACGTTTTATATATTTAGATGTATCGTTTTACTCATCAAACTCAAGATTTTAAAATGTAATTTGTCCACATATGCGATTTCTTTGTTCATTATAACATAAAATGTCGTGTCCAAACAAAGCCTAATTAATAACAGAGAAATTTTCAAGATATCTATTTTCAAAAATGCTTTTGTTTGAAAACATTTTCAAAAATATCCTTTTATATAATTTTATAAGATATTATATAAATGTTTTTAAAATTTTAAAAGATATTTATAAACATTTATAAGTTATGTTTAACATTAAAAATAACATAAATGTTATAAACATTTTTTATTAACATAACTACTTTATTATAAATGTTTAAAAATTTATATATTATCTTATAAAACTGTATAATTTTTTTATAAAAGTGGTATTTTTTAAAATGGACAATAATAAAAGATATTTTTGAAAAAATACATCATAAAAGAGGTATTTTTGAAAAGATGAATCATAAAAGGGATATTTTTAAAAGGGCAATTCTCAAAAATACCACAAAAATAATTTTTTGTTCCAAATATACTATCGTTTAGTTTTTTTTCCAAAAATAACAAAAAATTTTATTTTTCCAAAAATACCACAAAATTAAACACCTAAACCCTATACCCTAAAAACTAAACCCTAAACCCAAAATACAAAACCCAAACCCAAAATTTTAAATTATAAACCCTTAAAACTCATTTTGAGTGTTTGTGGTATTTTTGAAAAAACAAAATTTTTAGTGGTATTTTTGAAAAAAAAAACTAAATAATAGTATGTTTGAAACAAAAATATATTTTAGTGGTATTTTAAAAAATTCTTCTTTTTTAAATTCCCCCTTAATAATAAACTAAAATTTTGGTATAGATAATTACGCATGTTCATTGGGGGTTAAAAAATGTATAATAGCATTTTTGTATTTCAGGTTTAAATTTTCATTGGGACATATAATTATTTTTTAAATTGGAATATCTAAAATCTTAATTTTAGATACATGAGACATTATTGGTTGAAGGTTCAGAACTCCCATAGTTTATATAAAAAAATTTTAGAAAATTAAAACAAAATATTATTTGAAACGCATTCATATAAAAGCAAATTAAGTAATATGAATAACAGATAAGATACGTGAAAGTATAGTAATTAAAATCACAACTTAAATGGTAGAAATCGGAATAGCATTTGTTTTTATTTTTTTAGAATTTTTTAGAAGTTTTAGATTATTTTAATTTATTTAAATTTTTTTATAAATAAAGATTTTCAAAATAGCATATTTTTAAGTTTTTGTTCTAAAATAGCACACTATTTTTTTTTCCAAAAATACTACCAAAAGTGTTTGTTTTCAAAAATACCACAAAACTAAAACTAAACTTTAAACCTTCGAAACTAAACCATAAACCCTCGAAACTAAACCATAACCCTCAAAACTAAATTATAAACCATAAAAACTAAATCCTAAACTCAAAATAATAAGCTTAAACCCAAAATTTTAAATTATAAACTCTTAATACTCATTTTTAGTATTTGTGACATTTTTGTAAAGTAAAAATTTTTAATAGTATTTTTTTTTTAAACTAGTGATGGTATGTTTGGAATAAAATATATTTTAGTGGTATTTTAAAAAAAAATTATTTTATAAATAACTTTAGATAATTTTTAAATATTTAAATATCAAAACATATAATTTACGAATAATTACTAACTCATATTTTTTTCGTTGGAATAAATTATTTTGATTCAATAAATTGGCGTGACCATGGTCTTATTACCAAGAAAATAACCCAACTCGTGTGATGAAAATAAAACAAAGAAGTGCGAGACTTCTCAGGAAAAGAGAGAGTCGGAGAGATAAAAAAAAAAAACTCAGTATAACGGCTTTCACTGATCAATCGCCTTCAAAATATCAAACTTTCTTCTTCTTCTTCTCCGTCCTCTTTTTCTCTGTTTAGTTTAATCCTCTTCTATAAATTCACAGCTTCTCTTGACTTTCCAAAATCACTCAACTTTTTCTTCTTCTTTCTCACTCCTAAATCTTTCTCCCTCTCTCTCTCTTCGACCAAAGCTACAGAGCTCGCAGCACCAGCAGGTACACTCTCTCTCCTCTCTCTCACTCCTTAATCGGGGAATTTATGCTCTATATATCCAAATCTCTGCTAATCCGTTTCGTCTGATCGGGAAAAACACTTGTGATTTCTCCGGCTCCGACCACGTTGACTTTTTGTCTCTCTCTCGTTCAGATATATTCCAGAGTTTCTCGTCTTACTTCTTTTTCCAATCTGATAGATTCCGATTCGGGTCTGATTGTAACCTCTAGAAATCTATTGGGTTCCTCGAAAAAAAGTCAATTTCAACTCGATAAAGAGTTTTTCCCGAGAAAGTACCAGTCTTTTTTTTTTTTTTTCTCGGGAAAATTACTGATCTTGGCGAGAGAATAAATCTATTGGGTTCGTTCTGTTTCCTCCTTCAATACGCTTCTTATGCGCAGATTCAGGAAAACCGTTTTCCCCCTTTTTACAAAAAAAAAACTGCTAAAAAGGTTTCGAATATTTTTGATATCTATTGAAATTTTTTTCAAAAACTTTCCCTTTCTGTATGCTCAGAAACATAAAAGAGCTTTAAGTTTCTTCCTTCCTTATCTCTCTCTCTCTTTAGCTATCTGCAAATCTGTCAGAATCTGCAGGCTTTTTGCTAAATCTGAGAATCTGGTACGGATTGTCTCCAACTAATTTGATGAATTATCGCCATTGTTGCTCACTTTTTCGTTTCCTTCTGATTTAGGATGTTGGAGAAGGTTGAGACTTTCGACATGAACAGAGTAATCAATGAGTTCGATGAAATGACAAGAAACGCAGATCAAGTCCAGAAACAAACATTGAAAGAGATTCTACAGAAGAACAAATCCGCCATTTACTTACAAAACTGTGGACTCAATGGTAACACAACAGACCCTGAAGCTTTCAAATCAATGGTTCCATTAGTCACTGATCTTGATTTAGAGCCTTACATCAAAAGAATGGTTGATGGTGACACTTCACCTATTCTCACTGGTCAGCCCGTTCCAGCCATTTCCTTAAGGTTTATAAAGATCTGTTTTTTTTGCTTATATCATCGATCGATTCTGTTTTCTCATGAGATTAATCAATCAATGAATCTGTTATTATAATCCTCCACAGCTCTGGAACTAGTCAAGGCCGTCCAAAGTTTGTTCCTTTCACTGATGAGTTAATGGAGAACACATTACAACTGTTTCGCACTGCTTTTGCCTTCAGAAACAGGTAATAGTGATTATGTTTCGCCACTTTTCACACTTTTCTCTGTTCCTTAAAAAAAGATTGTTATTTTTTTAACCTTTTTAACGTTTTGGTTTGTTTGATTGTCTCATGTTTACAGAGACTTTCCAATTGATGACAATGGGAAAGCTTTGCAATTTATCTTCAGCAGCAAGCAGTACGTATCCGAAGGTGGTGTTCTGGTTGGTACCGCAACCACAAACGTTTATCGGAACCCGAATTTCAAAGCCGGGATGAAATCGATACAGTCTCCTTGTTGTAGTCCCGACGAAGTTATCTTCAGTCCTGATGTCCATCAAGCCATGTATTGCCATCTCTTATCAGGGATTCTCTTCAGAGACCAAGTCCAATACGTGTTTGCCTCCTTCGCTCACGGTCTAGTTCACGCGTTTAGAACCTTTGAACAGGTTTGGGAAGAGATCGTTACCGATATAAAAGATGGTGTCTTAAGCAACCGTATCACTGTCCCATCAGTCCGTACCGCAATGTCGAAGCTGCTCACACATAACCCTGAACTAGCGGAGACAATCCGCGCCAAATGTATGAGTTTGAGCAATTGGTACGGATTAATCCCCGCGCTTTTCCCGAACGCAAAGTATGTTTACGGGATCATGACTGGCTCGATGGAGCCGTATGTGAAGAAGCTGAGACATTACGCGGGTGATTTACCTCTTGTGAGTCATGACTACGGTAGCTCGGAAGGATGGATTGCTGCTAATGTTACCCCGAGATTGTCTCCAGAGGAAGCTACATTTGCTGTGATTCCGAATCTCGGTTATTTCGAGTTTCTCTCTGTGTCTGAAACAGGGGAAGGAGAGCAGAAACCGGTTGGTTTAACCGAAGTCAAAATCGGAGAAGAGTACGAGGTTATCATCACAAATTACGCAGGTATATACCTAACAAATCTTCCAATTTAAGTTAAGGTGCTTACATCTAAATGGTTCCTAGTCTGGTTTTCGGTTTATGAAACTTAGAAACCAAATGCAATTCGATTTACACGGTTTATATCGCGGTTCAAATTCGGTTTCATTTGAAAGTTTAAAAAAAAAATAATGTTTAATTATCTTTCAGTTTGGTTGGTTTTGCTTAAGGATTGTTTGAGATATAGAAAACATGAAACCAGATCTGTTTATGTTCCTTAGAGGTTTTCGGATCGATTTTTCATTATGGTTTCGGTTGTTTCTGAACACTCCTTAACTCCTCATTGGTCCACAGGGTTGTATCGATACCGGCTTGGAGATGTGGTAAAGATCATTGGTTTCTACAACAAAACTCCTCAACTGAAATTCATATGCAGGAGAAACCTAATTCTCTCTATCAACATCGACAAGAACACGGAACGAGACCTTCAGCTTTCAGTAGAATCCGCAGCAAAGAGACTCTCAGAAGAGAAAATCGAAGTCATAGACTTCTCTAGCATCGTCGATGTCTCAACAGAGCCAGGACATTACGTTATATTCTGGGAGATTTCAGGTGAAACAAACGAAGATGTTCTTCAAGATTGCTGTAACTGTTTAGACCGAGGATTCATCGATGCGGGCTATATGAGTTCCCGGAAATGCAAGACAATTGGAGCTTTAGAGCTTAGAGTCGTCGCAAAAGGAACATTCCGGAAGGTTCAAGAGCATTTTCTCGGGCTCGGATCATCGGCTGGACAGTTTAAGATGCCAAGATGTGTGAAGCCAAGTAATGTTAAGGTTCTACAAATTCTGTGTGAGAATGTGGTGAATAGGTTCTTCAGCACAGCTTTTGACTGATACTTTGTGAAATCAAGAAAGTGGTTTTTAGTTGGTTTGTTGTCTTTATTGTCAATAGAGGATAAGGAGAACAACTTTTCATCTTGATATAGGAAGATGTATGAATGTAATGTATCACAGTGGTTTTACTTTGCTTTTTGTTCAATTAATAATGTTTGGGAGATTAAATAGATTTTTGATGTGACGTTACTTATTAAAATAAATATGAAATTAAGATTCGAATTTGATTGTAGATACGGAAATTAAATCCGGACAATCGAATAGATTTCAATCTAACCTATACGTGATTATGACATTATAGGTAGGACCTAGTAATGTTTATATCTAAATTCTCAAGCGAATTGTCGTTTTTTTTTTTTTTTGAGAAAAGTTTTACTATTGTTGTTAATCAGTTGACTAGCTTATATGCAATCTTAAAGTAACTTTTCATAATCAAAACTCTCTAAGTAAACTTTATCGCCTCCTGAGAGACGTACTGTATGTTTTTTAATTTATATTTCATAACATACGCATGATCATACTGACAAGGTGTGGTTATATGTCTTAGCATAATAATTGATATATAAGTATTGGATAAATACAAGTTTATTCATAGACGATTACGAAACACATATACTATTGAAATTTAAAAAAACTCAATAGTAGCAAAATTTACTGTCGGTCCACAAGATGATCTTATTTATCCATTTGAGTAAAAATTGTAAAGTTACATTGATGTATTTTCTTCCAATCCATTTATGTTCATGTCTAAATCGAATTTTGTAATTTAGTGGAACATTAATCCATTATATATACTTCACGTTATAAACAAATATGTATATTTCAAATCAAACAATTATAATCTTAATTATAAATTGTTGACGATTTTGATTAATTATAAATTGGTGAACAAGTCTTTTGTCCTATATATATATAATTATTTTTTTTCTGTTTTTGTAATATTATATTTTTTTTTAGGGGTTGATTGGTTTACCCGTTTGCGGACGGTTGCGGTTGGTAGCATTTGACAACAAAATAAACCGTTCAATACCGCTTCGTACCACTTTATATCGTTTGGAACCGTTCTAAATCAAAAGTTTCTTCCCACAAACATTTGCGGTTACGGGCAGTTACGGGTGGTTGATAAAATATTTTTTTGAAAAAATATTCTATTAAATAATAAACTAAAATTTACAAAAAAGTTATTTTAAAAAATTTATTTTTATATCGAATATTATCATATAAAATTATATACATTTGATATATATTTTAATTAAACTAAACTTGTAATTATAAAAAAATTATTGTAAAAATACTATTTAATTATTCTATTTAAAATATATATTTTTAATTTTTTATAATAATATATTTTTGATTTCAATTTTAATTTTAATAATTATAAAAAATGTTATTGTATATACAAAAAATATTCCAAACATCTTTAAATTTTTTTATTTAATTATTCTATGATTTATTTAAAATATATAATTTTAATTTTTATAATAATATATTTTTGATTTTTATATAAATTATATATTATGTGTATTTTGGTAGTTTTATGTAAATTCGCTATCGCATCCGCTGTAAACCAGTCATAAACGTCCCGCAAACATATCTATTTTCAACCGCTTTACCAGTCGCATAAATTATCCAATAACGTTAGAAACCGCTACCGCCCACTTCCACAAATTTCCGTAATCACACCCACATCTACTGTCTTTAAACCAGCCAGGCTTAGAGGACAAACATACCACACAGGTTCATTGCATGCCGTTTTTCTCTTTTCACGCCACTCTTTTTTTTATATGATATAATGCATGATAATTAATACTATAACGTATCATATCTTTATATAGAAAAAAATAATATATAACCTTTTTAGTAAATTATCCCTAAATAATATCAGTGGAATATGGCATATTGAAATTTTCCAATTTTGAAACAAGCATAAAAGGAAAATGATAGCTGGAGATTATTCTAAAGAAACGGTTACACTGACAAAATGAACATACATATACATTTGTTAGGTTGAGTAGCAAATTTGGTATTAATTATAAATGCATGAACATATTAACAATATAATGTATATATATATTTCGTGTTTTTCTTCTTCCTAAAAAAATACATTTATTAACACAATTGTATCTGGTCAGCTCAGATTTTCCATCCCTATATAACAACAAACTTCGATTCAGAGACAAAGCAAAAAAGAAAAACTTTAAATTTTGTTGTCAGAAATTCGACAATATAGAGAAAGTCTTCAGTGTTTCACTTATGACAAACACAAGATTCAATGGAATTAACTTACAAGACAGAGCCAGAGAGAAAATCAGTGGTGGTCGTGATCACAAAATATGGGACTGTGAGAGTCCTCTCTACGATTCCTACGAACTCGTCTCTTTTGCTCACGTCATTGAGCGTAAACTAATACCTCTCTCTCCTCTCTGCATCGACCGTCGAGACTTGTCTCCGCCGTCTGGTTTGAGTCTACGAGCTCTGATGGATAAGGATAAAGACGACTTTTCTTTTGTTTCGAAGATGACGATGCCTTCTACTCGCCGGAACAAAGATTGGTGGAATTGGAATAAGAACGATGGAAAGAAGGAAAATATCAAGAAAAAGAAGAAGATGTTTGATTGTAATTTTTGGTGGAATTCGTGTTACAAGAACTTGTTTGTCTAATATGTAAACCAGTTTTATTAAGTTGTTTATGTGATGAAAAAAATGTGGTTTGAAGGTTTGTTTACTTTATATTAAATCGAATTTTTGTTTGGTCGTCTACAATTCACATGTGCATGCTAAATCACACACACTCTAGCATATACATAATCAAAAGAAGTAATCATTCCGCTCCCGAAATAATTTTGTGTTGGGATTTCTTTACACATAACATAATTGACATTGTTTTTATCAGCAAAACCTAAATTATAAAATGATTTTAGTATGAAATGTAGTACTTTTAGAATGAAAAAACTTACGGTACCTAGCAAATAAACGTTCAATTTGAATGAAATTGTTATCAAAATATATTTAGTTATTATAATATCTTATAACGAAACTTTAATAACGACAGATATATGTAATGATATTGTCATATCGATGTAGCATTATATGTTTATTCTAATAAATATTTTAGTACGAATAGTTATGGTGAATCTGATATTGAGAATTGTGTGGTTTTTTCATACTATGTGAATTTTACGTTTCAAGCCCAAAAATAAATTATATTACGAGCGGGCTTAATTTAAGCCCATAGTGGCCCATCTTCAGGGTTCGAAGTTTCCTGATTGATTCGAAGTAAATTGAAACTTTAAAGCTATTTTGTTTTGTAATTTAAATCCTATGTGTAAAGCAAAAAAGTATATATAGCCTTCGACCACATCTTCTGTTTTTTTTTTTCTTTCTCAAATGAATTGGAATAAGTTTGGTTCCTTTCCCTCGTTCAACTTTTTGAAAACTCATCGTATTTTAAAATAGAAAGTTGACACGGTTTGTTTATCAAATAACAAAGGATGAAATCAGAGAATCAAAACCACTCAATAAACAAGACACATAACAAGGACCTCAAAGTCTCAAACCACACATGAAAAAATATACCATTAAAAAGTCAAAATCAGTACACTTTGATCAGAAAAATAAATGTGAAATAGACAACTAACTACTCTCTTCCACACCCTCATCAATTTAATGTTTCCTTTATTATCCCAAAACCAATTTGGATTTTTTAACTGTTTCCTTGACTTTCTCCATCGTTGATAATTTGTGAGCTCCACTTCGAAATGTAAAGGATGTAATTCACCAGTAATTTCTCTTAGTTCCTTCATCATAAATTATATTACGGCTTCAAATGCGATATGGAGAACAAATATACAGCTAGGTGCGGAATAGGCGAAATAGTATCAAAATTAACATATAAATTTACTTTTCCCTCTTCGTAGCGCATCTCTACTCACACATTCGAAACCTATATCTACATAAAATAACTAAATTTCAAAATATTCTGAATTTCAAACCAAAATATCAGAAGGAAAAAAAAGGTAAAGGTAATATTAAAATTTTATTCCATAGCATAAAAAAAGAAGAAGAAATAGAAAACAATGGCCCACTTTGTAGATTGTCCCGCCCATAATAAATCGATTATAAGCTCACTTTGTCAGTCTTTTTCTTTGATGTATGCAAAAACAAAATCAAATATTGTAATTTGGATTTTGAGATAAACAATCAAAGCTCACAAACGAATAACACAAAAACATCAATCAGTTATCTGCCAAACGACACCGTTCTTTCTTCCGCCGTGTGAGGAGGGAAAATTCAGAGACCATTGCATAAACACATAATAGTCTCTTTCTCTATCTGATTTTCTCTTCTTCGTGTTTACTTTTCCGGGAAAATGAAGGTTAAGAAAAAGAGGATCGAATAGAAACAAGAGCTTCTTCTTCTTCTTCCTAGATTCCATCTTCTTTCATCTCTCTAGAGACCTAAAAAAGCTCATCAAGAAAAAGCAAAAACTTAATTTCTCTTCTTTTCTTCAATACGAAGTTTTTGTTACAGTGTTGTTTGAAAATTTCTTAATTTTCTTGTGGTAATGGCTGAGTCGACGATCCAAGTAAGGCTGGTTCGTTGTCCCAAATGCGAAAATCTCTTACCAGAGCCTAAAGATTGTTCCTTTTTCAAGTGCGGTGGTTGTGGAACCGTTCTTTGCGGTTAGTTTTCATTTTTCGTCTTCTCTTTTGCTGAAGAAAGTTGAGCCAAAAAAGGACAATTTCGAGATCAGTTTCTTGTTTTGATGTTTCAACCACTCGTTTAGTTTTTCTGATTCTGGTTTTTGATTTCGATGGCGTCGATTTTTGTCTGACCCAATAGAGTTTTTGTTTGTTTGTTTTGTTTTGTATGTAAAGCCAAAAACAAGGACCGTGAAGCAGATTCAGTGTCGGTTAAGTCCGTGGAACATAGAGCCAAAGAAACTGAAGCTAACTCTGCTTCAAGTGAAGAAGAATCTGATTCTGATGCTTCATTAAGACACGAACAAATTGGTCAAACAGAGAGTTGGGATGTTTACAATGATCCTTGTTCGAAACCGGATGTTGTTGATTCGGGTAATAATAACGATTCTCAATCGAGTTTGGAACGGTTTAGGAAAAGAACAACGGAGAGAGGCGATTCCGAGGGTTTCAGATTCTCTGCTTCTAACTACTTCCCAGATTCTCTGTCTAGTGACGAAGCAATCGAGCAAGACAGAGCTGGACTGGTGAGAAAATTGGATAAGCTAAAAGAACAGCTTCTTCAACCTAAAGAGCGACAGATCCTGAGTTCATCTTCAGGGTTCGAAAAGGCTCCATTGCGGTTTCCAAGTTCTGGGAAACACGTCGCAGATCCTTCCTATTACCATCAATATCGAGAACCTGAACCTCCACGTCTTTATAACAATAGCCCTGACGTTTCTCTGGATGGTCCGATGCATAACCCAGCTCATGTTCCAGCTTATGGAGACACTCTCAGGTTCCGGATGCATGAAAGAACTCTGCAGCCATCTCATCCGCACTATTCTAGACAGTATATTGGTAATAGCGGTCATGATTTGTTCGATACACACCCGCGAAATGAGATGTTACACCAATCAACTTGCTCTTGTTTCCACTGCTATGATCCATATCATAGAGCTTCCGGCTCAGTGTTTCCTCCCTCAGGGTTGCCTGATGTTCTGCATAACGCCGGTTTTTACCCTCATGAGAGAAGTATTGGGTTTGGTTCTTCATTGCATAGTCCTAGAACCTTTATTCCCTCTCCTGGTTCTACATCTCGTGGTCCACAGCTCAATGGAAGATGCCGAGGTGAATCTCGGGATGCGCAAATGAATGATATTTCTCGTGTTCGTCCCCCTAAAGCGGGATCATCTTCAGGTGGTTCTCGCCTAATCCACCCGTTGGCTGGTGGTGCACCATTTATAACCTGTAAAAACTGCTTAAAACTTCTGAAATTGCCAGACAAAACAGATTCCGCTACGAGAAAGCAACAGAAACTGCGCTGCGGAAATTGCTCTCGTTTGATAGATTTTTCCTTTGTTGATAAGAAACTTGTTCTCTCTACCGATCCTACTTCAGCAAGAAAAGCAGAAACTCAAAGTAAGCTGCATTGGGTAACTGCCGCTAACTTCTCTTCTGATGAGAATGATAATGCTGCTTACAAATTCCATTCTATGGATACGAGACCAGGGGATGTATCAACTGGTCCGGCTTTGAACTCAGACAAAGCTCAAGAAATGCAGATCGCGGAATTTACATCTCCTAACATGTCTGAAGACGAGCTAAGTTCAGACAGTCCAACAGCTAGGACACTTACTCCAGATTTGCATCTTCACAAAGACTTTGATCACTCTTCGATCAATGTAAGAGACCGGTCTGGGCCAAGGAACCAAAGCTCTCGTTCAGAACAGGACAGGGTCACACTGAGCAAAACAGCCATGAGACAGAACTCTATGAAAGAAGCTTCAGTTGCAATTGAGATGGACGTAAACGACTACTCTCACAACAGTGGAGTGTCTCAAGATTCTGCAAATGACTATGGAGAGGACCAGGGAAGAACAAAGAAGGGTGGATTTGCGAGTATTGTGAAGAATAGCTTCAAGGATCTGAAGAAATCCATACAGAACGACGGCAGAAGTGATGTTTCGATAAATGGGCATCATGTAGCTGAACGTCTGTTGAAAATGGCGGAGAAGCAGGCCGGACCAATCCGGCCAGGAAACTACTGGTACAAGAAGCTGTTCAATCTCATAAATTCTTCTCATTTACTAGCCCTAATAGCTCTCTTCTGTCATGTTGCTTCGTACCAGGTACGACTACAGAGCTGGATTCTGGGGAGTAATGGGAGGCCAATGCCTTGGAATATTACCGGTAAACATCAGAACGAATCATATTCTTCTCTTCATTTTCTTCTGAACATTTACTAAAGTGGCGAAATATGACTCCTTTCTTACAGCCTTTCATTGAAGAGCTCAATTACCCAATGCCAGAGAATTGCGCAGGCGGAACCACAAGAGTCTTTGTGAACGGAAGAGAGCTTCACCAGAAAGACCTGCGCTTGCTCACTGCCAGAGGTCTCCCACGGGACCGAGATCGGTCCTACACGGTTTATATCTCAGGTAGAGTCATAGACGAGGACACCGGTGAAGAGCTAGATAGTCTTGGCAAACTCGCCCCAACGTAAGCTTTCACAAAGCCTGTAACATATCTCCTTTGCCTTTACCTTTCAAGTTCATATATCTGAGTTTGATGCTACATGGTCAGGGTCGATAAGCTGAAGCGTGGGTTCGGGATGAGAGTTCCCAGGAGAGCTGCATGACGAAATCTCGAGAAATGTTCATGAGCCTCCCCACTAAGTTGTTGATTCTCTAAACATCCATGTTATAGATTATCCTAACATTCTAAGTTAAAAAAACTTTGTTCTTCTTACTCTACAGAGACTTCTATAATCAATGCAAAGAATGAATGAGAATGTGCAAAATGAAATATCATTATTGGCAACAAGAAATCTAAAACATCAAAAAAAGATCTGTGTATTCGAAAGCTTCCAAAAGCATTATTGAGCTTACATTACACTGCATAAACTAAATGTTTTTCAACTCACCACATTTTGTAGCATCTTCCCATTTTCCTTTTCACTTGTTTGGTGAGACATTCTTCTTTGGCTCCCCTTTCGTAACCTGATCACGAGACATCAAAAATTCGACTCAAAATTAAACCTTTGGATCAATGGTACCAAAAAAAAAAAAAAAAAAAACACAATCTCCAGGAGATCCATTAAAAGCTTGAAATCGCTGATGAATATCTTAAATAGTGATTAAAAATCTTAATAGCATGTAACTGGGTTTCTAGATTCAACCCCTAAAAACCGAATAAAGGCAATCCTGATCCACCAAATTGAGACTAAGAAGAAGACAAACTTTCAATCAGAGGATGTTTCAAGAGTATTTGCGATCCGAATAAGATCATAGAAAAATTGCGAAGAAAAACCAGCCAATCAAGAGATGGATCTAGGGTTTACTTTTTCAAAATTTTAAAATGATCCCAAAAACAAGAATTGGAGAAGGAAAAAAATACGTTCTGTAAGACGAAGCCGACGGCGACGGCGGCAATTACAGCTCCGCCGAGGATAACAGGTGGACCGGAAAGCAGACTCCACTTTCGGTATATCATCTTCTTCTTCTTCTTCCTCGCAAGTTTTGTTGTGTGTCTCCGACTATCTGTAATTCTGTATCATTCTCTCGATGAAATCGACTCAAGTCTTTGTTCGAGATTTGGGTGTTAACTTGGGCTTGGGCTCTAGGCCCATACGACCCATTGTAAACGAAACATTGATTTGAAAACCTGAGATTAATTTTGGTAGTTTAAAATAACATTCCATGAAATTAATTTCTTTTTACTATTTGGAATCCTCTTTTTTTCCCCGACTATTTGGAGAGAAAAAAGGGAAGAATTTTCTACTTTTAAAAATGTTTGTTCATCCGAATAATAATTGCATCTTTCTAGTTTACAAAGCGTTTTCATAATTTTAATCATTCAACAAATGTCTTAATATCAATTTAACCAAGAATGATCAATTTAAACTAATAAATAAACCTTATAAAACCCTTTGTTTATTAATTGTCATTTCATTGGGAATTCACAAACCCTATTGAAAAAAAGAAGGCAAAAATCATTCCTAAAAAGCCAATCTTTATCCATAGGCAAAAATAATATATAACCCTGAAACTAACATACTCACTATCTATATAATTGCGAGAGAATTACATTCACCATTTTTAAAATCTACGACCACAACCAATCATCTCCAAACTCGATAATATTGTCCAAAGACGAGAAATACGAATCTGCAGTTTCGGAATTCTCAACAGAAGCAGGAGCTGACACAATCTCGCTGGTGATTCCTGATGTTGCAGGAGAAAGTTTTTCCACCAGATTTTCCGAGAAAATGTTACTTTTCCACTCGCCATTCTCAATCTCATAGTTAGAGAAAGAAAACGTCCTGAAAATGTTCTTCTTGTTCTCCAGATCATCAAGACTTATGATCACTTCTTCGGTTTTCGTCGGTTTAATGTCTTCTTCTGGTTTCTCTGCAACATTTACTTTGTTTCCTTGTTCGAACATTGAAACAGAGGAGTTTGTGGTCGTCGTCTTCGGAGATGTGTTGATGTTACAAGTATGGTTTCCGAGATACTTCACTTCGTAAATCGAAGGATCTGTGTCTGATTTCTGGACTTGCTTCACTGCTAAACAATCTTGTGTGAATCGATGCGTGCATCTGTAATATCCTCTGTATTAACAAAAACAGAGACATGAAATTGTTAGCTAAATACCCAAGAAAGAAAGAAAAAATTAAATTAAAAATTTGAAATTCTCAAAACAGAAAATTTCATAATCTTACCTAGGATTTTTGGATCCATGAATATCCTTTTGTCCGTATTTTCTCCAGCAATAACCGTCATCAATAAAACCCTTTTCTTGTCCTGTTTCGACATAAACCCTAACTTTCTCAGTCTTGGTCTCCAATGTTGTTTTCCTGCAAATCACAAACAAAATCAGACACTTGAAACCATAAATTGGAACTCAAACACAGACAGAGAATCATTCTTTTAAACTCAATTTTACCTCTTTTTGAACACGTTCTTAGAATCTTTGCCGTCGATCTCAAGGCTTCGTTTGAGGATGTTCTTGTCTTCGTTGTCGTTGAAGCTCAACATAAAAATGGCATTCTCGTAAATACGAAGAATTTCAGAGATCAAGATTTTCTTGGAATCAATCGAAGAAGTCTGTTTGAGATTGGTCATCAATCGATTCGCAAGCTCTTTCCCTTGTTCCAATTCGTTGATCAAATTCAAAAGCTTATCTTCCATCGTCATCTCTGCATTCACTTACAAAATCAAGAACAAAATCCAAGAATCCTCTGTTTTTTTTTCTTTCTTCTTTCGAGTGTGTTTGATGAGATGTGAGTTTCGTGTGTGTCTGTGTATTTATATAAGATGAATGATGAGAATCTATGATGGTACTACTATGTCCTTGTGCTTAGACAATAAGTTTTTTTTTTTTTTTTTTTTTTTTTTTTTTCTGAAGCTTGTTAGATAAGAAGTTGTGTGGAAAAGAGAAGGATCTTGTAGAGAAATTGACAAAAGGTGACAATTATTTTTCACTATTTTATTTTTTTAATAATATAAAAACCTATTCAATTTAAAATAATAATCGAATGTAATATTCTGGTGTGCAGTATAGCGTCTAAATGTGGAAAGATATACACAATAATATATTGTTTTTTTTTTGGTGTATCACAATGCTACGTGATACGACTATTCAATACCTATTGTTTAATTAATTTTTATGTTTGTCAATAACATAAAAAAAAATCGATCTATAACTGTTACAGGATAAATCAACCATTGATTATATCAAGTACATGGATATAAAGACAATAGTATACTTCCTTTATTTTAAAACATTATAAGTTATATTTTCTTAAGACACGTAACAATTATCCCTATCTATAAAGCATAACAAATCTTTCCCGAAGCACAAATAGAGCCCATGTTTGATGAAGTCTTGAATTAATTTCAATTGTTTTCTTCTTATTTATGTCTATAATAATTCAGCCGAGTAAACCAATAAACAATAATCTTCAAAGACCTCATACCGCGTTATAGATCCGATTGAATGTTTTTCTTTTTGTTTTTTTAGCTGACGTGAAGACTCGTGATGTCATGCCAATTAATTTATTTCGAAAATTACATTTTAGTTATTCGATTTCGAGATAAATTTCCACCCATCTCTTATATAGGATGTTGATTATGTAACTAAGTATGGTTTTAAGGGTTTAAAGATCGAGATTATATAGTGTCCATAAAAGAGCCGTGCTCGTGTTTATAGAGATTCTACATGATTTAGAAAAAGAAAGAAAATAATTTGCAAACAATCCATTTTTACTCTTTGTTTATCTTATAACTTTGGAAAAAATCTCAAAGACTTTTGATTTTTTTTTTTTTAAACACTTCTTCTAAATACAAATGAACCAAAAAATTACAATAATGGAAAGTAAATGAGCTTTTAATTATTATTATTTCAAAAACAGATCATAGCGAATGTTTATAAATTTATACCATAGACACTGTTCTTTCTAAAAGCAAATCAAGAATCTATGGATCAAATCAAACCATGCAGGTGTGTGGATTAGAAAATATAGACTAATGTGCCTTTCCCATTTACACATTTGACAGTAGTACTGTTAATTCGGATTAATCCGCAAATTATCAATTCGTACCGTGGTAGTTTTTTTTTTCGAATTTTGGTGGACTGGTCCGTGGCGGACTGCGGTACTAAACATTAAAATCCTAATCCAAACCGCTTAAGGTTTGTGGATATGCGGATCAATCCGCGGACTAATATTTTAATCGGAACGAAAAACTTTTTGTTTTCAATTGATCTTAGGAATCATAATTATAATTTAGTGTCCATAACCATAAATAAAAATCAACTAATAATTTGAAGATTAAAAGAGAAACTTCAGAAACAAGAGAACTAGAGAAGTATCAAATAATGAAAATTGAATAAGTAATTTCATAAGTAAAAGAACTAGAGAAGTATCAAGTAACAGACTGAGAAATAACTTCATGAGTTTGAAAACAAGAGAAATAACTAAGATGTCCTTCTTCCACCTGAAATGACTTCATAAGTCAAAATCCTAGAAGTGAAATAGTTGCAAAATATTTTTATTTTAGTTTAATATTTAATTTTTTTGAGTCCGTGGTAAAGTCCATAAACCGCACGTACTAATCCGCTACAAACCGCGAACCGTGGCGGTTTCAATCCGCTAGACCGCGGATAGGAAAAATGAAGTCCTAAACCGCTTGATTACAGGACAGACCGGACTACAATCCGCGGACTTTAGTCCGAATTGACAGCTCTATTTGACAGTGACGTATTATCATTATCAATATGATTAAATTGGAAACCATGATGATCCACCATCCATATATGATGTAATATATATTCACATACACTGTGTATAGGCAACCGTGTCTACCATATAAAGAATGAGGCATTTGCTTCAGGTCCACCTAATTCTAATTACATTTAAAGACTTTAAAATTGAACGAACTAGTTTTTTTTCCGGCAATTCTTTCGTTAAAATAGAAAATCCAGTAGGCTAATACAAATGATATTCGAAAAAATTATTCTCTCACCAAATACATTTTGATAAAATAAAAGCCTATGTAAAAGATAAAAGCCACGTGTGTCAACACGTGAGATGAAGAGAACAATAGCACAGCAGTGGCGGCCGATCCACGATCTACCACAGTTTCGTCGCCGGACTTCATCGAAACATCATTGTAAATCCTTCCACGGAATATACCGGCATCTCACACACGAGATCTCCACGCTATCACCTTGAAGTAAGCTCATAGATCCAGCCTTTAGAGGGAAGCTTCGTCTAATACATAACTTGTAGGTTCATTCATGGGATGGCGAAGATATTACTCTCTCGCAAAGGTAGAGAACAAGCTTGGTAAAGGAACGCCAAGATATCAGAATAGAGCAACCGACTTCAAACCTGAAAACCATGCGGACAGAAGAAGAAAACTCGGACTAAGCCGAAAACAAAACCAATCATAGTCGGAGATTAGATCCGATTTAAACCAAATCAGAACGGAGAAGCCAAAAAAGATTAAAAAACAAAATATAACTGAATCCATCGAATCTCTAACTCTTCTAACCACTAAAACTCAAAACCTCCGATAAAACCTCTCTCAATCGGTATTTAGATATCCACCTCAATTTAAAACCGACTTTATATTAAGAGAATGATTTTTTCTTTTAGTCAATTTTATTAATTTTTTATCCAAATTTTTAACAATTCTAACTTTTTAAAGAACCGCCGCCGCCGATTCATGATTGCATTATGTTTCTGTCACCACTTTGATTCTCACCTAAGAGATATTTTCTCCGATTGACTATTTCTTTATTAATGTTTTAGAGATGATTTATTATTGTTTATGATTTTTAATATTTTATATCATTTAAAATTAAATTATGTCTATTACTAAAAAATTATATATACGAGACCTCATTTTTTAAATTCGCCTCAAGCCTTAATAAACCTTGGCACGGTGAATACATAGATTGAACAAAAAAAAAATGGAAAAAAAACACAATTAATATAGAATAAATGCGGTAAATGCATTAACAAAATAGATTTAAAACTGCATAATAAATTATAATTCATAAAAAAGGAAAATTTAATATTTTTAATTACCAAAACATTTTTTGTTGGTGTAATTTAAGCATATTTGCCATGTTCATCGTACTAAATGCGTCAGTTTAATATCGTTATATACCATGAATAGTTTATGTACCATGAATAGTAGATAATATTGATATATCTACATTTCTGTATATTCTATGTTTCTCTGTTATCAACTTTGTAGCTTTCTACAGTCCAAACTAATTATTTTTTGGAAGTTAGTGTTTAGAGGCTGCTGCTACAACTTAATTAATTACTTTAAAAGAAATATTAAATTTAAATTTGAAACGTATATTTTATTCTACAACGCGTCTGCATCATCTTTAACGCGTCTGATCAAAATAAATAGTTTTTTTTGGGGTGAATTTAATAAATGTACATGGAATAGGAGATGATTTTATTAGGTATATGACAATGCAAATATTTTAATTAAAAAACTAATAAAAAAATATTATGTCTTTTTTATTTGAATTAATTACAAAAAATGCCATTGATCATAAAATCTTTTTTCGATGTTAGGATGCAAATGATATTGTTCATCCGTCGCAGTGAACACTGTTCATCATCACCCGCATACACTATTTATCCAAAATTGATGACCACTATTTATCACCAGATACATAAAACATACTATGATTTTAGTAGATAACAAATTGATTAACATGGCAACTAATATGGTAGCGCGATAGATTTATGTTTATCGTGTTAATTCAGTTATCATACGATTCAAAATATGAAAATTCAAATTAAGATCGTGAATTCTCTTATAAAATTAACATGATAACAATTATAATAACATGTTTTATCGAATGCTAACGTGTTAACAATATTATCTGATACTTGTACAATGCTAACAATAATATCTGACACTTCTAATGTGCTAACTCCGTCTGATGACGCTGTTCATCTGAGACTAAGCCTCCTCCGATACTGTTATTATTCAATTTACGTGTTAAACAAGTTAGCATATCATAGTGAATATCGTGTTAAACAAGTTGTCATATCATAAAATCTGAAATTGTCGTGTTAAACCAGTTATCGTATCCTAAACTCACTTTGTTATCACACGGTGATTACCACCATAACTGTGGCTACCACCGTCACCGACAGCATCACTGTCACCGATACCATTACTGTCACCGACACCATCACCATCGTCCACCGGTGTTGTCGTCATTGTCGTTACCGTCGTCACCACCATCACCACCGTCATCGTCATCACTATCGTCATCCGTCGTCTCCTCGCCTTCTTGTACATCATCGTCATCACCATCGTCGTCATCATCATCACCATCGTCATCGTCATCACCGTCGTCATCTCACCTTCTCCTCGTCTTCTCGTACATCATTACCGCCACCGACGATATCATCATCACCGCTGCCATAGTCTTCTACTTCACCAATATCACTTTTCATATTCTCTTCACCTCCTCCGATTGCCACTTTTCCCCTTTCTTTACTTCCGGTGCTGGGTTTCTTCTCTTTTTCCTATCCGTCATTTTATAATGGCATCTTTGTAATTTATCTACGCACGGAGGATAATATTGTATTTCCATTCCTTAAATAGTGTAAGACAATTTCTCTCCACTAAATATTTAATTACTCAATTATTTATAAGTATATAATGTAATTACTCTTTTTTTTTTTAGCTAAAATAAAATGAATAGTTTATGATTAACTAAATTAAGTAATCTGACCGAGGAGTGGCATATACGTGCACATGGCCTTTTGTGATAAAATTACTAACTTTAATCAGAATTATAAAATAATCAATCAAACACTAATGGACTATATGATTAGTGGTTTAACTTAATCTGTGGGTTGTTCTTGCTTTGAATTATTGTGAGAAATTTTTTAAAATGTCATTTTTGAAATTTCATTCTTTAAACGTGTTATATTTTTTTTTAAAAAAATTTTAAATACTACTAAAATTTATATTATTTATTCAAAATATTATTTATTTATGTTTGGATTAACTATTTTATGTGAAAGTTTAGTTTTTAGGATTTAGAGTTTGTTAGGGGTCAAATTTTTTTTTAAAGTTTAGAATTTTAGAGTTTAGGATTTTAATTTTTTTCAATAAATGATATTTTTAAAAATAGACAATTCATAATAGTATTTTTGAAAATTGACACACCAAAATAACATTTTTAAATTTCTCCTATTGAATTGATAATATGCAATAGCTAACGTCTAGCGATAATATATAGCAAGATATATTTTCAACTTTGTCTGAAATCAATGATTGCCTTATTATATGATTGTCTTTAGTTAAAGAACATTACCTTATTAATGCATTAATCAACCACAACCATAATGGTATTAAGTTATAACTATAATTAAGCTTACCATCGAAATTATAAGATTGATTCGTATTTTTTAAAATTGACTAGAAGATATCTACAACTTTTTAAAAGTAAAACCATAAATCAATTTAAAAACCAACTTATCGTCAACTTAACTATTCGAAGTTTAGAGGGGAAAAACACATATGTGCTAGATTCGATTAGTTATATACTTATATGTCATGGTCAAAGAGTCAGAGAAAAATATAAGATACGAAGATGACCCCCCAAACCAAATCTATAGTTATTCATTTTGCTGCTTGAAAATTTTGTAATCTCACAAAATACGTCAAATTTAATATAAATCGATTTTTAACCTCGTTAGTAAAAATGTGATCAACCATTGGATAAGTAATATTAGTGATCGGTTTTATAAAAAAAAAATAATAATAGTGATGGTCTCGTAAGAAAAGGAAACTTCCAAACACAATCTTTCCTTATCAACGGGGAAGATAAGAATCAAGAGCCATTGAAAATTCGGAATCAAGATCCACCAAAATATACAGACACTATCAAAAATCATTTGTACAAATAATGAAATTTGAGTGAAATTTTAGAAAATAAGTAATTTCCACGAAAGGCCTTCGGGTGCGCGTAGAAAGAGAATTAACGTACCCCTTAAAGGCCCACAGGTCACGTCATGCCGATGAAATATTATTTGTACAAACAACTAAACAAGCATACTTTTTAATGATAAATCCACATTTTCATTTAATTTATCTGAGTTAAAAGTCAGATACGTGTCATTTAGCTAAAATCCCTTTCAATTAATGGTTTTGAGTAACACACATCTACGTTCTAATCTCTTGAAATTAATGGTTTTGATGATAACATTTAGAACCTCATAAGGATATAATACAGATAGAAGAAAAAAATTTCCTTTTTTTGTTGTCAATTAGAATTTGTTATATACTAATACAATACTGAGACCAAACGACATAAGAGTTTGAATTTGTTTGGTAATGGAAGATTTTATAGTGGTTTAACATCAAATTTGTTTTTCTTTCAGAACAGGGCTTATATTTTACGACTGCAAGTACTTGGGGTTCTTCATGATTGATAAATAAATTGTCTGGAATTGTTGGAAAACAAATTTCACTTTCATGATTGTTAAAGATTACAAGTAGAATTTTGTTACGAAGCATAACTTTATTATCATTACATATTTTACCAATCAAAACCAGGTGTTAAAATGTTAGAATATGGACAAAAATAGCAATTTGGAACTTTACAAATCAAAACCAGGTTTTCGTTGATTACCTAACGACGTGAAAAAATAAAATTTAGTGCATATATTCAAATACTAGTGCACTAATTATTAAATATATAATTACGACAAGAACATCAATATTGATGTCTGCCATGTCGAAAATTTTCAAATTGTTGGTCACGCTAAGTGTGAACACACAATGGTCCTGATTGAAAGATAAGCACGTGGGAAAACGTCTTAACACTTTCATTGTATTTTGTCTTTTACATCAAAGTTGTCGGGTTTTTCAGAGTCTCTATCCTATGCCCCAAAAAAAAAAAAAAAAAAATCCATGACCGCGTAATTATATAAAAGCACTATAGCAGGCGGATATATATATAGATATATATATATATATATATATATAGATTTCTATATATAAAAGTACAGTGTCGTTGGGAAAAGAAAACGGTATAAACAGTGAGAGATTAGAGAGTTTTCGAAAATAAATAGTAAATTATTAAGTATTAATATAGTTTTGAATCTTCTGAGAATTATCCAAACAATTAAAAGGGAAGGCCACAAAAGATATATACTTTTTGGCATTTCAGTTCATAGTAAAAATCTCGATTGATTAAAAGGAATCTTTGCGTTGTTTACATTTTGCATTAGGCCACACATAGAACGGCATGATTGTTCTGAATCAAATATCCAAACGGCATGCATGTCTAATGGTCTCAGAGTTTTAACTGAGTAATGGGCTTTCTCTTAGGCCCATAGTAATCAGCTTCCTCCTTGGTCCATATTTTTTAGGCCACTTACAAGTTATAATTTCCCGGCTACTTAAAAGGCTGTTTCAATTAAAGTATTTTCCTACGCATAAATGCTGTTTTATTTTATCTTCCTACGCATAAAGAGACATTTTCCTCTATTTATCATTGTTTGTATGAAAGCAAAACTGAAATTTTGTATCCAAAATTACGATTAATGAGACTAGAAGAATTTATAAGAATGCAGATGTATGATAAGAAATTGAAACTCCTAAGTGCTATAATAAAATAAAATGAAACTCCTAAGCAATTTTTTTTATATATAGATAATTATACATTCCAAAATAGTAATTCAAGGGCAATACTTTCCCTTTTCCTTTCTTGTGAATTAAAGAGAGGAAATTTTTCTTTTAATAATAATAAAAAAAATCATCTCCTAACAAATTGTCTTCGTCTGTTTGCAAAAACGACGCCGTGTTTCATAAGCCAATATCTTTCTATCTCCTCCGGCGTCCGTCCCGGAATCCTCCCGGCGATCAACTCCCACCTACGCGCCACGTACGATAGACTAACAAGTCAGTATTAATGAAATCACTCAAATAACATTTCTTCAGATGAAAATAAAAATAAAAATTAGAATTCGATTAAAATTTATATGGGCCTAACCAGAATCGTATGAACAATCAAAACAAAACTAAAACAATATCAATCCAAACTAAATAGAATCTTAATTATGTTTTATCTATGATAAACAAAAAAAAAAAAAAAAAAACCGGAAAACCAAAAACACAAAATCAAAACCGGGACAAAAAAATCAGGTTGATCGACACTTGACAGCTCGGTTTAGCTCAATAATGTAATTAGAAGAAAAAAACAATAAAATACATAATAGGACCGACTTAGAAGCAAATCAGATGGATCTAAAGAGAGAATCTCTCACCTGTCACCGACGAGTTTATACATACGAGAAATGAGATCTTCTTCTTCCTCCGACATCTTCACAGCTTCCCATTCGATGCTACTCACTTCTGCTAACACATCAAAATGAAAAATCAGACTCAATCCGAAGAGAAAGAGATAGAAACAGAGAAAGAGAAATATGACCTTCGGAACAAGACGCCTTGGCTTTGCTCTGTCTCCTTCGGCGTTTATCCATTTTTTCTCGTCTTGTCGGAAACAAAACAAATCAACAAACCTGTCTTCGTCGCTTATTGTCCGAAAAGATCACAAGTACAGAGAGAATAAATCTCGAGAAATAAGGATTAATATTAGCTCTTTTTTTTTTTTCTCCTCGAAAGAAAGAGTGAAGAGAGGGGCTCGAAAAAGAAAAGAAAATCAAACGGATTATTTTATAACTGCGCATGTCTGATTAAAATTCCATAAAATAATTAATCTATTTATTAATATTATCATACTCAATTATTTAAATAGACTGATTAATAATAAAATTTAATTCGATGAGCAGAAGAAAAACGAATCTGTATTATGACTGTAGTTTCACTGTGTGTTGCGCTTCAACGGCCTTCTTCTTTCTTACAAAGAAGAACGACAGATACAACCATAACTACTTATTTTATTTTTAATTAATTTTTTTTTTTAAAACCCTTTGACTTGCGGTTGTAAATTTCCTCGTTTACAGACAGTTGAGGAAGGAGCTTCTCTGTGTTTGACTTTGGAAAAGACGAAAATGACCCTAGCTGTCGTGGGAATCTGTTAAATGAATAATGTGCAACATTCAAATTTTTAGATTAACAAAAAAAAAAAAACTCTATCAAAGCTATATAATATACTGAAAATACAACAATGCAATAATGGCACTTGTGATTTGTTGTTGCAAGAAAAAAAAAAAATTCAGACATTCGATTTGAAAGTTTGATATAAGAGGAAAGTTTGGTAGAAAAGAATACCAAAATAAATTATAATATTATAACTAAACAAGAGAAGACAAAAAAAAAAAAGGAAAAAGAAGAGAGTGATCAGAGAGAAGTATGGAGTTAGTTCGAGAACAAATCTCGATGTATTTTTCATATATTCCTTCGGTCTGATAATAATGTCGTGAAAAGTGGGCACAACACCGTATGGTTGTGCGTCTAGTGGTCCGATGTGGTCCGAAAACGTACTTATTTTGTTAATTGATTAATATTTTTGATTACAAATATGCTTTAACCGCATCTCGAGACCGGTTTAATTATACATTTCAAGGGTTTTACATTTTTAAATATATCACATATGGAATTAGGCTTAGATGAAGTGAGATGAGAGTAACGAAGCACATTTGTTTTATAGGAGAAAGCTTTGACTCGAAAAAGGCATGAATAAGACATGTATCTAACAACAAATATTTATGCCATGTGGTGGTTAAAGATAAGATATTTAATAAACCAAAAAAAAAACTATTCAAGAATATACGAGATTAACCTATTTGCTTTTAAGATTGCGTGTAAGATCTGCAGTGCGTAGATGAAATAAGTAATCTATAGATGAATAGTTGGTCTAGATTTTTTCGAAGATGTTATGATAAATTGAAAACGTTCAATATATGCCTTTTTCACCGCATGATCGAAAAGATTACAGAGATAACTTGATTAATCAAAACAGCTTAACACATGTCAAAGTTGTGATATGTATGTACCTGATTTATACAGTTCTATGCTAAATGTTGTATGTTACATGTTTTTTTTTGCTGACATCACGTTACATGTTATATGGGCTTTTTAAACTAAGTCATATGTTGGCCTAATAAGCAATGGGCCGTTTGTTCGTTTTAAAGTGTTATATGTTGAGCTGAGCCCAACTAAAAAAGCCCACGAACGTTTGGACAAAACGAAAGTTTCTCCCATAATAAAGCCCATAGAGTAATGTTGGGGTCCCTTGCAATTGTCTGTATCAAGGTAAAATCTCCGTAGACAGGACAAAACTGTGGCTGAAGTAAAAAACACAAAAACTTATCAATCAATCTTTAATTATTTAATTTGGTCGGTTTAAAGAAGTGTTTACGTGGAGAGTAAAATTAACAGAGATTTTGTTAACGAAAAGGAAAAAAAAATGATCGAAGTGTTTGACTTGTCCTACGTACCACTTTTACCCCTTAAAAAAGTCTCAAATCCCAAGGCGATAAATGGTCAAGCACCTTCCACGCTCCTCCTCTCTTTTACCGCCACGTGTCTATGAACGCTCTCTTCCGACTTTGTCAGCATCTGTATGCCACGCGGCGGCCAGCTTTCCGACGTTAATATCCCCGGCGATGTATTACACGTGTCGTGTTACTATTGGATCATCACCTCAAGCATAAAAAACTTTCCGCGACGAACTTATTTTATTATGGATTTTTTTTTTTAATTTTTTCATTGATTTATTGGTGGGTCCAACAGAATAATGGAACTAACGTATTGTAATTGGTGAATGAATGTCTGTTTCATTAAATTCATGCGTTTTATTAAAGAAGTCACAGTTGTTTTATTGGGTTCACGTGGTCAAGTGCGTGGCTCGTGAGCCGGCTTCAGTTTTAATACTCCCTAGTCCCTACTACTAGTATGATATATACAGACAGCAGCTACTCGGCTTGCTACAAAATTATTAGAGAAAATAATAATTCACTTTCGTTGTATAAGTGCCAAAAACAATTAATACCGACTTGTTTGGATAATTACAAAGTTTTAAAATACAATAATATCATTTGAAACGTTTCAAAAACAAAAAAATGATGCACTTTTTTTGAGAAAATAAAGATATACTACAACATTTGAGTTTTAAAATTCTATACACGCAAATTTCCTTATATATAATTGACGGTAAGCAAATATTTAGTTTCTAGAAAAATTTGTACAGCAGTATATGCTTTGAATTATTTTGTAAATAAAACTCCCTACAAATAATTGCACGTCAGCTTTATAAAAAAAAGAGAATAATACTGTAATAATTGCACGTCAGCTCCTCGCGTGAGTAACGAATATTTAGTACTATATTTTGGTACGTCGACCATAAATTGGAGCTAACAAGAACCAAATGGTAGCCTGTAGGTGAGAAAAATAACCATAAATTAATTGTAACAAATAGGAGTTAAAAAGGGGAATGGTTATTGAAAGCATATAATGACAAAAATATATTAATATAGTTGAAGTTAACTTGGTAAGTTATAACAAATCAGTACGAAAAATAACTATGGGGCGATTGGCTAATAGATTTTTAAGATTCGTAGATTGTAAAATACTTCTTACAGTCAAATATCAGCCAATCAAATTTTTAAGACTTTATTTATTTTTGAAGTCATAACAGCCACTTTTACTTATTTCTTTTTTTTTTTCATTTTTTTTTTAAAGTCACGTAATTATGACTTTAGTGGGGCTGTTAAAATATATTTACTTAAAATTAACTTTTGTTTATTTTCTTTCCCAAAATAATTAAAATCCATATATAAATATATGTGTAATTTATTACAACGAAATTTTAATTAATTAATCATTAATTGTTTTTTCTCTTTCTTTTGAAATCCATTTTGTCGGTACCGCCAGTAAACACGGGGTGATTGGGTTGAAAATATTTATTTGTGTGAGTTTCATCGCTATATCACCATCCGAATACAAATTTGACATAATTTATATATTTTAACATAAATTATAATATTTAAAATAATAGCCACAATTTCTACAGTTTTTATTACCAATCAGACTTTTATTAATATTTAAAAGTAACAGTCACAGTTTTTACAGCCAAAATCTCTACAGTCAAAAGCCTACAACAAAAATTTACAGTTACGGTCCTTATCAATGAAGCCCTATATCTGTATATAATCTTAGAACAAAAAAAAAGAAAGAGGAATCATAAGCTCGCAAGCAGGAGATCTTCTTGTGTATGATATGTGTGATATATATAAAAAAAAATTTCGAACCATTTATTGTAAAAAAAACAAATAATAATAAAGGTGGTCCTGTAGAAATATAATAAAAACAGAGAAAGAAAAAGATGCTATTCCCGGAGACTGAGAGTACAGTGGAGGTCCATGCCATCTCGTAACACCCAACACTCACCAACTTGGCATTAGCTTTCACTAGCTGTTATACAATTACATGTCTCTCAGTCTCTGTATATTTTCTTCTTCTTACTTTTTTAACTTGGAATATCAGAAATAACGAGACTCACTTTTTAGCATTATAACCCCAAAAAAATATAAGAAAACAGTATATGCATTTTCTTAGAAAACATAATGAATTAAGTAGGGTTATTGTCTACTTTAGATCTAACCATGTCGTTAATTTATCAAAACTCTATCCGAGTGTATTGTGATACGCCGTTTTAAAACAACATGTGAAAGTAAAAGGATTATTGCCTAGTGGCTACTTTCACCGTTACAACAGTCATTTTTATATTTACTGGTTAGTGACTGAAGCCGAGCCAAGCTATCTAAGCCGTAATTTGTAAAAATCAAACTAAACAGGTTTAGTTTTGTCGTAACTGAAACTGAACGAATAAATACATCAGTTACTTACATCAAATAATATTTTGTCTTATCAAACGAGATTGTGTTTAAACAGCTAAAATAAAAAAATAAAAATGACATTAACATTTTAATTACTAATTTTTACGTCAAAGATTAAAATACATAGTTTTTTTTTTTAATCAAAGTAAAAAGCCCTCCTAGAGTGTGAGTTACAAATTAATAATATAAATTTAGTTTCTGACGAGATTCTCTTTCCCCCTTCCCCAGCGGTCGTCTCCGTCTTCGCAATTGCCGACTTCCCCTGCAAATTTCAAGCTCCGTTTCATCAGTAATGGCGTAGCCATATCTCTCGCTAACTCTCTCTACAAAATACCCACCGGATCTTGCTTACACAAACTTCTCCGACTCTTATTCTTCTCTCCGATTTTCTTAAATCCGCTTGTTTTCCTGGAAAAACTCGTCTTGTGTTTACTAAATCTCGAAATCTTTCGAGGCCCCGAAAAATTCGTCGAGAAAACCTGTGTTTTTGAATTGTGTTTAGCATTTTTCGATTCGCTGTTGATTTGTTAGAGAATTTGAAGCTTGAAATTAAGGTGAGTCGCCTTGGATCTTCTCGATGATCTTGGTCGTATTGTTCGTTTCATTGACATATATTTCTTTTTTTAATAAAAAATAAGCTCACCAAATTCTCTAATATTTATTTAATTAGAGAGTATCTCTGTTCGTGTATAGGATCATTTTGTGTTTTGGATTACTTGAGATTTACTATCTGAATAGTTTCATCGTATTGATTTTTGTTAATAGATGATTGTGAAACAAGAGATTATGGTGAATGAGCTATTTTTGTTTTCTGTGCACTTACATGACTTATATAGTTTGAAGCTATTAGGGTTAGTTGTTGGTAACTTTATGAATTAATTTATATTATTACTTAGATTCTGCTGTGTGTGTGTGCCTATTAAACAGTGTTAAACAAACTAACTTTTCATGTTTCTTATCATATACAATTAGTGTCAAAGATATGTTTTTTATTTATTTTTAAAATCATTCTTTTCTTACATGTTGAATTAACAATTTATGTATATTCAGGTTTGTATTTGGTCCAACAATGTTGAGCTTTATGGATTGTATTGTGGTGAACATTGTTAAGGAGAATACTTGTTTTTGAAGGATGCGTGGTTTTTATATTCAGCCCTAATGAAGAACGGTCAGGTTAGTATGCCTAACAAAGTCTACCAACTTTTTTTTCTTTTAGTTATCATGTTGCTTTTAGTGTGTTTCTCTCTGTTGACAATTTTGAGTAATTTTGCAACTTTCTCTATTTTGCTGTTCCCAATTTTCAAAATGTTTCCCAATTGAAGCTTGTTTGCTTCTCCAAGCAATAACATCCGAGGATTAGGTCAATACATATGAAGTTGGACCATGATATAAGTTTCATTGTTAACAATTCTTGATCCTTTCATAGTTATTGGTATGCTTGATTGCTACTTTAGCATTGGTGTATACTTAGATTTACCAAGAAGTGACAAAATAAAAGAAAGTTTTTTATTGGAACTACAGAGCACACAGGAGTTGCAGTCTTCTACCCAAGTTTCACATGAGTCCCAAGGTGAACAGAAAAATAATCAATCAATAGAAGCTCCTATACAAGATTCTGGTTCTGTATCTGCCTCGAGTAATGACGGTAGGAAAGTTTCAAGGCAAGATATCGAACTTGTAAGAAAACTATGCCACCTTCCACTCTATATATACTTGTGACCTCCTTGTAAGTTTCTATCATTTGATAAAAATTTACTTTCAAAATGATTGATGTAGGTCCAAAATTTGATAGAAAGATGTCTTCAGTTGTACATGAACAGAGATGAGGTCGTGAAGACCCTCTTGACCCGTGCAAGGATAGACCCTGGATTTACAACATTAGGTAACGGTCTTGATGTCTCTTTTTTGGCTAGTCGATAAGCATTATGAAAGTAACACTGTGTAGTAACATGCCCTCTCTGAAAACTTTCTTGTGAATTTTAGTATGGCAGAAATTGGAAGAAGAAAACGCAGACTTTTTCAGAGCATATTATATCAGACTGAAACTGAAGAAGCAAATAATCGTATTCAATCATTTGCTTGAGCACCAGTATCACCTCATGAAGTATCCTGTGCATTCGAAAGTTCCTCTAGTCCCGGTACAGAACGGTATTCATCCCATGGCACCTGGTAAGTTTGACTCTTTTGGTAGTTATCAAAGTATCTTTGAGATTTGAAGTAGATGGTTCAAATATGCAAAGCTTTATAAAATTGTGTTTCACTATTATTTAACACTAAAAGTTTTCAGCGCAGTTAACAACATGCCTATGGGATACCCTGTACTACAACATCCTCAAATGCATGCTCCTGGTCATCCCCATCTTGATCCAATGGGTTGTGGAATGTCGAGCTGCCACGTGGTTAATGGAGTCCCTGCACCTGGGAATTTCCAACCAATGAGGATGACCTCAGGGAATGAGTAAGAAAACTAACTTTGCAGTTAGACAATAACTTGCTTCAGACTTGGCAAGTCTTTTTCTAATTCCTCAATTTTGTTTCTGGTGTTTGATGTAGTATGGTAATAGATACAACCGCGGCTGATCCAACTCCAATGATACCACCAAACAGTGGTATGTCATCAATGTCGGAGATGCCAGTAAGTCCAACTTCTGTGGCGTCAAGCGGACACTTTCCATTTGCTGCTTCAGACATGTCAGGCATGGGAATGGATACGTCAGCTCTTGACTCTGCATTCACATCTGATGTCGCGACTTCAGTCGGGTTACAACTTGGACCAGATGGAGGAGCTGGAAATTCCAGAGACACTCTCAGGCCATTTGATCAGATTCCTTGGAACTTTAGCCTCTCTGATCTCACTGCAGATTTGTCAAATCTGGGAGGTAAGTTCTCTTTATCCATAGCGATTGTGAGTTTAGGTCGAAAACTTAATAACATAATGTAGGTAAATGCTCCATACTCCATAGCATGTCTGCATATCATTCAAGTTGATGTTTTCTGATAAATGATGATCTTGTAATTTTCAGATTTAGGGGCCTTAGGAAACTATCCCGGTTCTCCTTTCCTTCCATCCGATTCAGAGATTTTACTCGATTCACCTGAACAAGAGGACATAGGTAAACATCAAATCTCAATCTGCATCCACAAGGGATCAATCTTATAAAGAATGCTTTGAACATATGAAGTGTTTCAAACTTGGACTTATAGATTTGATACAGTTTCATGTTCTACAATCATTATATCATTACTAACCAATATTTTTCGTTTTCCATATCCGTAGAGGAATTCTTCGTGGATTCGGTCCCAGGACCTCCATGCTCTCAGTCAGAGGAAGACAAGTCTTAATGTAAGGTTAATTCACATAAATCTCAAGTCTTTTATCAAGCTCTGATATTTGATCATTAGGAAGCAAAGTGCTGTTACTGGTTCCTGCTGTTTCGGGGCTAATACAGAAAACCTCCTGATGGATTAGAGGGTTTCATGATCTATTTGTACCTCTTTAATAAAGTAGATTTAGATTAATTGCTTAGTGGTCAATTTAAGCTGTTTATTGTACCTTTATTTTGGGAATGTGTAGTGTAAGCATGTCATTGTATAATATTTCCCTATAATCTATTTTCTTGTTGGATAGTTCATACTTTTTTTTTTAATTATTCTGTATAATCTAACTCGTGGTAAATAATTTTCAGCTTTAAAGAATGATTGATTATTTTTGTGGAGGAGAAAATGACGACCCCATAAAAGTCTCCTCAAGACTAAACAACTAAACTCCAAACCAGAATTTTTTAAAAATTGTATTTGTAATAGAAAAATCATTGGTTTTTCTTACATAGCTTAGGTAGACTAATCAACATTTGTGGATTCAGATTTTTCAGATACAACTTACAATTGTTCGTATTAAACCTAATAATTATATATATCCAAAGTGTTCATGTGTGTACATCGATCCAAACATAACATCAAATATATATATATGTATATAGTGAACATATTATATATCATGGTATCAATGTAGCATGCAATTTGCTCTCAAAGTAGGAGTACATATTGATTTTCATTTTATATATTTCGTCTCAAGAAAAACCAAACTGGAATTGTAATTTTTTTTTTGGGGTTGACTGACTCAGTCTTCGTCAAAAGTCAACTCATCTTTTTCTTTTTCTTTTTCCCCCCTAAAATGATTTACTTTTATATATACTTGTCTTTTCCTAGAATTTCGGACTCGTTTCTTCTTCACCAATCACCATATATAATTTTCAATGTATAACTAAACTACAAGTGCATCATTTCAAAGTAGTACTACTACTTATCACCACCTCGACTAAATTAGAACATCATCATCCTCGTCCCTCTCTCTTTTCTTCATTCTATTTCAGGAAATAATTAAGCTTTCTCCTTTTTTTCTTTCTTTCTGTCGGCGAGACTCAAAGCAAAGTTGATGAATCCACAAAGAAACAAGTTCGTAAGGTTCGTATCAAATATTTCTTTGATTTTAATGATCTACTGAATTAGGAGTTTATGTAGTGATCTTGATCCTAATTTTATTGAGACAGGTTTAATGAACAAGATTTTCCGACCAGACCATCAGTAACTTCAGTTATGAAAACCGTTAGACGAAGCTTCGAAAAGGGCTCAGAGAAAATCAGAACCTTTAAGCAGCCATTAAGCTTTCGCTCGCGGATGAAGAAAGAGAAGAAGAAAAAGATACTAATAGTCATGAATCCGAACGATTCCTATCTTCAAAGCTGGAACAAGATTTTCTTGCTTCTATGTGTTGTGGCTTTAGCCTTTGATCCTCTGTTTTTCTATATCCCCGTGGTGAATCCCGAGAAGTTCTGTCTTAATCTAGACAAGAAACTTCAGGCAGTCGCTTGCGTTTTCCGCACTTTCATCGACGCTTTCTATGTAGTTCACATGCTGTTTCGGTTTCATACTGGTTTCATCGCTCCTTCTTCTCGTGGTTTCGGAAGAGGAGAGCTTATTGATGATCCTAAAGCAATCGCTATAAGATACCTCAGATCATACTTTATAATCGATGTTCTTTCGATTCTCCCTATTCCGCAGGTAAAAATTTGTTTCCTCAAATCTGTTTTTTCAAGATCTTGGTTATATATCAAATGAAATCTGAAATATTTTCATTTTCACTCTTTTCATTTTGCAATTATAGGTAGTTGTTCTAGCTATTGTTCCAAGGATGAGAAGACCCGCGTCGCTGGTAACAAAAGAGCTATTGAAATGGGTAATCTTTTGTCAATATGTCCCGAGGATAGCGAGGATTTATCCGCTTTCTAAAGAAGTAACAAGAACTTCTGGTTTGGTAACTGAAACTGCTTGGGCTGGAGCTGCTTTAAACCTATTCCTCTACATGTTAGCTAGCCATGTAAGAAGAAGTATTTTTACTTGTTTTTTGTTGCTTCTTTAGTTGACTTATGTCATTTTCGAGTGAAAATAACGGTTTTATTGTGAAATTGGACAGGTTTTTGGGTCTTTTTGGTACTTGATTTCCATAGAAAGGAAAGATAGATGTTGGCGCGAAGCGTGTGAAAAGATAACCGAATGTATTCATGAGAACTTATACTGTTCGCCAACCGGGGAAGACAATAGGCAGTTTTTAAACGGTTCTTGCCCGTTGATCGATCCTGAGGAAATCTCAAACTCGACGGTTTTCAACTTTGGTATATTCGCTGATGCATTGCAGTCTGGAGTTGTGGAGTCAAGAGATTTCCCCAAGAAGTTTTTCTATTGTTTCTGGTGGGGTCTTCGCAATCTTAGGTATGTAAAACCAAACCTCGAGAGTTCTTAGTGTAGAATAAGATGAAATTATCTGCTAAATGTAGTTGCAATGTGGTTTAGTCATAGACAAATCTTCTTTCTCTATGTGTAATAGTGCTTTGGGGCAAAACTTGAAGACGAGTGCCTTTGAAGGAGAGATCATTTTTGCGATTGTCATTTGTATCTCTGGACTAGTCTTGTTTGCTCTTCTCATTGGAAATATGCAGGTAAATTAATTATCTTCTTCTTTGAGCATCATCAAGCTTTTAAACAAGGAATCTATATTCTTACAAAAATGTATCTTTTTGTGTGTGATTTTGTAGAAATATTTGCAATCAACCACGGTAAGAGTTGAGGAAATGAGAGTGAAAAGGAGAGATGCAGAACAATGGATGTCTCATCGTATGTTGCCAGATGATCTGAGAAAACGTATACGTAAATACGAACAGTATAAATGGCAAGAAACCAGAGGAGTTGAGGAAGAAGCTCTTCTCTCTAATCTTCCAAAAGATCTCAGAAAGGACATTAAACGACATCTTTGTCTTAATTTGCTCAAAAGGGTAAACATATAAACCTTATCTGGTTTTTGTCCCGCACAACGGCTATTACTACATACCGCGGGTAATATCAAACTTAAACCAACTCCTCTGTTTCAGGTGCCTTGGTTTCAAGCCATGGATGATCGTTTACTAGACGCAGTATGTGCTCGTTTGAAAACTGTTCTTTACACAGAGAACAGTTACATTGTGCGCGAAGGTGAACCAGTCGAGGATATGTTGTTTATAATGAGAGGAAATCTCATTAGCACAACCACTTATGGTGGCAAAACCGGATTCTTCAATTCGGTTAGGTTAAGTGCTGGTGATTTCTGTGGAGATCTTCTCACTTGGGCATTAGACCCTCACGCTTCTCACTTCCCTATCTCTAGTAGAACCGTTCAAGCTCTGACAGAAGTCGAAGGCTTTGTTCTCTCAGCTGATGATCTCAAGTTTGTCTCTACTCAATATCGTCGCCTCCATAGCAAGCAACTACGACACATGTTCAGGTAAGGCTTTCAGTTTGAAAAACGCGGGATAACTTAACAGATTGTAGATAATTTGTTGAGCAAGATATTTAATTCGTACACCAAATACTATGGACCATCAAAATCTAAATTTGGGACTAATGGTATTTGGTGTGCGAGATACATATCTTATTTCTCAAGTTACCTTTAAGATTTGTCACCTTCCTTGTAACTTGTTTCTCAAGTTACCTTGAATGTAATGACCCTAAGTAACTTTTTTTCCTCTGTTCATTTCGGCAACGATTTCTCTTTCAGGTATTATTCGGTGCAATGGCAGACATGGGCAGCATGTTTCATACAAGCAGCATGGAAGAGACATTGTAGAAGGAAGCTCTCAAAGGCTTTACGTGAAGAAGAAGGCAAACTACAAAACACACTTCAGAACGATGATTCAGGAGGCAATAAACTTAACTTAGGTGCTGCGATTTATGCGTCGAGGTTTGCTTCTCATGCTCTGAGGAATCTAAGGGCGAATGTAGCAGCAAGAAACTCTAGGTTTCCTCATATGTTATCTTTGTTGCCTCAGAAACCAGCTGATCCTGAGTTTCCTATGGATGAAACCTAGTTAAGTTTGATTTAGGAAATGTATTTAGTTGAAGTACTCTAGTGATCTCTATGTAACATGATCGCTATTGATTTCAAATCATTATGTAACGTGTAAAATTGTTTATGTGAAATCATCAATATATTAAACTTATGTAAATAAAACCATGACACTTTCTTACTTCATCAAACTTAATTTGGTGTTGACCAAGAAAAAAACACCAAATTTTAGTAGTTTTCGGACTAAATTTTTTGTAATCTAACCGAATAAACCGAATAAAAACTAACAAAATTAGACGATTCTCAAAAATAATATATTTTAAAAATTTTGGTTTAAAAATAATATCACTAGTTTAAATTTCCAATAATAACATAAATTTAAGATCAAAATGATTCAAACTAATGGAAGAAATCTAAACCCTAAATTAGAAAAAAGAAACTCAAACATAATATTTTAATTTTGTGTAATTTATTTAGTATAAACAAATATTTTTACTATTATTGGAAATCTAAAACTAGCAATGATATTTTTGGAACAAAACTTTTAAAATGTGATATTTTAGGATATTTTTTAAAAGATTTTATTCATAAACCGAACAATTTTTCTCAAAACCGAATCGCAACCAAACATAATCGGATTTCAATCCAATCAGACTAAATCAAACGCCGCATAAATTAAGATTCTTAAAAAAAAACACATTTTTTTATTTAATATACTTATTCAATATATTGATTTCATAATCGAAAGCAGAAATTTTATTATTTTCCGTACCAGCTGTAGTCAAACCAAATTTTATTCAGTTAAATATGAGTCATAATCATTTAAAGTGACAAGGCCCACCAAAGTAGATTTTGACTTTCTAGTTTTTTGTAAGATATGTTGAAAATTCTGCATCCTTATGAAAAATCTTCAGAGAAGTAAATTTGGCAAAAAAAACTGCAGATTGAGCAGAGGAAGAAACTAAATGCATATATGAATCATCAGAGAAGTAACTATGTGAGGTAGTTTCTTCGAATTTTGATGTATTAGTTTAAAAATATCTTATTTGTTAGAGGTTTTGTTGTTGTTGTTTGATATGCAGATTTGATGACTGGAAACTGGAGAGATCTTCAACTATGCAATCTGTAAATGAGAGTTTCAAGAGTGCTAGAGAAAGCTTAAAGAAAGTTTACGAGAAGATGAAAACACTCGAAAACTGGAGAAAGACTGTCTTGTTAGTTTGTGTGGTTGCTTTGGGTATTGATCCTTTGTTTCTATTTATCCCTCTGATTGATTCTCAAAGATTCTGCTTCACTTTCGACAAGAAGCTCGGAGTAACAGTCTCTGTACTTCGTACCTTTATCGACACGTTCTATGTGATTCACATCATTTTTCATCTTATAACCGAGCTCATTGCTCCTCGTTCTCAAGTATCTTTACGAGGCGAGTTAATCTTGCATTCTAAGGCTATAAGGAAAAGAAACATCCTCTTTCACTTCATTGTTGACATTTTCTCTGTTCTCCCTATTCCTCAGGTGTGTTCTCTGTTCACTTCCTTTGTGACATTTTATTTTTTTATTATGGCATTAGAGATATGTGTGCAATGCAAAATCTTGTGTAGGTTGTGATTCTCACTCTCATTCAACGGTCTGACTCACTAGTGTCGAAGGAGATACTGAAATGGATTATACTTTCTCAATACATACCAAGAATCATTCGTATCTATCCGCTTTTCGAAGAAGTCACACGAGCTTCTGGTACGGTAGCAGAAACAAAGTGGATCGGAGCTGCTTTCAACCTTTTCCTCTACATGCTCCACAGTTATGTAAAGTCTTTGTGCTCTTTTCTCCCATTAATTGCTATTGTTTTTGTTAATACAACAACAAAAAATGTTACAATTGTGATATGATGGCTAGGTGTTTGGGGCTTTTTGGTACCTGAGTGCGGTAGAAAAGAAAAACAAATGTTGGCGTGAAGCGTGTGTTAAGACATTCGGATGCAATCTCAAGAATCAGTATTGTAGACGAGGCGGTGGAGACAACAGTCTCTACCTAAACACTTCATGTCCATTAATCGAACCTGACCAAATCACAAACTCCACAGTGTTCAACTTTGGTATGTACATTGATGCATTGAAGTCAGGGGTGGTTGAGGTAGACCCTAAGGATTTTCCGAGGAAGTTCTTCTATTGCTTTTGGTGGGGTCTTCGAAATCTTAGGTTTGTACATTTCAACTCTCTCTGCTTTGAGATCTGACCTTTGAAGATCATAGCTTAACCCACTCTTTAATGATTATAGTGCTTTGGGACAAAACTTGGAGACAAGTAACTCTGTAGGGGATATCGTTTTCGCTATCATCATATGCGTTTCTGGTTTACTCTTGTTTGCTGTACTCATTGGAAACGTTCAGGTAATACTTATACCTCAAGGAACTAGATTTCTTGATCTCGTAAAGCTAATTCTTTTTTTGTGATCACAGAAGTATTTGCAATCAACTACGATTAGAGTAGATGAAATGGAGGAGAAAAAGAGAGACACAGAAAAATGGATGTCCTATCGGATGCTACCAGGTTATCTCAAGGAACGGATTAGGAGACACGAGGATTACAAATGGCGAGAAACCAGAGGCATCGAAGAGGAAGCTCTTCTTCGCAGCCTTCCAAAAGACCTCAGACTCGAAACCAAACACCATCTTTACAAGAATCTGTTAAACCGTGTAAGCTCCCCTTTTTGTGATTGATTGTCTGAGGGTTTACCTAGATATAGTTGTTAACTCGTAACATTTTTTTAAAGGTATTCAGGTTCCTTGGCTCAACATTATGGATGATGGTTGGTTACTAGAAGCACTGTGCGACCGCGTGAAGTCTGTGATCTACTCGGCGAATAGCTACATAGTGAGAGAAGGTGACCCGATTGAGGAAATGTTGATTGTAACGAGAGGCAATCTGAAAAGTATGACTGGATCTAGTGAAATAGCTGGCTACTACGATTCATATAACCTCAAAGCAGGTGACATATGTGGAGATCTTCTCTTTTGGGTTCTTGATCCACATCCTTCTTCTCGCCTCCCCACCTCAAACAGAACAATATTGACTATGACCGATGTTGAAGGCTTCATTCTCTTGCCTGATGATCTCAAGTTTGTAGCTTCTCATTTCAATCACTTTCATAGCAAGAAACTCAAACACATGTTCAGGCAAGGCTTCAAAACCAAAATAGCAGTTTTTACTTCTTTTTTACTACCTTAAACAAACAAACCGCGAGACACAATTAAATTCCTTTTCTTTTGGGTAATGTCGCCATCCATTTTTCAGGTTCTATTCAACGCATTGGCGATCATGGGCGGTATGTTTCATACAAGCAGCATGGAGAGAACATTGCAAAAGGAAGCTTTCTAAGATCTTACATACAAAAAGAAACAAGAAGCAAATTCTACAAGGCACACAACTCAATCTTGGAGCAACTCTCTATGTGTCGAGATTTGTGTCCAAAGCATTGCGAAATCGACGGGAAAATGCAGCAGGTTGTTCAAGCTCTTCACATATGGTACCTCCTGTACCTCACAAACCAGCTGATCCCGAGTTTTCCAAGGATGAATCATAGTGTATAATTAAAAGGAAATGACAGAGAGAAGGAGTGAAGTCTCATCGCTCTCCATTGCCCCTACAACTCTCTAGTTATTGTCAAATGATTGGGCATGAGTGAGCTCACACACTTTAATTATGTGGTCGTGTGTGATATTGGTAAGAAAAAATTGTGAACTTTTGGAATTGTGGTTAAAGAGAAGAAACATGAGTTGTTTTCAGAATAGGAAAAAAGTTTGAAATTAGAATTCTAAAAGTTTGTTTATTGATCGGATGATTTCTTTGCTCCAAGAGCTACATTATTATAATTCTCATTCGACGTGAGCGTGACATGACATGTAGGCAAAATTATAACTCTCCAGGTAGTGTGATATGTGTCATTTTAATTGAGATGATGACACGTGTTAATATACTAATATATAAATATAAAATTTGTTTTTACATTATTTATTTCTTAAATCAAATTGTAGCGTAATAAAAAAGAAATAATAGTCTAAAAATGAAAAATAAGACATATTATTAAAAAAAAAAGAAATAGTAAATTAAAAAGACTAAAAAAAGGAAAATAAGACAAATTATTTCTAATTGTAGTGTAACTAAAAGGAAATAATAGTCAAAAAAGAAAATAAGACATATTATTAAAAAAAAAGTAAATCAAAAAGATTAAAAAAAGGAAAATAAGACAAATTATTTTCAATTTTTAAAATTACTAGTGTGACATATGAAAAAATTGATATTCATGAGATTACAACATGTGTCAAAATTTTAATTTTGACATAATTTTCATATATTTTTTATAATACTTTAAAATTATTTTACTAATATTTTTTGTTAATTTTATTACTATTTGTTTAATACTAATGACATATACAGAAATAAATTTGATAGAATGAATTATGCATTTATTATGTTGATATGAAAATTTTGGGTATTATTGATTGATAAGAAATGCATGGAGTAAAAATATGGTTTTAATATGATGGAAGAAGTAGATAATTTGTATTGCGAGATGAAATACGTGGAGTTGAAATCCAGTTTGAAACAAAGTTACTAATCAACATCCAAAATAAGTGTGCGAGTAATCAATCAAAATCTAAATATTTATATCAACAAGATTTAACATATATTTATTACATTTCATAAAATTTATTTTTATTAAATTTAATCGATTACCGACAACGTATGTTTTACTTTGCTTTTTATCATTTATAAATAAATAAATTATAATTAAAACTCCGCGTATTACGCGGGTCCTAATCTAGTTTATATCTAAAGGAATTAACATTATTCCTAAAAGAAAATTATCCATTCTAAGAAGGAAAAGCCAATTTCAACCGGTGTAGTGTTTGGTTCGCTCCTTGTCTCTACATTTCAGATCAGTTCGGGATCTGCTCTTTCCGTTGGACTTCTATCGAGGTGTTGTAAACAGTGGTTGTGTTTCCGCCGTTTTTGGAAGTTTGTCCGGAGTACTTACTAGTACTTCCTTCTTGCCGAAGTATGAAGCCGTGGTCTTTGTTTGGGAGGTAGATTTGATTCGCCATAGAAGGATTCGTGTTTCGGTTTCTGACTTTGGTCCTTGTGAAGATTTATAGTTATGTAATTTAGGATTGTTAGTCTTGTTCTAGTCTTTTTCGGTCTTGTTGTCCATCTGTTCTTGTAGTTCTTTCTTTGGATTTCTATTCGGTTAATATATCTTCAGATGATGATGATGATGAAAAAAAAAAATGAAAAAAAAAAAAAAAAAAAGTAGAAGCCAATTAATTTCTAAATAAAAATAATTTCCTAATTTAATATCCTAAACGAGACTTATTTTCCTTTTCATTGGTCATGTGCTAGGCACATGTGTCATTAATCATCTTCTTCTTTGTCGTCGCAGCATGGAAGAGACATTGCAGAAGGAAGCTCTCAAAGGCTTTACGCGAAGAAGGCGGCAAACTACAAAACACTCTTCAAAATGATGATTCAGGAGGCAATAAACTTAACTTAGGTGCTGCGATTTATGCATCGACGTTTGCTTCTCATGCTCTGAGGAAGCTAAGGGCGAATGCAGCAGCACACAACTCTAGATTTCCTCAGATGTTATCTTTGAAACCAGCCGAACCTAAAGTTTCCTATGGATGAAACCTAATTGTGTTTACAAGATAGATTAAGGAATGTGTGTAGTTCAATCCAAGTGTTATCACTAGTGTTTTCAAATAATTATGTAACGGTAATATCTTTATGTAAAATCATAATAGGAATTTTTTTAATAGATAGATTTTAGCAAATGCTCACCACCTCAACCGCAATAAATGTTTTGTTATCCAAAAACACTACAATTTTTTTTCCTAAGCTTTTTGAAGCGTTTTACTTGAGCAAATTGTAATCTAAAAAAAAAAAACCAAAACCAAAATCAAAACGTGGTATTTTAAAGAATGTCCAAATATTTTTTAGCATTCTAGTTCTTAAGGTTGTATATTTTAAGTGAATCCAAAAATTTCAAACTAAAGTAATTGAACTAAAACACTGATTTATTTATAAATTGTTTAGTATTATTTTTTGATGCTGAATCGAATATGAACTTTTGTTTTTTATATAACGAGGGGATGATCCTCCTTAAGATTTTTTCACAACCCGACTAATCCTCCAAAATAACTATCGAGCAGTCCATTCAAATCGAATATGAAGTTAGTCGAACTAAACAGAACAAACCAAAATTCTTTACAAAATTAAAATTTATATATATATTAAAAGTACATTTTAGTAAAAAAAAAAAATTGATAAGACGGAACCAAAATTTCATTTCACCAAACTGAAATTAATAATTACCGCGGAATAAGTGGATATTCCAAAATTGTGAAAGCATGAGGACAAAAAATGAAAATAGAAGTTGGATTGTGATAGTGTGTAGTACGTTGACGAGTGTATGCTAGTGTCCTCTTTCTTTGAAGCAGAAAGGCGTTCCTCGGCTTTGCAGGGAAAAGAGCGAGAAGGTGGTTTTGTTGCTTTCGAGCCCCACCGTAGTCTGACTTTTCTGGTGAAAATCTTTCCAAGAGATATTGAAAATTCTACAGTTCGCTAGAATCTTCGGAGAAAAAAACTTGGGAACATCTTTCATACGCGGCACGATCATCCCACATTTCCTCACTGCGAGTTTTTGCTTTCTCTCTCTTTATATAAATGAATCGAGAGCCTCTATCTCTCTTTAAGGTTTTCTTCTCAACAGTTTCTCTCTTAGTCTTAGTTTTAGTTTCCAAGCAATCGAATTTAGCTAAGGAAGAGAGAATAAAAACTAGATTCTTACATCAGTCATCAGAATCATAAGAGTAAATCGGTGAGGTGGAGTTGTCTCACTAGTGATAGGGATTGAGTATTCGGTCATTCGGTTCGGGTTTTTCGGGATTTGGGTTTTTTCGGTTTTTTTTTAAAATAGATTTCATTTGGAATTAAATTATAGTTCAGTTCAGTTCGGTTCGGAGTTTTTGGATTCTAGAAAATAGATGGATCAAATTAAATAATTTCATTATAATATAATAAATGTTTAGTATATTTAAATATATTTGTCTATATATTTAATTAAAAATGTTAGTTTTTCTTAATGAATTTTGGTTAGTTCGGTTAATTCGGTTCGGTTCTGGATTGGATAATTCGGTATGAGAATTTATATTCCATTCAGGTTATTTTATAATTCGGTTCGGATTCGAGTTCGGAAATTTCGGTTCGGGTTTGGAAAATTTTGCTCGGTTCGGGAATTTTGCACACCCCTAACTGATATCTTGTTGATGCAGGTGTGATAGTGTGAAGAATCTGGAGAGATCTTCAACCATGCAATCTGTAAATGAGAATTTCAAGAGTGTTAGAGGAAGCTTAAAGAAAGTTTTCAAGAAGATGAAAACCCTTGAAAACTGGAGGAAGACTGTCCTGATCGTTTGCGTGGCTGCTTTGGCTATTGATCCTCTGTTTTTCTTTATCCCTGTGATTGATACTCATAGATTCTGCTTTACTTTGGACAAGAAGCTTGGAGTAGCAGTTTGTGTCCTTCGTACCTTTATTGACACATTCTATGTGATTCACATCATTTTCCATTTTATAACCGAGCTCATTGCGCCTCGGTCTCGAGTCCCTTTGAGAGGAGAGATTGTCGTGCATTCTAAGGCTATAAGAAAAAGACGTTTTCTCTTTTATTTCATTGTTGACATTATTTCTGTTCTCCCAATTCCTCAGGTGTGTGTTCACTTCCTTTTATGACATCTACTTTTCGATCGTGCCATACTTCAATTTCATTGTGACATCTGGCCCAGGTGGTGCTTCTGACTTTCATTGCAAGGAAGCAACAATCTGCCTCGCTGGTGACAAAGCAGATGCTGAAATGGGTTATGATTTGTCAAAACATACCAAGAATCATTCGTTTCTATCCGCTTTTCAAAGAAGTGACAAGAGCCTCTGGTACAGTAGCAGAAACAAAGTGGATTGGAGCTGCTTTAAATTTTTTCCTCTACATGTTGCAGAGTCATGTAAGTCTTTGCTCTTGCTCCCACTTGTATTGTTTTGTTATACAGCATTACAACTGTGAGATTGCATCCAGGTGTTTGGAGCTTTCTGGTACTTGGGTGCGATCGAAAAGAAACACAGATGCTGGCGTGAAGCGTGTGCTAAGACACCCGGATGCAATCCCACGAATCTTTATTGCGCACGAGGTGGTGGAGACAACGGTCTTTTTCTCTACACTTCATGTCCATTAATCGAACCTGACCAAATCACAAACTCCACAGTCTTCAACTTTGGTATGTACATTAATGCATTGAAGTCTGGGGTGGTAGAGTCAATGGATTTTCCAAGGAAGTTCTTCTACTGCTTTTGGTGGGGTCTTCGAAATCTTAGGTTTGTACATCTAAACTCTCTTCTGCGTCAAGATCATAGCTTGATCCGCTCTCTTTAACGATTGATTACAGTGCTTTGGGCCAAAACCTGGAGACAAGCAACTCTGTAGGGGAGATCTTTTTTGCTATCATCATATGCGTCTCTGGTTTACTCTTGTTTGCTGTGCTCATTGGAAACGTTCAGGTAATGATCTCATACCTCAAGAAACTAGATTTCTTGATCTCGTAAAGCTGATTCTTTTTTGGTGATCACAGAAGTATTTGCAATCAACTACGCTTAGAGTAGATGAAATGGAGGAGAAGAAGAGAGACACAGAAAAATGGATGTCGAATCGGATGCTACCAGAAGATCTGAAGAAACGCATTAGGAGATACGAAAATAACAAATGGCGAGAAACCAGAGGCACTGAAGAGGATGCTCATCTTCGTAGCCTCTCAAAAGACCTTAGAATTGAAACCAAGCGCCATCTTTACCTGGGTTTCTTGAAAATGGTAACCATTTTATATATAAAAAAAGTTGATTACTTACCACTAATCAAACTTCACTCAGATTTTGTTCGTTTCAGGTGCCAGAGTTCCAAAACTTGAATGACCGGCTACTAGACGAATTGTGTAATCGTCTCAAAACAGTTGCTTACACAGAGAAGAGTTACATTGTGCACGAAGGTGATTCACTCGAGGAAATGTTGATTATAATGAGAGGAAATCTAATGAGCGTTACGAGTTACGGTGAACGAACTAGATTTTTACTATGTAAGGGTGATTTTTTCGGTGGAGATCTTCTCATCTGGGCATTTAATCCCCATACTACTCCACTGCCCTTCTCTAGTAGAACCGTTCAAGCTCTGACAGAAGTTGAAGGCTTTGTTCTCTCAGCTGATGATCTCAAGTTTGTCTCTACTCAATATCGTCGCCTCCACAGCAGAGAAGCCCAACAACACATGCTCAGGCAAGATTTTTTCAATTGGAAAAGCAGTTTTAAGTTATCGATAAGTTAATAATTTTGAGGTAATTTGGTAAGAACAACTTTTTAATTTGGCCTCGACTTTCTCAGGTTTCAATCGGTGCAATTGCGGACATGGGCATCATGTATTATACAAGCAGCGTGGAGGAGACATTGTATAAGGAAGCATTCAAATGCTTTACGTGAAGAAGAAGGCAAACTACAAAACACTCTTCAGAACGATGATTCAGGAGTCAATAAACTCAACTTAGGTGCTACGATTTATGCGTCGAGGTTTGCTTCTCGTGCTCTGCGGAAACTAAGGGCGAATGCAGCAGCACGAAACTTTAGGTTTCCTCAGATGTTACCTTTGTTGCCTCAGAAACCAGCCGACCCTGAGTTTTCTATGGATGAAACCAAATTGTGTTTACAGATAGAAAAATGAAAGTGTATAGTTGGTCGAAGCCAAGTACTCAAAAAAAAAGAAAGATTTTTCACAAATTCGTAACACTACGTACTCTGCTTTCCACCATTTTTGTGCAGTACTTGCCATTTTTAGGTAGCTATGCTATAAATTATTCATGACCATTAATTGGGCCTACATAGTCCAATAATCAGCTAGGTTTCTAGGCCCATTAAGGCTTGTACAAGCTGTGAAGCCTAGATAAATGAAACGGTGCGTTTTATCGCTTTTGTTTGTTGAAAGATGAAACGGTGCGTTTTCATGCGAACTTATACTGTTCTCTCAGATCTATTGATTAGCCAATAGACTTATTTAATAATTTGATTAGTAAGTTATTTACAAATATAAGAATAGAAAATCTAACTTATACATAATTATTAACTTTCTTAATAACTATAAGGAAATATATTCAAGGCGATTTCGTAATCCCGAGATCTCTTAACATGAGGAAATCTCAAACTCGGCGGTTTTCAACTTTGGTATATTCGCTGATGCATTGAAATCTGGAGTTGTGGAGTCAAGAGATTTCCCCCAAGAAGTTTTTCTATTGTTTGTGGTGGGGTCTTCGAAATCTTAGGTAAGTAAAACCAAAAACCTCGAAGTTCTTAGTGTAGAATACGATGAAATTATCGGCTAAATGTAGTTGCAATGTGGTTTTACTCATATAGATACTAATTCTTTCTCTATGTGTAATAGTGCTTTGGGCCAAAACTTGAACACGAGTGCTTTTGAAGGAGAGATCATTTTCGCGATTGTCATTTGTATCTCTGGACTAGTCTTGTTTGCTCTTCTCATTGGAAATTATTTCTCTTCTCCTTTGAGCATCAAGCTCTTAAACCCAAATTCTTACAAAAAACTGATCCTATTTTCGTTGCTTTGTAGAAATATTTGCAATCAACTACGGTAAGAGTTGAGGAAATGAGAGTGAAAAGGAGAGATGCAGAACAATGGATGTCTCGCCGTATGTTGCCAGATGATTTGAGAAAACGAATTCGTAAATACGAACAATATAAATGGCAAGAAACCAGAGGAGTTGAAGAAGAAGCTCTTCTCTCTAGCTTTCCAAAAAGATCTTAGAAAGGACATTAAACGACATCTTTGTCTGAATTTTCTCAAAAGGGTAAACATATAAACCTTATGACCACGACTATCGCTACATACCGGTAATCAAACTTAATCAAATCCTCTGTTTCAGGTGCCTTGGTTTCAAGCCATGGATGATCGGTTACTAGATGCACTATGTGCTCGTTTGAAAACTGTTCTTTACACAGAGAAGGGTTACATTGTGCGCGAAGGCGAACCAGTCGAGGATATGTTGTTTATAATGAGAGGAAATCTCATTAGCACAACCACTTATGGTGGCAAAACCGGATTCTTCAATTCGGTTAGGTTAAGTGCTGGTGATTTCTGTGGAGATCTTCTCACTTGGGCATTAGACCCTCACGCTTCTCACTTCCCTATCTCTAGTAGAACCGTTCAAGCTCTGACAGAAGTCGAAGGCTTTGTTCTCTCAGCTGATGATCTCAAGTCTGTCTCTACTCAATATCGTCGTCTCCATAGCAAGCAACTACGACACATGTTCAGGTAAGACTTTCACACATAGGGCTAACTTAACAGATTAGAGATAACTCATTGAGCAAGACCAAATACTATGGACCATCAAAATCTAAATTAGCATATCTTTACCTTGAATGTAATAGCCCTAATGATTTCAGCAATCTTGTAACTTGTTTCTCAAGTTACATTGACTTTACCCTAACTAACTTTTTGTTTCTTTGTTCATTTTGGCAATGATTTTTCTTAATTTCAGGTATTATTCGGTGCAATGGCAGACATGGGCAGCATGTTTTATACAAGCAGCATGGAAGAGACACTGTAGAAGGAAGATCTCAAAGGCTTTACGTGAAGAAGAAGGCAAACTACAAAATAGTCTTCAAAACGATGATTCAGGAGACAATAAACTTAACTTAGGAGCTGCGATTTATGCGTCGATGTTTGCTTCTAATGCTCTGAAGAATCTAAGGGCGAATGCAACAGCAAGAAACTCTAGGTTTCCTCATACGTTATCTTTGTTGCCTCAGAAACCAGCTGATCCTGAGTTTCCTATGGATGAAACCTAATTGTGTTTACAAGATAGGTTAAGGAATGTGTGTAGTTCCAAGGGTTTAAAAATAACTATGTAACGGGTAAGATCGTTATGTAAAAATCATAATAGGCATTTTTTTTATAGGTATATTTTAGCAAATGCTTACCACCTCAACCGTTGTAAATGTTTTGTTATCCAAAAACACTACAAATTTTTTCCTAAGCTTTTTAAGCGTTTTCCTTGAATTGTAGTTAAAACCAAAAAAAAAAAAAAACGTGGTATTTTAAAGAATGTCAAATATATTTTTTAGCATTCTAGTTTTTTTTTTGTTTTGCGCAGCCAGCATTCTAGTTCTTAAGGTTGGATATTTTAAGTGAATCCGAAAATTTCAAACTAAATTAATCGAACTAAAACACTGATTTATCTATAAATTGTTCAGTATTTTTTGTTTGATGTTGAATCGAATACGAAGTTAGTCCAACTAGGGATGTCAAAATGAATAACCTAACCCAATCTAATCCATAATCCTAATGGGTTGAGTATTAGTGGGTCATAGGTCTACCCAACCCATTTGCTTAGTGAGTTGAATCGATCCATGATCCTCTTAAATTTAAATGGGTTGGGTCGATCTTGACCCAACTCAATTAATTTTTTTTTTTGCGGGAAAATTTGTGAAACTGTGTTTTTGGTGAAAAAATATGCAAAATCGCGTTTTTGACAGATTTTTTTTGTAGAATCACATTTTTGGCTGAAAAATTTACCGAATCACATTTTTGACGGAAAAATTACGGAATCGTGTTTGGCAGAAAAATTATGGAATATAGTTTTTTGACGGGAAATGCAAAACCATGTTTTTGGCGGAAAAATTGCGGAATCACGGTTTTAGCGGAAAATTGTGCAATCATGCAGTTTTGGCGAAAAAACTGTAAAATTACGTTTTGACGGAAAAAATTACGGAGTATATTTTTGGTTTTGAAAAAAGGTTGATGGATCAACCCATTTTAACCCAATCCATTATATCCATCAAATCATTTAACCCATCAACCATAATGAGTTGGTGGTTCGGATTGGGTTGGTCGACACATTTTAACACCCTTAGTTCCTACTAAACGGAACAAACCAAAATTCTTTATAAAACTAAATATATATATTAAAAGAAAATGGAAGTTGGATTGTGATAGTACAAGTGTTACCTTGACGAGTGCATGCCAGGGTCTCGTCGAATTGGACTCATTCCCCCTCTTTCTTTGAAGCAGAAAGGCTTGAAATTTCCGTAGCCTAACTTTTCTGGTGAAAAGCTTGTTTTATTAAGATATGTTGAAAAATCTGTATCCTCCTCCTCTTAGACAGTTCACTAGCTACTGCTTCTCGAACCTTCGGAGAAGCTGGCTAAAAACTTTGGGAACATGTTTAATACAAGCAATAGAGAAAGAGTGAAGACTCGTCGTGATGGAGTACAAAACCGAACCAAACCAATGATGGAGTACAGAACCGAACCAAAGACACCAAACCAAAAGTATGTTTAGTATTGATTTTACTTTGGTTTGTCGTTAATTACTTTCTGCAATTGTTTCAGTTTTAATAAGGAGAATGGTCTTTCGATTGTTAAGAAACCAATCTCCCATTTCCCACTTTCCCTCGTTTGTAGGAGTTGTGACTCCACCATTTACTTCTTGTAATTCTCTTCTATTTAAGTCAATGAAAAGCCAGAAATAAGCAATATCAATTGCCAACAAAAATCTCTTGTTCTTATTGTTATCGTATTACTCTGTTTTCCAGCTTTATCAAAGCTATCACATCGCTCTCCATTGCCCCTATTACAAGTTATATACAACTCTCAGTGCCGTCTCAACATATCCCAGGACCCCTGGGCCAAAAAAAAAAAAATGGTAGATAAAATTTTTTTTGGGCTCCTATATATATATATTTTTTTGGGTCCCAAAAAAATAAAAAAATTTGTGGGCCCTGGGGCGGTCGCACCCCTCGCCCTTGTAGTTAAGCCGACACTAACAACTCTATAGCTTTTTCAAATGATTGGGCATGAGTGAGCTCAAATGAAAAACGAAGCTATTTACTATAGAGTTGTGTAAAGTGTTTCTCAATATTAAAAAATGATACGGAAAGAGTATATATAGATATACATAGAGATAAATACATATCTAAGAATAAGTAATATACAAAGATATGGAAATATCCGTTAATCATGATATATTAATTGGAATATTAACATATATCAATCCTATTAGACTAAATCAAACCGCATAAACTAAAAATTCTTAAAAACCATATATTTTTAATAGATTATTTAATTATATTTATTTAAGTTGAGCCAAATTATTTTATTTCTTGTTTTAGAATTAAATTTTGGTTTAATTACACGGTTTGATACGGAAACTTCTTATTTGGTTTGACTTTTTTGTTCGGTTTAGGATGAAATAATCATTTCTACCGAGCTGATAATCCGAATGATTAGGCCTAAAATCTTTTATAAACAGTAATTAATTTGGATAGTCGAAGAAAAAAACAGAGTAATGATTGTGTGGTAGGGAAAAGAAAAGCAAAATGCTTTCGTCCCCACCATAGACTGATGAGACTTGTGGTGGCTACTGACTAGTGAATAATTTTTTTTTTTTGAAAAAAATGTTGGAATAATTTTTAGTTTTAGTTTCTGGGAATTGACTTAGCTTAGGTAAAGAGACGACCTGAGTGGACTTGAGCAGAGCAAGAAACTACACACATACGCATGAATCATCCGAGAAGTAAATCCGTGAGGTCGTTTCTTCGAATTTTGTTTAAAACAGCTTTTTGTTATTATTGTAGTGATATCTTGTTGTTGCAGGTTTGAAAGATCTTCAACTTTCTTATCTGTAAATGGGAATTTCAAGAATGTTAGAGGAAGCTTAAAGAAGTTTTACGAGAAGATGAAAACACTTGAAAACTTGAGGAAGCTTGTCCTGTTCGTTTGCGTGGTTGCTTTAGCTATTGATCCTTTGTTTTTCTTTATCCCTGTGATTGATTCTCAAAGATTCTGTTTTACTTTGGACAAGAAGCTTGGAGTAGCAGTTTGTGTTCTTCGTACCTTTATTGACACATTCTATGTAATTCACATCATTTTTCATCTTATAACCGAGCTCATTGCTCCTCGTTCTCAAACATCTTTAAGAGGAGAGATTGTCGTGCATTCTATTGCTATAAAGAAAAGACGTATCCTCTTTTACTTCATTGTTGACATTGTTTCTGTTCTCCCCATTCCTCAGGTGTGTGTTCTCTCTTCCTTTGTCACATCACTTTAGTTTTGAAGAATATCGGAATATTGGTGATTAGAGATCTTGCAGGTGGTGGTTCTTGTTCTCATTCAAAGAAAGCAATGGAGTTCCTCACTAGTGACAAAGGAGATACTTAAATGGGTTATGTTCTGTCAATATATACCGAGAAGCATCCGTATCTATCCGATTTTTAAAGAAGTGACTAGAGTTTCTGGTACGGTAGCTGAAACGAAGTGGATAGGAGCTGCTTTAAACCTTTTCCTATACTTGCTCTCGAGTCATGTAATTCTTTGATCTTGCTCCTGCTAATTATGTTTTAGTTGTTACTTTGTTAGGCAAACAACAACCTTTGATGGATGGTCAGGTGTTTGGGGCTTTCTGGTACCTGATTGCTGTAGAAACGAGAGACAAATGTTGGCGTGAAGCGTGCGCTAATACACCCGGATGCAGTCTCAAGAATCAGTATTGTAGACGAGGCGGTGGAGACAACGGCCTTTTTCTTAACACTTCATGTCCGTTAATCGACCCTGACCAAATCACAAACTCCACAGTCTTCAACTTTGGTATGTACATTGATGCATTGAAGTCTGAGGTGGTAGAGTCAAGAGATTTTCCAAGGAAGTTCTTCTACTGCTTTTGGTGGGGTCTCCGAAATCTTAGGTTTGTACATATAACTCTCTGTTGTGAGATCTAACCGAATATAAGACAAATCCATCGTCTGAGATAATAGCTTAACCAACTCTTTAATGATTACAGTGCTTTGGGCCAAAACCTGGAGACAAGTAACTCTGTAGGGGAGATCATTTTTGCTATCATCATCTGCGTCTCTGGTTTACTCTTATTTGCCGTGCTCATTGGAAACGTTCAGGTAATACTTATGTGAAGAATATCCCACATCATAAGTGGGAAGGGACCTTGAGTAGTATATAAGGGACTTGGGCCAAATCATTCATTGTCAATTAGTTTTTGAATTGGAAGCCCGTGAAACTTAACAACTTATATCTTTTGGTGATAATAGAAGTACTTGCAATCAACTACGATTAGAGTAGATGAAATGGAGGAGAAAAAGAGAGACACAGAAAAATGGATGTCCTATCGGATGCTACCAGAGTATCTGAAGGATCGCATTAGGAGATACGAGGATTACAAATGGCGAGAAACAAGAGGCATCGAAGAGGAGGCTCTTCTTTGCAGCCTTCCAAAAGACCTCAGACTCGAAACCAAACACCATCTTTACAAGAATCTGCTAAAGCGTGTAAGCTCCCTTTTTTGTGATTCATTGATATGTGTATCTCAGAGGTTTTCACCTAGATATAGCTTTTTTGACTTGTCAGGTTCCTTGGCTCAGCATCATGGATGATGGTTGGCTACTAGAAGCATTGTGCGACCGCGTGAAGTCTGTGTTCTACTCCGCGAATAGCTACATAGTGAAAGAGGGTGACCCGGTCGAGGAGATGTTGATTGTAACGAAAGGTAATCTGAAAAGTATGACCGGATCTAGTGAAACAACTGGCTACTACAATTCAATTCACCTCAAAGCAGGTGATATATGTGGAGATCTTCTCTTTTGGGTTCTTGATCCACATCTTTCTTCTCGCCTCCCCACCTCAAACAGAACAATATTGACTATGACTGATGTTGAAGGCTTCATTCTCTTGCCTGATGATCTCAAGTTTGTAGCTTCTCATTTCAGTCGCTTTCATAGCAAAAAACTCAAACACATGTTCAGGCAAGGCTTCTTTAATGCCTTACACAAACCTTGAGACTCAAATTCCTTTTTCTCTGGGGGTAATGCTGCCATCCATTTTTCAGGTTCTATTCAGCGCATTGGCAAACATGGGCGACATGCTTCATACAAGCAGCATGGAGGAAACATTGCAAAAGGAAGCTTTCTAAGATCTTACATACCAAAAGAGACAATCAACAAATTCCACAATGTACACAACGCAATCTTGGAGCAACTCTCTATGTGTCGAGATTTGTGTCCAAATCATTGCAAAATCGACAGGAAAATGCAGCAGATTGTTCCAGCTCTTCACATATGTTACCTCCAATACTTCACAAACCAGCTGATCCCGAGTTTTCAAAGGTTGAATGAATCATAGTGCATAATTAAAAGGAAATGACATAGAGAAGGAGTGAAGACTCATCGCTCTCTTTATTGCCCTATTACAAGTTATTAGCAATGTAAGCCCCTACAACTCTCTAGTTATTGTCAAATGATTTGGCATACACTTTAGTTATGCTGTGGTGTATGATATTCGTAAGAAAAAAATTGCGAACAAACTTTTTTTTTTTTGCTAAACTAAAAATTGCGAACAAACTTGGAAATGAGAATATATTGTATTGGTTACAAACAAGAATTGTGTATGAAAACTTAGATATATTGTATGTTTCTAAGTCAAGTCTACTCCAAGAAGTGGTTCAAAATCCGAATACAGCTTTGATTCATGAAAAAAAAAAATGAATATTCATGAAACAGAATCAAGGTCGTAATGATGTTATGTTTAAAAAATAGAATGTTTCATCTATTTACGCCATTTTTAGGTACCGTTGCTATTTTTATTCATGATAGTCAATTGGGCCTATAAATGCCCAATAGTTTGTTTAATTGTTTTAAAGGCCCACAATCTGAAACGATGCGTTTTGTTTCTGGTTTCGATGGCCGTCAGGTAGAGAGAGAGACTCGAAGCTTTGATCTCTCTCAGTCTCTCAGGTCTTAGCCCTAAGACTTGGAGTCGACGAACTGTGAAGAATATTCAATCAGGTAATTTTTCAGTTTCCTACGTTTTCTTTGTGTTTTCTCGAGAAAATGCTTCGAAACTCTGTAATGGAAGTGTAGAAATGGACTAGGTTGAATCTTATCTGTAGACATTAAAGCAGGATTTGATGATTTCTCGTGTCAGTTGATGTGATTTTTGTTGTAATGAAGAACTTATTAGACTTGGTTTTGTTACGACGAATGTTCTATTTGATTTCAACAAATTGTTAAGTAAGAGCTCTTTTTTAGCAGGATCTTCGTTATGGCTTGCTTGCGTGTTATCTCGAAGAGAGTTAATCTTTTACAGAGACGAGTTTATCCATCTTGTGGTCATCTAATTGGTGATAATGATAAAGATGAAACTAAATCGGCTTCGACAAATTCGGATACAATGATTCGTAAAGTCTTTGCACATAATGGGACTGACAAGCTTAGCTCTATGTTTATGGAGAGGCAATATCAGTCATTTTCTGGGCCATTGGGTCTTGGATTGTCTTCGTGTCGGTATATGAGCTCGACACCACCTGAATGGTCTGATAAAGTTGATGGTATCGACTTTGGGGCAACGGAAGTTGTTCCTGATCAAATCATTCAAGCTGTGACGACGACAAGCCAAGCTGTTCCTGCTGTAAACGAGGTTGCTATTGCTGCTGCGGATTCTGTTTTTCCTGTTGCTGCTTTGCAGCATTTGATTGATGGTGTGCATTCGTTTACTGGCCTGAGCTGGTATATACACAGTTTTTAAGCTCGTTTTATTCGGTTTCTGTTTTGTATGTATCCGTGGTAAATTCTTTTCCCTTTTTTTTTTGGCAGGTGGGCTTCGATAGCTTTGACAACTGTGATCATTCGTGGAGTTACAGTTCCCATTCTTTTGAATCAACTAAAGGCTACTTACAAACTCAATGTAAGTTTAGATTTTTGTTCTCCGTTCATACATTAGGATATGTTTCTTTTCCACTTGTGATTTATCTATCATGTTCTTGCAGGTTCTGAGGCCACAACTGGAGGAGTTAAGACAAGAGATGAGCACTAAGGTATGAGTTGTTCCTGCTCCTTGTCTTACTTGTTCTTTGTGTGCATGTGACCGTTTGTGAGTTTGTCATTGTTCAAGGCCTTGAAAACGCCTTCTGGTTTCATATTAACATAAGATCAACTCGATTTTTCGTAGTTATTGAGTATGTTTTTAGAGTGTCTGACTTTTTGCATGTGTTGTTATGTTTTTTTAGTCTGTGGATCCTGAAGCCATGGCAGAAGGCCAAAGACGAATGCAATTATTGTTTAAACAGTAAGTCAATTTTATTGTTTCTTTAAGTTAGTCTCTTCAAGTTAAACGTACTACTAGTTCCTCCTTTGCTGACATGCTTCTATTGCTTTTTGGATTGGCTTAGACATGGAGTAACTCCGTTTACTCCTCTCAAAGGACTTATTATTCAAGGTCCCATCTTCATCAGCTTTTTCTTTGCGGTAAGATATAGAAATAGTTTGACCTTTTGCAGTTGACTCTGATCATTATTTTCTATGTGTTTACTGATGATTGTCTATAGATCAGGAATATGGCCGAGAAAGTCCCATCATTTAAAACCGGTGGAACTCTTTGGTTTACTGATCTCACCACTGCAGATACTACATATATCTTGCCGCTTCTCACCGCAGTGACTTTCTTGATTATGGTGGAGGTAGGACCTTTGTATATGATTTCTTGTTAACTTATGCAATCTATAAGATCTTTGGGTGCTGATACCTTTTCTGCCTCCTTTTTAAGGTTTTAACTTGTGAAAGTTTTTCGCTGGATTAAGGTTCATCAGAATTCGTAGCTGAGTTCGAATGGCGCATTTATTATTTCATAAGTTTATTCATAGAAATTTAGTTGATAGGTCGAACTAAGAAATTGAAGTTCTATAATGGATTCTTACTTTTAACTGTAACTAAAAAATGGAAACTTTTCTACTGCTTCTGTAGTCAAACATGCAGGAAGGTCTAGAAGGAAATCCAGTAGCTGGAACTATGAAGAAACTCTCAAGAATCATTGCCTTTCTCTCTATTCCAGTTTTGATAGGCATTGAACAGGTAAAGATTACTGTTCCTCTATTGACTCTTTGATGTCGATAAGCATTGAAAACGTAAGAAGATTACGTTTCGCTTACCACAAACGAATAATTTTTTTCTGCAGGCATTGTTCTGTTACTGGCTTACTTCCAATCTGTTTACTCTTGTGTATGGATTAGGTAAAGTCCCCTGAACATTGGTTGCTCTTTGAAACCTGAGATTTGCAATTCCTAAAGACTTTTGATTCGTTCTTTTTGTTTTTGTATATATACGCAGCAATAAGACGTCCTGATGTGAGGAAGCTATTGAATCTCCCAGATGTTATTAATGCTTCTACTAGGCAGCCATCACCGTCTTCGCCTACGCCATTTTCATTTTCGCAGCCAAAAGACCAAAGTGTTGTTCAAGAAAATCCTCCTATGCCCTCCTCCGAGTCATCTTCGAATGTTCCAGATAGAAGAATCTCACGGACTTCTGTTCTGCATCAGAGAATCAGAACTCTGGAGAGACAACTCAAGGACCGAAAGAACAAGAAGTGAGAGATTCTTTTATGTTTAGGTTGCTTTGCTCGAAACTAGCCGATACTGGAGAAGAGATTAAGTATCCTCGGGAAATTAAGGTTTTGAATTAATGACATTTATAGGAAAAATCTGGGTGTCTTATAGACCAATAAGTATACTCGGGAATTTCAGTTGAATCTTTGCATTGAACTGAATTAGCTAATGTACCGTATCGTGTATACATTAATATGAAGGCAACTTTCAATTCATAAGGATCACTTCCAAGTATTCATTCTATATACATTTTATACCTTCAGAAATCATTACTTACATGTATGTACCTAACAAGGTCGTCTTCTTCACTCGAAGAGCCTGCAACTAAAGATGTAAGGATGATCAAAATTGATGTACTTTGTCCAATATGGCTGATACTTGCTTATCCCCAGCTCTGACCATGGTTTCTTGTGTCCATTGAAATGTATAACAGCCGAGTTTTCAATCTTCTTTGCACTGATTCCTTGATCATAACCCAATCCAAGTAAGTGCCATTTGCTCTCAAGCGGTAGAGTCAGATTGTAGAATGTCATGAGCCCAGGTGGCAATGTTCCAAGTTTCCATAGAGTCCGGTTTTCGTTCTGCATAACCGAAAACAAAAAAAAAACAGATCGATTTTTACTTAATCTACACTTGGATGAATGATAAGGATCAGAAGTCAAGAAGAACTAACCAGGTTTTGCCAAAAGTGATAAGTTTCTGTAATGTTGTTCTTCTTCCACTCTTTCAGGTCGAAGATGTTCATCCCATAAGCCCATCCGCAGGCTTTCGGATCAAAGTTCTCTGAAATGTGTTGATCGCTGAAGTTTAAGTAAGTGTCAAAGCGATGGAAAGTGACACCGCAGGTTTCTACTGCACCATTCACTTTCCCTTTAAGATCTACTGACCACAATGGAGCTAAATCCTTCTGAACAACCACGTCATCGTCAAGAAACAGGATTTTCTTTAACTTTGGGAACATCTTCGGGATGTAGAACCTCAAGTGGTTAAGCATTGACATGTATTTCGGGTATCGGTACTTGAGGTTTTCTGAGCCTGATTCAACCGACTCAGACCTCTCTGTCTTAAAGTAGAATTTCTTTATAGCTGCTGACTCGAGCTGTCTCAAAACTGGGGAGAAAGATGAGTTGAGCCAAGCGAAATCTTCGAATCTTTGGACTTGGATGGTCGCGTCTCCAGGAGGGTTTAAGAGAAACCACATACTCATTGCTCCAATATTGAGTTTATCAGTCACAATGTGGAAAACATGCAGTGAAGGATCCTGCCAAAAAAAAGAAGCAATAGGCCTTATAAGTTTAAAGCGTTTGTTCTTGCAACTCTACTAGTGATTGATCATTACCTGTGCATTCATGACTGTGGAATTGACAACAACTGATGCAGCCAATACATTATCAGAGAAGAGAGCATAGTGGTAAAGATTTGGATTCTCCAAGTTCTCGATCCTCGGGAATTTCCTCATTGGTGCAGGAAGGAGATAATACTCTAGCGTTAAGCGCATGGTCAAGCAATGGATAGCATCTGGTAGTGATTTTGAAGCCAGCTGGGTCAAGAAAGTTATATAAGTTTGCGTGTACTCGAGATCTTCTTCAGCTGTTTGTAGCATTGCTCTCAGCTTATTTGTCACCAACTTGCATTCATATAGCTGCTCGTTCGCTCTAGCCAGGATTTGGCCCACATCTCTGATAGTATCAAGAACCCTGCTACAATAACAAGATGATAAAACTATTCAGAGTATACCATTTCATGACCCTTAACAAGAACAATATGGTATTGCTCTTGACATTTACCTCTGCTGTTTATCAATATCAGTCGATTCTTCTTCCTCCATTAATGCTAGTTTCGCTAGTTGTGTTTCTAGCTCTTCGTGCAAAGCGAGATTGTTGGTCATCTTCGCAATCGTAGTGTAAACTCGTGCCATAATGATTTGATCTTGCATCAGATGTAATATATCTTCAAAAGTCTTGCCCTTCCGATATTCATTTTTCCAAATGGTGTAGTTTCCTAATGGTGCAGTATCGACTGATCTGGAACGTACGATGGCTGCCTTCTCAAACTTCTGAATAGTATCATCATTCATCAGCTCACTTGCCAGTTTCACTCTTCTTTCCTGTCTCAGGCTCTTGAACACAACAACAGTAGGACATAACAATCAGTTTAAAGCAACCGTATCACGCAATGCGAAAGGCGTGTAAAAGAAAGATGAAAGTTATACCCTTTCATACAACTTCTCTGGTGTATTATCATTCAACACTTGGACTCCTTGTCCTATCCAAGTTCCATGACCAAACTTAGGAACCATTTGGTCCTCTTTTCCCTTCAAACCCCACAAGAATCAAGTCAAGAAAGGGTAATCAAGAAAATCAAAAACCCAATTATGAAAAAGTTGATATATACCTCAGAAGAAGCATAATCCTCCACTTGTCCTCCTAGTATCCATGACATGGAGAGGTTTTGTTTCTTCCTGAATGTTTCGAGGCTCAAAGGATCAAAACTTGATGTTGTTGTGGTGGCATTGATAACACCAAGAACCTATTTCAAACGCTAGTAAGTACCTTTTTGAAGCAAAAATGAAGAAGAACAAAAGCAAAAACTCCAAAGCCAAAATTGGGACTTGCCTCTTTAGAGAAAAGAGATGGAACAGATTGCAGAGCTTCCTTTTCTCTCCAGTTAAGATCCTGAAAACATCCATTCAGCAACCTTATTTTAATTCTTTAATCTTTCAATACAAACGTGATCATGTTTAAAAAGTTGATGACTTTACCTTATCGATGAAGGTATTCCCAATATTGTCTTTATCTGAAAGAAGTTGAAGAAATGAGAACAGCTTCGAAACTCTTATCGCCATTAACGCCAGAAATCAATAATTAAAGAAAATACAAGAAAAACCCCTTTTCTGTTTTGCAAAAACCCTAGTGGAATCTCCGATCATCACAAGTAATTACAAATTTTGAAAGGAATTGAAAAATGAGACTCTGAGATAGGAAAGAAACGATCGAGGAGTCAAGAAAGAATGGTTTGGAAAAAGAAAAACAAACCAAAGGATGATCGCATGTGAAGTCTGTAGCCGAGAACGAAGGCGGAATAAACGAGAAAGCAGAGAGACGCCATGATCACTGGGATCAAACATCGATAGAGGTCTCTAAACCTAAATCTTCCCTCTGATATCGACGACGTCGGAAACATTGAAACCCTAATTGAATGTAGAAGACGATCGCCAAAGTGAAATTGCTCTCTCTCTCTCCCCAAGACGATTTCTCTGTGTTCTTCTCTGTGTGATCTCTTTAGCCTCTAACGAGTGATATTTCAAATCGGCTTTTTATATGTAGCGGAAACTCTAACGTCGTCGTTTTAACGCGATAGCTTAGATAGCGGAACGACGTCATTTAAGTTGTTTCTCTTTTCAGTCCGATATTGTTTTTATTTGAGTTTTAACCCTGAAATTGTATTTCTTTTTTGATGGACCCTAAATTGACCTTCATATTATTTATGTGTAGAGAGAGAAATGGCCCTAATTTACATGCTTTTTTAATTTTATACATCGATAATTTGTCAGTTGAGCTTTAGTGTTGTCTTATTTACATGTGACCCCTATGCTGCTTAAACTTTTTTTTTTGGGATAAATGCTTAAACTTTATACCTTCGCCATCCATATTTGTTTTGTTCAAATGACCTCTGTATTTATTTTTAGTTCAGAGAAGACCTTAAATTTGATTTTGTGTAGATAATACCCTTTTAGACATCCTTTTATTTACGAAAACACCCCTTTTAAACTTTTTGTGGAGATAACTCCCTTTTAGTTTATTTAGCGAGAAACCCCTTTATTTCTTCTTATTTCTTGTTTCTACCAAATACAAGAGCCAAGCCCCTGAACACAACAAAACACGCTAGAAGATAGTGTCGTACATCATTATAAAGGCAACTTCAATATGGTTCACTTTGAAGTATTCATTCTATGTAAACGTTTTATACCTTCAGAATCATTACTTACATCACATGTATGTGTTATGTACCTAACGCCGAGGTTGTCTTCTTCACTCGAAGAGCCTGCAACTGATGACGCAAGGATGATCGAAATTGATGTACTTTGTCCAATATGGCTGATACTTGCTTATCCCCAGCTTTTTCCATGGTTTCAAGTGTCCATCGAAATGTATAACAGCCGATTTTTCAATCTCCTTTTCATCAATTCCTTTATCATAACCCAATCCAAGTAAGTGCCATTTGCTCTCAAGCGGTAGAGTCAGATTGTAGAACGTTATGAGCCCAGCTGGCAATGTTTCAAGTTTCCATAGAGTATTGTATTCGTTCTGCAACACAGACAAACAATGGATTAGTCTTAACTTAAATCTAACAATTGGAGATGAATGATAAGTAAGTAGCAGAAGTTAAGAAGAACCAACCAGGTTTTGCCAAAAGTGATAAGTTTCTGTAACGTTCTTCTTTTCCCACTCTTTCAGGTCGAAGATGTTCATTCCATAAGCCCATCCGCAGGCTTTCGGATCAAAATTCTCTGAAATGTGTTATTCACTGAAGTTTAAGTAAGCGTCTAAGCGATGGAAGGTGACACCGCAGGTTTCTACTGCACCGTTCACTTTCCCTTTAAGATCAACTAACCACAAGGGAGCTAAATCCTTCTGGACAACCACGTCATCGTCAAGAAGCAGGATTTTATCTAACTTTGGGAAGATTTTTGGGATGTAGAACCTCAAGTGGTTAAGCATTGACATGTAATTCGGGTACCGGTACTTGAGGTTTTGTGAGCCTGATTCAACTGATTCAGATCTCTCTGTTTTATAATAGAGTTTCTTTAAAGCTGACTCGAGCTGTCTCAAAACTGGAGAGTAAGATGAGTTGAACCACGCAAAATCTTCCAAACTTTGAACTTGGATGGTCGCGTTGCCTGGAGGATTTGACAGAAACCACATACTCATTGCTCCGAAATTGAGTTTATCAGTCACAAGGTGGAAAACATGCAGTGAAGGATCCTGCCAGAAAAAGTAAGTTTTAAGGCATTTGTTCTTGCAAAATTCTCTGGAGTCTTACTAGTGATTGATCATAACATTACCTGTGCATTCATGACTGTGGAATTGACAACAACTGATGCAGCCAATACATTATCAGAGAAGAGAGCATAGTGGTAAAGATTTGGATTCTCCAAGTTCTCGATCCTCGGGAATTTCCTCATTGGTGCAGGAAGGAGATAATACTCTAGAGTCAAGCGCATGGTCAAGCAATGGATAGCATCTGGTAGTGTTTTGGAAGCCAGCTGAGCCAAGATATCTACACAAGCTTTCGTGTACTCGAATTCTTCTTCAGCTATTAGTATCATTGCTCTCAGCTTATTTGTCACACTAGCCACCATTTGGTTCATATCTCTAATAGTATCAAGAACTCTGCGACAATAACAAAACTATTCAGATCATTTTCATGACCTCTCATCTCAAGAACAATAGGTACTGCTGGTGACATTACCTCTTTTGTAGATCAGTATCAGTCGATTCTTGCTTTGATGCTAGTAAGCTATTCAGTAGCTGTGTTTCTACTTCTTTGTTCAAGGCGTGATTGTACTTCATCTTCGCAATGCTACCGGAAACTCGTGCCCTGTTGATTTGATTTTGCATCAGACTTAATATATCTTCAAACTTCTTGACCCTCCGATATTCGTTTTGCCAGACGGTGTAATTTCCTAATGCTGCAGAATGGAGAGATCTTGACCATTGGATTGATGCATTCTCAAATTCTTGAATAGTTTCATCATTCATAAGCTCATCATTTTCCGGTTTCACACTTCTTTCCTGTCTCAGGCTCTTGAAAAAAATAACACAATCAGATAAAGCAACCATATCAACACCTTATTTAATTCTTTATATTTCAGTGTCAGTACACTGTGATAACACTAGGTTTACCGAAAGTTTAACGATGAAGACATTCCTAATAACTTCATTAGATAATTTTACCTTATCGATGAAGACATTCATAATAACTTGATTACCTGAAAAAAAATTGCAGAAAATAAGAACAGCTTCGAAGATTTACCGAAAATTTTAGCAACAAAGTGAGCATAACGAATACGAATTAGTGCCTCTTATCATAAATCTACGGAAACCATCAAGAATATACAATAAAACCGCCTTCTATTTTGCAAAATCCTCCGGGAAAATAATCGCACCAGAAATCTCCCAATCCCGCAATCAACCACCGCAGAATCAAATGAAATCTCAGGGAATTTTCCGGGAAAATCCACCGGGAAACAAAAATCAAAGACCGTATAATCACAAATTAAACGAATCTCAGGAAAGAAATGATCAAATAAATGGAGAAAACATACCAAACGATGAGCTGATGTGAAGTACGTAGCCGAGGAAGAAGGTGGTTGAAGCGAGAAAGCAGAGAGACGCCATAATCACCGGGATCGAACATCGATAGATGTCCCTTAACCTAAACCTTCGCTCGGATCTCCTCGCCATTGGAAACTTGAAACCCTAATTGAAATCGCCAAAGGGAAATTTCACTCTCTCCAAGACGCTTTCTCTTAAGTTTCCTCTCTGATCTCTTTTACCTCCAACGAGTAATATTTCAAATCGGCATTATATAGGCAGCGAAACCCTAACGCCGTCGTTTTGACAGATCTAACAGCGTCGTTTTAAAGCGATAGCTCAGAGAGACCATAACGACGTCGTTTTAACGCGAAATCACAGAATTTGAAATTGAAACTCTAACGGCGTCGTTTAATCTTTACGCCAGGCTGGCAAACTTACGCCGTTAATAAACTAAGAACCTAACGGCGTCGTTTAACGTGATAGTTTAGATATTATTCTTGCGACGTCGTTTCCGTGTTGTAATTGGGCCCATTAAAACCTAACCTGAAGTTGAATTACACAAAATCTGACATAAATAGTTAAATCGAGTTTCGCGAAAGATTCCAAATCCTTTTTTTTTTCTCCACCGGATCTCGAAATCGGAGATCAGCCAACGATGGCCGCCGATGGAATATTCCGTTGCATCTTCGAAGGTTGTATCTCCGGTCTTGATTCTGCCATCGAGCGGCGTCCTTACCACAAAAACTGCGGTTGCGCGCTTCACGACGGATCTCGAGGCGCTTCGAAAAATCAAAACCAGCGACGGACGTCTTGCCGCCGCCACGGAAGCTCAGAGAGCATCTCGTTTCCGATCCGAAGGTCTTGGAGCGAAGGAAACATCATGGCTATGAATTTCTCATCCTCGTCATCTTCTTCAAATCTCCAATCGCTTTCTTCGTCTTCTTCTCTCACAAATCTGGCTTCTCCGTTGCCGTCAGATTTACCGGTGGATGCTTCTGCGCCGGAGGATCCGAGCAGATCTCATCATCAGCAGCTGGGATGGACGATTGACGAAGGTGAAGATTATTGATGATGACGATTATTTCCTCATTTCCAGGTTGTTTAACTGCTAATCTCTGTTTAATTAAATTTTTTTTAATAATTTGATTTAAGGAACCAAAAAAAAAAAAAAAAAAACTGTGAGCCTCGTCATTGTCTTCTATCTTACGGATTTTTATAAATGATTAGCAGAGAAACTCCGTGATTAATAAAAATTATGTTTCATATAGAATCTGTGTTAATCTCATTCCCTATACAGTAAAATGTTCCTTGTGGAAACTTGAATCTTTGCTAATAAAGCATCTCTCTTTTTCCTGTAATTAACATCAACACATTCGTAGTCACGACATTGAATATAAATAAGTCTAATCAAACATTGTTAGATACTAATATTAGAGTCAAACATTACAAGCATTAAGAAACTATTGAGAGAAGATAATATAACTTACAGAATGTCATTAGTTGAAATTGAAAATTTATGGGGAAAATCAGCTACTCTTAAGCACATCTTGTGTCTCTCCTTGTAATGGCTCAAGACAGGCTTCATAAATTGTAAGAAATCTCATGGTTCGTGCAACATTTCGAGCTCACAAAACCTAGTAAAGAGTAATATAACTACTCCTCCAGCTTCGAAAGTCTGGATCGCCTCGTAAAACCGACCGTCTAGTTTCTCATCATACTTTAACAGAACTTCCAAGAGTTCGCTCGCACTACTCGGTTCCATTGTCCTAAGCTTCATTGCTAACAAGTTATTGTAACACTTCATAGCTTCCTCCTCCTTACCTTTGCTTAAACCAATACTCCATCAATAACATAAATCTTCACTCCATAGAAACATTCATTACAACATTGAAATGCATCACAATTTGAGCACCTCTTTCAGGCGCGTGAATTCCGACAAAGAGGGCATGAACCATGAGTCTTGAGCCACACATCAATACATTCCACATGGAAGCAATGGTTGCATTCCGGTATGAACCGTACAGTCTCTTTGCTCGCATACTCTGATAAACAAATCGGACATACAATACCATTAGTCCCCGGAAGCCTTCTACTTTCTCCCAACTCCATTTTCTTGTATGACTCTATTGTAGACTGGTCAAGACCCGTCTTGACCATAGTCCCTCTTGGTTGCTGCGTTATGCTTGCTGATGCGATAGCCCCATTTTGTCGACCCGGGGAATCAAACCTTTGGGAGTTGTAAATACGGATAGCTATACAAGTAGGAAAGACACTGACTGCTCCGATTAAGGACAAGCTTATAATTAGTACTAATACTCCATTGCTTAAAGGACCTGCCAAATAATGTTTCAAGAGTCGGTTTAAACCGTTAAAATTGATTGTTTACACGTAGTGTGACATTTTAATTCTAGCGTGTGGAATGAGAGATTGAGAAAACTTCCGTAGTTGATGTGAAATATTGGATTTGATATTTTCTTAAAACGCAGATAAAATAATTAAATAATCAAGTAATTATTTCCTCATGTCAATTTTTAAACCCTGCTATGATTTTTCTATACTTGCTGCCTAATGCGTGAATAATACTTGAAAAAACTAAACCTAGAGGTAACTTGAGGTTGAAGCTTTCCACCAAAACAGGTAGCCTCTTCTTCATCATTACCATTAATGGAGTACTTTTCTTGGATCACAAGAACAACAAGAGAAAACAATCGAGTACTTACCGGATTTTTTGGCACCGAAGCATTTGACTTCGAAGGAGGCCTTGTTCTTGAATCCACATCTCGAGTAATCCATCTCACAACTTCTGCAATTCGGCGAGTGCCATTCCATCAAGAGGCTTTGATTGTTGACGTAACTCGAGAGTTCTATTTCTCCGAACGGCGAACTAGCAGGAATAGATACTCTCTTAACGATCTTACAAGAAGGAAGCATAGACTTTGCGAGCGCAGAATTAGTTGTGGCGAAGAAGGAGGAAGTAGAATTGCTTAGGCAAGGAATGGATCGATACGAAGAAGAAGGTAAGACAACTTCATTAGGACAAGTCAAGAACGTGTAGAAAATATTGAAGCGAGAAGAGAAAGGAGATCCTGAAATATTGAAATTTAAAAACCGTTTAACCAAACAGTTTTCAGGATCGTTGATATAAATCTGTTGCTTTCTATAGTCGATATTTCGGACAAGAAATGTTCCGGACATTGGGAGCTCTAGGATTGTCTTATTGAGATCGGTGCAATGGAGATTGAATCTCGAATGATCACAGAAAGGGAAACGAATGGGGACTTCTAAAGGTCCACATCTAAGGGGTGTCGAAAAAGAAGAAGAACACTTTTTAGGGTTTGAAGCGTGTCGGAGAGGGAAGAGGAAGAGGAAAAGTAAAGGGAAGATTTGTTTTGAGAATGTCATAATGTTTGTTTCGTACTAGGGGAATTGTTATTACTAAGTTGATATTAAACGACAAATCTATAAAAGATTTATTCTCATATACACGTACTAAGAGTACGTCGGAGAAGCTCAAGTTTTCGAGAAAGAAATGTCAAAGGAAGAATATATGTTCTTAAAAATGGGGTGTCTTTGACAATGTTTTAAACTTTTAAGATATATCATAAACCTAACTTGGAAATTTTAAGATAATTAATATTTTGATCACTACGATTTTTTTTTGTTTGAAAATGACTAACATATGAATTTCAAATATTACTATACATGCCAATGGTTTATTATATTTAAAAAAAAAATCAGATTTCCAAATTATTTGTTTTTAAAGAAAAGAAATATGACATAAAATCAATTGATTGGATCCAATCTATTACTATCCTCTCTTGTGAATTTTTCTTTGCATAGATAAAGATATTTATTCTTCGTTATACATTTTTTTTACTATTAATAAAACAAACCCTGAAATAGAGATAAAGTATAATCTTATTATATAAAGTTCCATGCGTCAAATTTCGTAATTAACACGATCCTGACACATGTCAGCTGGTCAATCAGATTTTGATACGTGTTAAAAAATATTTCCAATTAGATTTAGCCACATATATCATACAAACCTTATTTTTTTGAAAACTTATATATTTGTATTTATCAAATAGATTTTAAAAATCAACATATATCAAGATTTTCCAATTAATCTCTAATAAATAATCATTAAAATAATTAGTTAATAAACATGGTTTATTCTTTTAAATTTTGTCTTTATTATATGTCTCGGTTTAGATTTTTTTTTGTTTTCGTACAACCATTCTTTTTTTTCTCTTTTCTTTTCCGTGTATTATATGAAATAGGTTTTAAGATTTTCTCATAAGAATATTAATTAATACACATGTAAAAAAAAATTGAGTTCAAATAGACTAGGTTTACATACCCAAATCTTCATGGATTATAATATTTTGCCTTTATATAATAAGTTTTTGTGCTCTCTCATTCTTCTCGCCAAACAATTTTAAACTTCGATAATCTCTTCCACCAATTTTATTTTAGCTTTTTCATTAGAAAATAACATTGATTACTCTCTTATTCGATAGGTGAGATAGATTACGGCAATCTATTTTAGTTTGTGAGATTAATAAAAAAAATTCTAACTCACTTTTGTTTTATTTTATTGTTTACAGCATCAATATCATCACATCAATGACTACTCAACCCAAGAAAACATCAATTATTTAATATTAGAGCAGTTAAATAAAAAACGTGTTTATCGTCGTATTATAGTACGTCTTATCAAAAAGTAGGAGGTAAGAAATTTTAAGAAAAGTAATGAGCTTATAGGAATGGACTTTCTATTACTTGATGAAAAGGTTAGCGTTTTTTTATTTTATATCAATAAGAGTTAATGTATTACTAATTACTTGATTAATGTCTAACTACAGTTTTGATTTTATTTTAACGCAGGAAAATACTATTCAAGGCTTTCTACATCATTTGCTTCTTGCAAAATTTGGAAATCAATTATGTGAAGGAAATTTTATTGAAATTTGCAATTTTAGTTTAGAACTAAAAATATGAGATTCAATTCGTCAAAATTTTGGAAAATAGATATATGAGTAGGTACATAATAAAAATAAACCTAATTTAATTAGAAATAGAAAAAGAACTAATTATTTGGAAATATGTGACAAATTTAATTGAAAAAAATAATATAATAAAAATAGTCAAAACAACTTAATAACGGTGAGGCTTCTCTATTAGTGATTTTGCACTTTCCGTGTTTTTTTTTTTCACTGATTATAAAATATTTATATAATTGAAAAATTCAAATATGAATATGAAAAATCAATTCAACAAGATTTAAAAAAAAAATAGAGTAGCAAAATAGTAAAAACTAAATTACTTCAAATATGAATAGAAAAAAACTAACTATTTTGAAAAGACGTGATCAAATTTAATTGGAAATCAAATAAGAAAAAAATCAAGATAAAAAAGTAACTGTTAATTTATTTAATATCAATGTTTTCGATTTGATTTTGTTTACTTTCATGGATAATTTTATTTATTTATTTTATTTTTTCGTGTTTGATTTTTTCACCGATTATAAAATATTTTATCATAAACCCGCATATATGCGGGTCCTTCACCTAGTGTAAACAAAAACAATAACTATTTACATCCATTATACAACCTTAAATTTTAAAATACTCTTTCAACTCAATTTTAAAAAAATATATATATATATTCTTCTATACAAGATATAAATGGTTTTTCTTCTCTTTTTTTTTTTGGTTTATGTTTATAAATTCTTAACATTTCATAAAGCTTCACGTACCGGAGAAGGCGAATTCCGACAAAGAGGACACGAACCATGAATCTTAAGCCACACATCTATACATTCAATGTGGAAGCAATGTTCACATTCCGGTATACACCTCACGGTCTCTTTGCTCGCATACTCCGATAAACAAATGGAACAAACAATATCATTAGTTCCCGGTAATCTTCTACTCTCACCTAACTCCATTTTCTTATATGATTCTATTGTAGACTCGTCAAGACCCGTCGTAACTATAACCTCGTGAGTTAGCGCCGCGGCGACAGCCACGTTTTGTCGTCTCCGGGAAGCAAATCTCCCGGAGGTGCAAACTCCGATAGCAATACAAATAGCAAAGATTGTAGCCGGTCCGATTATGGTCAGGCTTATAATTTTAAGCACTTGTAGTCCCGTGTTATAATCTGCCAAATCACGTTTTCAAAGGTCAAATTGAATTAACCAGCCATGTATACGTATTATTCTTTTTAAAAATCCGTATTCTAGCGTGTGATGTGAAAAGATTGGATTTGTTCTTTTGAAAAATGAAATTAAACAATTAATTAATCAATAGTCAAATGTAATGCCTACTAGATTCTTTTTTCAACTTGTTTAATGAGTGAATAATTATTTGAAAAACCCAAAAAATCAACGATTCCTTGAATTTGAAGTTTTCCACAAAGAACAACTTATTCTTCATTCGTAACAATTAATGAAGTTATAAGAAGTGAAAGATTTGGAGTAAATCATACCGGATTTTTCGAAAGGGAAGCATTTGACATCAAGAGAAGCATTGCTTATGAATCCACATCTCAAATGATTCCTCTCACAATTGCTACAACTCGGAGAATCCCATTTCAGCCAAAGGTCTTGATCGTTGACATCAGTCGAGAATCTTGATTTCTTGGCAACAACCGGCCGAGAAACCGGAACAGCTAATGTCTTGACGATCTGACAAGAAGGCAACATAGATTTCGCGAGATCCAAACTAGTCGTAGCCAAGAACGAGGATGTAGAATTGCCTAAACATGAGATGGAGTCAAACCCTGACGACTTAGCAACCTCATTAGGACAGCTCAAGAACGTGTAGTTGACAAGGTAGAGAGCAGAGAAATGAGATCCCGAAATGTCAAAGGTTAAAAGCTTTCTTGCCAAGCAATTCTCAGGGTCATAGAGACGAATCTGCTGGCTTATATAGTCGATCTCTCGGACAAGAAATGTTTCCGACTTAGGAAGCTTGAGAGCTGTATTGTGACTCATCGTGCAGTAGAGATTGAATCCCGCGTGGCCACAGAACTCAGGCTGTTTCGAGAGTAGCCAGAAAGGGAAACGGACATGGACATCGTCGCGACCACATGAAGATGAAAAGCATTGTTTTGGGTGCGAAGCATGTAAGAAAGGGAAGAGGAAGAAGAGGAAAAGGTAGAGTTGTTTTGAGAAAGTCATATTGTGGTTTTGGTACTAAGGGAGGGACATGAAGACTTGTTATTATAACTTAAAAACAATAGTTGGAGAGATCTAATCTTCTTAAGATAAGAATATTTATTTTGTTGGTTCGACTAAGAATATTATTGTCCAGAGGATCTAGAAAAAGTCTTCCTGAGTATCTCAAAAGTCAGTTATCTTCGAAATTCTCCATCCTTCTCAACATTTTTAGTGTACAATATGAAATTAACAAAAAAAAAATCTTATGTTTTCAGTCAAATCTTACATTGTTTTCTTTTCTAAGATGAGGAAAGCAAAGGAGACGGTTCCTATTTCGAGTTGGATTTCTGTGAAGGGAAAGATCTATAGTTTCATGGAAGATGAGGATGAAAAAGAGCTTCCAAGTAAGCTGATTCGAGTCGCGCTAAAAGATCTGCATCTCGAATGAGAAGAGTTGATTGTCCTGATGATATAAACATTCTTCCAATGGAATGATGCTGCTATATAACATAGTAAAGAAGAATCTCTGTCAAGACAAAAGTATAGGACCACCACAAAGAGTATGTTTTTTTTCCTCTTAACTGTGAATTGATTCTGCTAATCTTTGTGCTTCTTCTGACTCTTTCTCGTCGATTTGCTTTTTTTGATGTTCCTGTAAAAGTTCTCTAAGGTTGGACGAAAGAGTTTTGGCCTCATTCATTGCTTATTCACAGAGACATGTATCATATATAAGAGTTAAAAGTGTTAAAAATAACAACAAAAAAAAAGCTATTGTAGAAATTGTAATTACCAGGAAATATGTCTGAAGAAATCGACAAACAACGTGAACATGTCCAAAGAATGACAGAAATGGTTTCAAGAAAAAACAAAAGCCAACAGAGGTTTATATAAAGGCAAACCAAGAGTATATGTACCAGAGTTTTGAGTTAAAAGAAAACGATTCGCACAGGAACCAGTTCTAGTGTTCCTGAGACCGAACCACTTCATCAAGATGGTGATCCATCACATCGGATAAGGCTCCAAGGAATGCAGCTTCGCTCGTCCCTGGAAGCACCGCTTCTTGAGCTTCCTCTATCATTTCCTCCACTAGAGATTTCTTGATCAGTGTTTCTCTGCACATTATGTTCCCAATGTCAAATGCTGTTAGTCCTCTTTCTACTCCTTTCTTCAGAAGCATCGTTGAGATTCTGAGCGTTCGAGCGGTTTCCAATGGCATTTTCCATCCATGGAACTTCAGGAGAGCGATATCTTTCTCTGCGTCCAGTGATCTTATGTAGTCCAGAGTCTCGGGAGAGTATGGTTTTCGGGCTTGTGGCCAATAAAGCCACTCGAACGTACAATCCTCAAACTGTTGCAAGAAAAACAAAATCCAAAATTAGTTTCATGGCAATGTCTTAATAAGCAAAACATAATCTAAGAAGAGAGCAGAACGCTTACGCTTTCAGGCAAGCAGTATCCATGATCAATTGGAACCAAAACAGTCTTGCCGTTTTCGTCCTTGCTCATTAAAATGTTGCCACCATGCCTATCTGCGTTTGCCAGTCTAATATCCAGCACAGATATCTTATGAACTTCCTCTACTGGAAATGAAGCTGGACCCATATCTTCACAGCTGCCATCGTTCTCGGTAAACATCTGTAGTGACCCGATCTTGGTTTTGATTCCTTTGGGATGGTTAAACCCGGGATGCAGACATTCAATCATAGCCGTGGGTGGTACACAAGCGAAACCTCTCTCTTCACCAGACATAGATCGGCGTCCACTTTTTGGATGGTCCAAAATGTAAGCAGCAACTTCCCTTAACGCACCTTCTCCGACCTTTGTTCCTTTCTTCAAACCTTCGCCGTTTGGCGAAAGTGGTAATCCCTGTGGATTGTTTTCAGCCATTGGTTCCTCATCGATTGGCTTAAATACGCCAACAAATTTTTGTCCCGACGAACCCTGCATGAAATAAGCTCCTCCCGTGCCCTCTCTTGACCTGACTGGAGAATTCCCACTTTTTAGTCCATCAGAAGCAGACTTAATCATATCATTAACCACCAGAGGCAATTGTGCCTTGGAGTTAATGATGAGCGGCTCCAAAGAGAGGTTATCAGAAGGCTTCCTCGGTGTCACAATGCTACCAGCTTCACAACCTCTCTTATCATTTGCTTGCGGAGCAACAATAGACAATTCAAAGTTCTTCTCCACAGGCTTAGCACGAACTTTTGCAGATCTCCGAACAAGCAGATGCAAAACCGAGTCACTGTTTCTACAGATATCATTTATAAGACTCTGGTCCTCCAACTTCTCGCCTTCGTAAAGTATCTCCTGTTCATCAGGATCAACAAAGTCTCCACGCTGCTTCTTCGAAATCTGCTTCTTGACATAACCAATGTTCCTCCCTCTCTCGACATGAAACCTGCAGTGTTTCCCACACGCGGTCTTAACATCAAGTACCTGAAGATCAGAGAGCTTGAGAACCAAATGAAGAACGTTCCCTTCACTCACACCGTAATCACGCATATTGGAATTGCTCCTGGCTAGTTCACGTCCCCCGAAAACGAGTTTCTGATTCCTCACTACAAACCCACGATAAGACTGAATCCGGAGCTTAACAGATTCAATGGAATCAGACTCAAGCACTCGCATTGGCATCACATTTCCAGGGAGGGTTAGGTAAATCAAAATGGTCTCGTCTGGGTATAAATCCACACAAGCATTGGCATGAACCAGAGGCATTAGCGTAACACCACCAGCTGATGACATCTTTTTCACTCAGAGGATCGAAACTTTTCAAACGGAAACAACAAAAAAAAAGGGATTTTTCTTCGAACACAAAATCCCTCGATATATACAAGAAACCGCAATAAATCCCTAAAATCCCAAATCCATCATCGCTTCTTCTTCTTCTTCAAGAAACAAGAACAACAAACCCTAGAAACGAGAAAAAGAGAGCAGATTGAAAAACCCAAAACAGATCAGGGATCGATCGCTACACGAATCGTCGAACAATCCAGAGAAAAAAGAGCAAATCCAGAAGGGAAATCGACGACGTACCATAAAAGAGAGCGGATTCTTACCAGAAGGGAAGAACCAAAGAGCAAATGGGGACAAGACGTGGAGCTTTATCGAAGATTCCAATAATAGCAAAATCTGAGAGTTAGGGTTAAACCAATGGCGTACAAAGGATTCGCAGGTCGAGAAACAAGGGTCAAAGACTTCAGAGAGAGAGAGAGAGAGAAGGTTTTTCGAAAAAGGAAAAGAGGAAGAAGGACACGTGTCGCCACCTCGAATGCGTTGATGACGCGTATATATATAAATAATAAAGTTTACTTTTTTTGTCAAATGAGTACGGCGGTTACGTTGATTTTATATTAATTTTTTACGGGTTTATCGGTCGTGACGGTAGATAAAAAAATTTAACCTTGGAGTGAGAACCAAGCCAGGGACTTTGGGGTGAAATAGTAAATTATATGATGATCACCGTTTAGGATATTTGTATATGGGCCTAGAGTTTTAAGATTTGGGCCCAAGTATCATAATTCGCTGTGTTTTTGTAGAAACTTGTGTGGGGTTTGTGATCAACGTTGAAACTAATTTTTGACATGGTAACTATTTCTTGAATTATTTCAGCTGTTGGAATGTAAGCATGGACATTTCATGAACATCTGTAGCTTCTTTCTCTGGAATCTCCATGTTTGGTCAAGCAATACCGAGTGATTCTCTGTTTGTGACTTCTTGAAAGTCTCCATATCGTTTATTATCTCCAAGATCACACCAAATCCAAAGCAAGAAAATCTCTTTGAGGTTTCAAAACAATCGTCTACTCAGATATAAAACCACAACTTTCTACTACACAACTCAAATCGTTGAACCAGTTCTTCCTATACTACCCAACACCATATTAAACCCGAGTCTCTCAAACTTCAGATTAGCAGTACAGCAGAATCTCGGAAAATCAGCGAAAAATGGAATCAGTAGACGAATACACACCAGGCAAAAACAATGCAACCATGGTGATTAATCAGGCTCAAATTTAATGAAATGACAAAAGAATAAAGCTCTAAGAAAACTTCTTGTTATTCAATCAAAAGCTTAACAGAGAGAGTTTTAACATCCCTTCAAAGCCTCAGGAACAAACCCCTGACTCAAAACAGGAAAGTAAACACACTTCAGCCTTACAAACTGAATCAAATACACCAAACTTGCAACAAAAACACAGGAACTGGGAAGCTTGAAGGTAAAGATGCGATTGCATCAATCTTCTTATTCGTTAACAGGTGATCCAAAAGATGTTTTCTTTTCTTGTTCAGAAGAGAAGAAACAAGGCAACATCTTTGATAACGATAAACTGGAACATTCTCAAAGAGATCACCATCAAATTCCTGGTCATTTCTTGGTGAACATAATCCGCCAAAATTTCTTCCATTCCTTCGTTTATATGAAAGAGTACCGGGATTTTCGGTATAATAGAGACATTACTGTAACCTCGAGAAGATTGGAGACGAGAGAATCTCGCTGCCTTGCAGAGATCGGATTGCCCAAGAGAAGAAATCGAAGGATCGGTGACGAGATTGGCAGAGTCCGGTTTAAGTTTCTGGGCTAGGGCGAAGGGGATCGAGGAGAGGTTTCTTCCCATTTGGAATCGCGCGGCAGCGGTAGCAGAAGCGGCGGATACGGTGGAGGTGGCGGAGGTGTTACTCATCGAGAAAGGTAAAGACTTTAAGAGAGGGGTTTGGCGGTGAAGATCGAGGATAGTGCGGCGGAGAGACATCGCGACGGAGGAGAGAATCAAGCCGGAGAAGGAAGGTGTTGAAATTGGATCTGATCTGAGAAAGAAAACAAAAACCTAAGTGGAGAAACAGAGCAGAAACTTCGTAGAGGAGACGAAGGAGTTGGGCTTTTTGATGGGCTTTGGAGAACGACTAGAAGCCCAAAGTAGAAAATGAGATGGATTAATAACAAAACAAAGGAAATGTGAGATGATGCATTGCATAGTATAAAATGGATCATCGATAAGATCATAGAGCGAAATAGTTGTGGGAAACAATAATTATGGGAATGCTTTTGATTGATTTGGCTACAAATAGATTGAATTACATGTTTTTGTGATGATAGATTTCTATGTTTTCCTAAAGAATTCTTTGTTTTTAACATTCTTATGATAGAATTTTATGTTTTTATTATTAAATTCTTATATCTTAGTGATACAATTCTATTTTTTGTATAGAACTTTTTGTTTTTATGATAGATTTCTATGTATTTATGATGAAATTTGATATTTTGTAATAAAATTCAATGTTTTTATGATAAAGTTTTATGTTTTTGTAAAAAAAAACTCTATGTAAAACATGGAATTCTATCTTTTGATGATAAAATAAAATTCTATGCTTTTATTATAGAACTCTATGTTTTATGATATAATTCTATTTTTTTTAGGTTAGAATTCTATAATTTTATTATAGAATTATATATTCCTATGATATAATTCTATATTTGTATGATATAATTTTATGTTTTACGATAAAATTTATGTTTTTATGATAGAATTTTATGTTTTTATGAGAGAATTAATATTTTTCTAATAGAAATCTATGTCTTTTTATTCAACTAATAGAAATCTATGTCTTTATGATAAAATTGTATATTTGTAATAAAATTCTATGTTTTTTTTTTTTTTTTTTTTTGAAATTTAAAAAATTCTATGTTTTCATGTAAAATTTTATCTTTTATGATAGAATTCTATGTTAAGAATTCTACGTTTTTATGATATAATTATGTATTTTTAAATAGATTTTTATGTTTTTATGATGCGGTTATGTTTTTATTATATAAATTCTTGTTTTGTGATTGGATTATATGTTTTGTGATAGAAATCTATGTTTTTATGATCGAACTCTTTTTTGTGAGTGGATTATTTGTTTTCTGATTTGATCAATTATATGTTTTAATGATAAAAAATTATATGTTTGTATGATATAGTTCTATGTTTTGTTAAACAATTCTATGTTTTTATTATATAATTCATGTTTTAATGATAAAATTCTAAGTAAAACAAAGAAATAATTCTATATTTTTTATAAAGCTTTTGTTTTATGATAGAAAGAATTCTATGTTTTTATAATAGAATTTTTATGTTTTTGTGATAAATTCTCTATTTTTTTTATAAAAATTGTTGTTGTGGAGATTTTCGACGATTTAGGAATAAAATATTTTTGTTTTGTTTTTGATTATATCTCCTTATCAAGAACGTTGAAGAAACTTTAATTTCAAAACAAATTTTTATCTCCAAGAAGTAATTAACAATTCAGAACAACAAGCTCAAGGAAGTTAACATAAACATGTTGTAGAAGCTCGTAACTTGGACGTGGAAATCGATTGTGACATGTTCTTGAATGACTTTTTGGGGAAGATGTGCAAAATCAGAACGTTCTAGATGTGAAAGATCATGTTGGTCTAAATGTGCAAGATGAGAACGCTCTAAATGTGCAAGATCCCAAATTGGTGATGGTATTAAAAGGTTTCAAGAAGTCATAAATTCTCTCCACGATCCCAATCATCATCTAAAAGTAATGATTTGTAACTTTTCTCACACTTTTTCAGGCTGGCAAATGTTTTACGGAACTTCATAGCTATAACAAACATATCATAAGTCAAATTCAATCATGTAGGTACATCTAAAGACAATTCAGCTCTATTCTTAATTCCTACACTTTGAACACATGCTGCAAATGACTATCTTATTTGATTCAGATGCTTTCACAAACTTAGCACTGTCTCGAATATTTTGCCAAAAGACCATCAGCTAGTTCCAATCATTTTTCCACTATGAGATTCAAGATATGGACACAACATCTAACATGAAAAAACTTTCTATCACACAACAACTCATTACCACAAATCATCTGAAGTCGATGCTTAGGAATTTTTTGCATATATACTATCATTACTAGTAGCATTATCCAAAGTCATAGATAATTTTTTTTTTCTCTAAACCCCACTCCTTCCTACAGCCAGGAACTTTACTAGAATTTCATCACAAAAACATATAAAATCTAAAAATTCTAACTTTTTGTGATATGGTAAAATTCTATGTTTTTATTATAGAATACATATATTTTTGTGATAGAATTCTATTATTTTGTAAAGAACCTTTTGTTTTTATGATAGATTTCTATATGCTTATGATAAAATTTGATATTTTTGTAATAAAATTATATGTTTTGGTGATGAAATTATATGTTTTTGTGACAGACTTTTATGTTTTTTGTAATATAGTTTTATGTTTCTATGATAGAATTCTATATTTTATTATATAATTATATCTTTTTATGTTAGAATTCTATATTTTAATGATAGAACTCTATCACAACACATAAACTCTATGTTTTTCTTATAGTTAAGAATAAAAAGATAGAATTCTAATATAAAACATAAAATTTTATCATAAAAACATAGAATTTTACCATCAATTGATAGAATTTTATGTTTTAATGATAGAATTCTATTTTTTCTAATAGAAATCTATGTTTTTATGATAAATTTATATATTTATCGTGATAAAAGTCTATGTTTTGTGATAGAATTATATGTTCCTATGTAGAATTTAATATTTTTACGATAGAATTTTATCTTTTTTATACAATTTTTTTTTTTATGATAGAATTATATGTTCTAATGATATAATTCTATGTTTTGTGATATATATTTTTTCTAATTTTTGTGATATAAATCTGTATTTTTATAATATATTTCTTTGTTTTTATGATACAGTTTTATATTTTTGTGATTGAATTATATGTTTTGTGATAAAAATCTATGTTTTTATGATAATTTTTTTTGTTTTTGTGATAGAAATTCTTGTTTTTAATATATATTTTTTTTTGTTTTTATGGTATAGTTTTATGTTTTTACAATAGAATTTTATGTTTTTATGATAGAATTTATATGTTTTGTGATAAAATTTTATTTTTTAATGATATAATTCTAGGGCAATTTTCAAAAATACCACAAAAATAAGTTTTTTTCCAAATATACCATCACTTAGTTTTTTTTCCAAAAATACCACTAAAAGTTTTTTTTTTCCAAAAACACCACAAAATTAAAACTAAATTTCCCTCAAAATTAAACACTAAACCCTAAAAACTAAACCCTAATCCCTAAAAACTAAATCCTAAACCCAAAATACTAAACCCAAACCCAAAATTTTAAATTATAAACTCTTAAAACTCATTTTTAGTGTTTGTGGTATTTTTGGAAAAATAAAACTTTTAGTGGTATTTTTGAAAAAAAACTAAATAATAGTATGTTTGGAACAAAAAGATATTTTAGTGGTATTTTAAGGAATTCCTCATAATTCTATTTTTTTATGATAGATTTTTATGTTTAATTATAGAATTCTTTGTTTTCATAATAAAAATTTACGTTCTTATAATATAATTCTATGTTTTTATTATAAAATTCCTATGTTTTGTGATAGAATTCTATATTTTTGTATAGAATTTTTTGTAATTATGAGAGCTTTCTATGTTCTTATGATAAAATTTGATATTTTGTAATAAAATTATATGTTTTTGTGATAGAATTTAAAATTTTAGTGATAGAGTCTGTTGTAATATAGTTTTATGTTTTTGTGATAGAACTCTATCTTTTGATGATAAAATTCTATCATAAGAATATAGAATTTGATGTTTTTATCATATAATTCTATGTTTTAATGATACAATTCTTTTCCAAAAAAACAAAATAAAGATGATAGAATTTTTAATGTTCTTTTGATAAATTTCTATTTTTTTTTATATATAGTTTTTTGTTTTACGATACATTTCTATGTTCTTACGATAATATTTGATATTTTTTTAAGTAAAATTCTTAAGAAACGTCAAAGAAGGAAAAAGTCAATATATCTTTCATATTAATTTGAATTTCTTAAGTAGGAAAAAATATTCCCAAATATTAGTGATCGACTTAGGTCTAATAACGTTAGCAGATATACTATAGCTGGATTCCTTTCACTCTAAGAAAGAGAACAAACAAACAAAAAAAGATTTATCTATTTTTCTATACTGAACAAAGAGAAGAAACTTTAACCTTCAAGTGAAAGCTAGAAATCACCAGAAACCTGTGAACTAGGAGACGGTAATGGCTGCTGCGCCGAGTTGGCTTCCGGGTAAACCGCTGCTATAAGCTTCTCTTTCGTCAATGGATCCGACCCGTTATTAGACTTTATCACAAAAGTGTGAAACATTGTGTCTTTAGCTGATGATAACTTAGACTCCATTACATTAACCTCTGAGTTTCTCATTGCTTGTATGATTCTTGAAGCTGGATGTGAATCTAACGGTGAGATGACTCTTACTACAACCTCTTCGTTTATAGCTTGAATGTCGACTTCTGGACTTTCGACTGTTCTTGTTGTCGTCGGGTTTGATTCTGATAAGCTGCCTTCTGTTCTTACTCTTTCAGCTTCCATGATCTTTACTTTCTCTTGAAGCTCTTTGATGTAAGAAATGGCGTCTCCAAGTAGAGAAGCTTTGTCCATTTTAGAAATGTTTGGAACAACTGAGCGTAAAGCGTAGAATCTCTGGTTAAGCTTCTCGCGTCTCTGTCTCTCAGCTTCCACATGGTTCAATGGCTCTTCTCTTCCATTTGCAGGCTTTCTTCCTCGCTTTCTCGGTCTCTTCTCATCAACAGCAGAAACTGTTTCTGCTCCTCCTCCTGCTAATAAGCTCGCTGGTCGTTTCTCGGTACAAGAATCTGATTTTTCAAATTGAGTGTTTGTAGATGGATTCGAAGAAGCTGCTACGGATGATCCAGCAAACTCAATCTGCATCTTGTAATTGTTATCGTCTACAGCCACATCCACATTCTCTTGCACTTTCACATCTATTCTCTGAGATGTGTAACCAAATGTTGAGCCTTTATTGTCGTCTTCCCAACTTTGAGGAGTCAGCCTCTCATCCAAATCTCTCACAAGATCGAGTTTCTTAGGAAACGCGTGATGAGCTCCCTGTTCCGAGTTATTCAAATCCTGCCCGAAAAGCTTGTGAATCCCTCCTCCACTCATGTTTGTGTTTGAAGACACCATCAAAGGCGGCTTAACTCTCCTCATGAACAAAGCTTGAATAGACTTAACCAACTCAATGTTTTCAGGCAAAGACCAAACAGAACCAAGCTCGAGAACACCAGCATCAGTAGGAACCATAACGATTGTTTTGATTCCCGCGGATTTCGCCATAAAAGACCTGAAACAGTAATCAGAATCCGAGTTAACCGCATCAGAGAGCCACACATGTTTCCCTGAAGCATAACACCTCCCCGGACCGCCTTCTCCGTGATTGAAAAAGAAATACATCGAAGCTAAGAAGAAAATCTCAGTAGCTGTAACTTTCTCTAAGCTCAAAGCATAATTGTCTTCATCAGATCCACCAAACAACCTATGAAGCTTCTGCAACACTATCTTCCTCATATCTTGCCATCTCTCTTCCTCTAATCCAAGGTTATAATTATTATAAACCTTAACCATTTTTGATTCCTCTTCCTCGTTAGGCTCTCGACAACACCCATCTCCCCAACCTAAGACTTGTTGTCCGGATCTAGACATGGTTTGTTGCCAGAAAATAGCGTAGTTCCAGCTGAAATTCTCAGAGTTTGGCCAATCTACGAGACTAGAGAGCTTCTTATTCAAACCATCATCAGTTCCCATAACAAGAAACAGATTCTGATTCGAATTTGAGTTTTCTCTAAGAAAATCAGAAGCTAAATTCCCTAAAACGGCACTAACCACCGATTTCTCTTCGTCGTCCCATCCCAAACCACTCATATTCATCGTCTATATCTATCTCCCCAGATTACACAAAATCCCACCAAATCCAAAACCAGAAAATCTCTGAAACTTCAAATAATCTACACTGAGAAAAACAAAACCTTTCTTCTACAGAACAGAACTCAATGATGCTTGAAACCATATAAACCCGAGTCACCCCCAGCTCCAGATTCCAGTAAATCAAAAAGGAGACAAATTGGATAAATTTGAAGAATACCCACCAAGAAAAAAAAAATGCAAACTCAGTGATGATTAATCACGTTTAACATAAGCTTGCGCCGGTTAAGAAAACTCTCTCCGGAGATAGATTCGAATCAAAACGAGAAAGTGACAAAAGCTTTGATTTTACAACAATTGAATGTGGTTTGAAAGCTAGAAAGGTCATATAGACAAAAACAAGAGGTTGAAGAAGATACAGTTAGAGAGAGAGAGAGAGAGAGAGAGGGGAGTGGGGTAAGTTCGTATGAAAGCTCTTTTAAAACCCAACCATGGTTTACTTATGCACGTTAATGACTTGGGTTAAGAAACTAACCATGGTTGAGTTTCCAAGGTTTAGAATTAGAAACCCGATTTATGTGTGAAATAAAAAAAACTCTGTTTCCTGATTTTAAGATCACTTACTTTGATTGTTTCTTTCCGAATAAAGATAAATCAGAATCTCTATTCATTTATTTTTGCAATATTCAGTTAAGCTTTATCTTTTTTTTTGTGATCCGTTTACCCATAAATCTCGCTTCTCTTTGAAATTTTCTCCAAAATCCAACTAATTCATAAATAACTAATGGTAGTATAGTGTAAAATAACGATAGATTTTAGAGAAAGAAAGATATAACTGCATGGAAACAAAATTTCTCAAAAACGCGAGGAAATGTGTTTTCTAAAAAAATTAATTTGAAAATACGATGGAAACGTTTGATTTTATTTTGGAAACACGTTGGAAACTTTTTTTTTGTTAGAAATGTAATAAATAAATAATTTGGAAACATAGAGATATATTTTATAATTAAAAAAACATAATTATGAAATACATATATTGTGAAAAGAGTTGGAATACTTAATTTTTTTTTTTTACATTCTCCAACAAGAATTAAAATTGCTCCATAACGAGCAGAATATTTGGTATTTGTGCATACTAATCTTCGTCTTTTATCTAGAATAAGTTTTGCTTACAAAAATGATCTCAATTATATGTAAGATATTAGAAGTGATCAATTTGATTTAATAGATGAAACTAATTTTGGGATACTTGAGTTTGAGAATGAAAATGATAGTCTAAATATTTGACTTTGAGCGTTATGATATTTATTATTAGTTAAACTATTTAATATTTATGTATAAAATTTGTGTTGTTTTATTATATATTTTTATTACTTGTATATATATATATATGCGTTTCCAAAACATATCCGTTTCCTAATCTTTTTGAAAAAATCGTTTCCGCATTTTCAAACGTTTCGTTTCCGTGTATCCGTTTCCGATTCCAGACAATCTAGGATATAACAATGTTTTATACACACGTGTATATATAACTACGTGATGTGCTTAAGAAGTAAAGATCACATGGTCGAAAGATTTTAAATTTATTCTGTACCAAATAGTACTGAATTAATTGTTTATTTTATATTTCTCAACCAATAGAAATCACTCACGTGCATAAAAAAACAAAAAAATATTGTCTGAATTGTCTGGTGGGGTGTTGGTTATTACAGACATCGTTATTAACGTGGGTCCCTTTAATTGGAATATGTGTTAATATTCTTATTAATTGTCCTTTAATTCAATATAAAATTGTACTTTTTTCCTTTAATTTTGAAAAATTTGGAAATAAAATTTCTTTGTCGCATAGGATTTGCGTGAATCTCATGCCCAACAGTAACGTTCAACAAAAGGAGTCTCGTTCTGTGAGAGCACATGCGATGACTTTAACCTACTTTTCTATCCTCATGTGTTTGTAATCTTCTAATTGTTTTTCTCGCCTTAATTCTAAATAATCAAAAGCATATTTTTTTTGTCGTCAAAAAGCATTTCTATTACTAAATGATTATTTGTAAGCTGTTTTAAAGTATTATTGCATGAGTTTATATAGGGTATAAAATGATATCACTATATCAGTATCACACTATCACTTCTTTTTTGTATGGGAATAAGAAATTTTTTTTCAAATGGGTATACTTGACATTTTCTCAATCTTCTGCGAAAAATTGCAGTAAAATCACATGTTCAAATATCTTGCAAATATGAGAATATCACATACGATAACGGATACAAGCTATGAGAATATTTCTTTATAATAATCAAAATTTGTTTGCTATTAATAAAAGTTCTTTATCAAAAGAAGATATTAATAAAAGTTGACATATTAATAAACAAACAGATTCAATAAACACACTACTTTTTGATTGAAAGCTTAGGGACAAAAAAGTATAATGACCTTGTATTAGAATGCTTATAGGCTTATAGCGTACATTTTTTTTTGTTATGCATAGCTTACATCGGTATACAAAAACTCATATATAATCATGGTGGATCTGCAAATATTTTAATACAATTCATACTGGAAACTTAGCTATATTATATAGTTAAATAGGCTGATATACAGAATTACCATTCTGTATTTAATTTAGTCGATATTTTGAAATCCATGCATACATGTAAATGTTATTTATACAATAAATATCTACGGTGCACAATGAGCTGTGAAATTTGAAGAACTTATCAACGTGAAAACTAATGCAACCAACTTTAGAAATAAAATAAAACTAATGATACCATGCTAAAACAAAGTTGAAGGTTAGCACAAAAAAAAAAAACAAAGTTGAAACCTGAAATATGCAAAAGTAGTACTTATGTGTCTAAAAGTAATAAAGTTAAAAATAATTTTTTTTTTAAAATACCACTAAAATAAGTTTTTTCCAAACATATTATCACTTAGTTTTTTTTTTAACATACCACTAAAAATTTTATTTTTTCAAAAATACCACACATTAAAAATGAGTTTTAAAGATTTATAATTTAAATTGTTGGGTTTGGGTTTAGTATTTTTGGATTTAGAGTTTAGTTTTTAGGGGTTAGGATTTAGTTTTTAGGATTTAGAGTTTAATTTGAGGGTTTAAAATTTAGTTTAATTTTATGGTATTTTTGGAAAACGAAAATTTTTAGTGGTATTTTTTGAAAAAAACTAAATAATGGTATATTTGGAACAAAAATTTATTTTTGTGATATTTTTAAAATTTGTCAAAAGAAAAAAACAATAGCTAGCACAGGGATATAATATATATACAGTTTGTATGATAATAGTTAACTCTGTCGTTATGTGATAATAATTCTGAAGCTATAATCATATAGAAACTCAAATAAAATATATAGGTGATGTATGATGTACAATGTGAGGTGACATGCAAAATATGACCTCTTTTTTTTTTGTAGATGATAACGCCATGATTGGTGCCTCTTTGAGTAATTTGGAAGTCGCAACCAACTTAGAAATTATTATTTTCTGTTTTGTTAATGGAGCAAAATTATATCTCATATTTAATTGAGTATATAATCATAATCTAAACACGTGTTTTAGGTAGGATCGTTTAATCCTATTTTTTACTCAAATTTTATTTGAATATTATTTCGTTTTAAGAGAATAGTTACCAAAAACAAATATAGATAAGTTTGCAAAGTTTTCGATTTTGGTTTGCATTTTGAATTTCAATCAAAAATCTTTTAGCTATTTAGAGATCCTAATTAAATTTGATCTTGTAGTTTTTTTTTATATATTTAACTTTGGAATTTCCATATAAACATAAATTAATATAACCAAATTCAGATTTTAGATCAACTTAATTAAGTGATTCAACTAAGACTATATCGGTTTTGTATATCATGATTAAGCCACCTGTTTTTGTTTGTGAGCAAAGTTTAAAAAAAAAAAATACATGTAACTTTTTGTGTGTTTTTTTTCGTTTTTCCTTATCAATGTTTATGTAACCATTTATATTTCTATAAATTTATAATATCTATGTAAACATATATATTTTTTTTAATTGATATTTAAATATACATGAATAATCAAATTTTAAAACATTCGTAAAGCAGTAGTGAGTACGAATATTTTATTTTGTAAATTAATAACGAGATATGCGCCGAAATAAAAGAAAGAAAGTAAGAATAATGGATAAGAGTTGGAGGGTAAGGAGCCCACTAACGTAAGGTAGAGAGAGAGCGAACGAGAGGAGAAAAGTGGGGTCATGTGGAGACACTCGTGACTACGGTGGTCTTTATTACAGACAATTACTTCTCCTGTCTCACATGCCTTTTTTTTCCGAAACGTAAAATGATTTGTCGTGTTTCACTTCTTTTGTCCTCGCAATTTTCGCATTTTTTTTCTCAATTATAAACACGTCTTTCCATTTCGCAAATGAGAAGTCCTAAACGTAAAATGTTCTACTTTTTAACTATTTTATTTTCGATAAGTTATGAAAATTTTAAATATGGTATTCCTAGTTTAAAAAAAAAAAAAATTATTGTAATACAATGTATGAACGATTAGATTGTGACTCAAACGCATATACCCAAGTAATTACATTTGTGGCTGTCTCTCGAGTCTTGACATCAAAGGGAGTTAGACTCCGCTTCCACCATATATATGTGGGTTATATATGGTTCCTTATGTAGGAATTACCACAAAAATAAAAAACGATTAGGATTACTACATATTTTGAATCAATTTTTTTTTAAAGTGATTTGTCTATTCAACCATTTGTTTTAATGAAACCTATTGATTCGTCAATTTGTGCTACTCGTACTCAATACATATTATTAAAAAAATGGCAAAAATAATAAAAATTATCACTTTAAATCAAAATAATTTATTCTAACGTCTACAAATACATATAAAGTAATAGTTTGCATCCAAAAACACTCATAATTATTTGAATCCATATATATGTATCTTTTATACTACCCATATTATCTAGCCGTTTAAAAAAAATACAATTGGATGGTAAATTTTGACACTCTAATTACTTTTACTACTCCTTTACTTAAAACGAACAAGACCTACTGATCAGTATAATTAAATGCAAAGTGGTTGTGAATAACACGTTAGGGAAATTACGGGAAAATTCCGATAGCCAATGGGAACAAAGGGACTAATAAATAAAGAATCGAATTGGCTTACGCAACTCATCTTTATCCATCACGCGTTTTTCGTGGGCTTCAATGGGCCCCATGAAATCGACATTTAAACTTTTTAAAAACGGCAAAAAAATACATCATGCGCCACGTGCCCTTTCTTTGTTATCCATTTATACTTATATCATAATCTCGCACGTCTCACGTGTGACTAATGCTAACGCAAATTTAAACAGTTATTAGCTACGGCATAACCTAATTATTAAGAAATGAATTTGAATTATGGAGTTTAGTGATTGTTTTCCAGTCCACTAAGTAGTTCTATAAATTAATTAAAAATTTGGTTTAATGTAAAAAATACTAAAATTTGATAAAATAATAAAAGAATAATTTTTAAAAAATTCTAAAGTAAAAAATGGTTTCAATAAAATTTTATGCATATATATATATATATATATATATCTTAGAAAATTTAGTAAAATATGATTATAATGTTGTATATTTATATTTAAAATTGAAATTTCGTTAAAACTAATCTCTAATTTTTTTTTACCGTATCATAAATTTTTGGTGTTGTCATATAGATTCCCTTTCAAAATTTGTGAAAAATTATAGACTTGATAATTATTTTATTACGCGTAAATATTTTGGATAGTATTATCTCGTCTTCAACATCATCAACGTAATTTTTCTAAACTCTGAATTTTTTAATATGTATCATTTTTACCCGGATAGTTTAGTGGGCTATTAACGTCAATTCTATTACGATAACAAAGATTATTAACATAATGTGGAATAAGATGAATATGTAAACAAAAAAATTACAAAATTTTAAATAATAAATTTTTAGAAAAATTTGTACAAAATTTAAAATAAACTACTTATTTTATGTAAAAGATATTTTACAAAAATCATGAACTAGAAAAATTTCTCTATAAATTAATAAATATTAATTTAGCGATTAATTAATAACTCTATAAATTAATAAATTTTCACAATCACAACATTATTAATTTATAGAGATTTTACCGTAATGGATTTGATTTGGTTTGGTTAACATATTAATCTCTCTTTCACTTTATTTTTGTTTTATAATGAATAATTTTTCATATATATTCAATGTAGATTTTTAAATTAAATATTTTATTATTGTTATTTCAACTCACTAATTAAAAAATAAACATATTTAGTATATTAATAAAATATATAATAAAAATCTATATAGTTTTTTTAATGTTGTAAAAAATGCTAGAATGGCTCTTTTGTAAGACGGAGAAAATATATGATTATAAAAAATCAAGCTAACTATAGCATTTTATAAATATCATTGTTTTTTTTTATAATTGTTACTCTGATTCAAAATTTTAGTATTTGAGGTGATAACTTCGTGTGTAAATTATTAATATTTTGGCTTTAAAAACACTAAAATCAAGCAACAGAAACAAACAAAAACACGTCATCAAATTATTATTTATTTACTAAGAAACCTACTATTTTTCTCTCTCTTATATTTTTGGGAAAATACTATTTTTATATTGTAGACAAAGGAACGTGATATGTTTGGACCAGCATCACAGACGTTGACGGGCTTTGGGACAAGTTCGACGAAGATATTTTCCGATTTGATATTTTTATGTTCGATGCTCGAGTTTTCACGGACTCTACTCGCGAAAAGGGCCGATTTCAACCCCTACAATTTCAACGGTGCCGGTTAATACCCACATAACAAGATCGTGCTTTATTCAACCCCAACCCGTAACAACATTTGAATTTACAATCCATACTATTTGTTTAGTGTTGAAACCAACATTGACTCTAACAGACGTTAGTCAAACGTCAAAACTGATAATTCGGACGACACGGTGGCAAGGAGAATAACGATGTGGCATGTTGTTGATCAAAACGTCGTCGTTTCGCTTCTTCGATGGCAATAACAAAACGACATCGTATAGAATTGGGGCTAAAATCTCAAATTAGGGTTATTCTCCCTCGATTTCATCTTTCTCTTTTGTTCTCTCTTCCGAAAATATCAAACACGGGTCAATCTGCAATCTGAGAAGGTTAACTGGGGGAGAAACACGATATAGGATGTTCGATTCTCAATCATCTTCTTCCTCTTTTGGTTAGTACGCATTTCGAAGAAATCATGGATAATCAAAGGAGAGGCTTCCCTAAGCGATGTAGATGTGGAGAATTCGTGGTTATGAGGACATCGACGACTGTGAAGAACCCGGGAAGATTGTTTCATGCGTGTCCACATGGAAGGGATGGGGTAAGTGTGACAATTTCGAAATTAGAATTTTGTAGAATTTAGTGTGACAATGCTACTCAATTATCGAGATGGGGTAAGTGTGACAATTCTACTCAATTATCGGGATGGGGTAAGTGTGACAATTCTACTCAATTATCGGGTAAAATTTTGTCTGTAATTCGAAGCTATGTCTGTAATTCGAAGTTGTTTTATGTCTGCAATTCGAAGTTGTTTTATTTGACATCGATGTTATGTCTTTTTATGAGACAGGATTGGAATCATACATTTAAATGGACTGATACGGCTATGGTCGAAGAGATTGAGGACTTGATTGAGAAAGTGGATAATATTGAAGGAGCTTCTATCACATTGCAAAAAGGCTTCAATGCTTGTGAATCTGAGATTAATACTCTCACCATGGAGACGCGTGTGTGTGAGGCTGTGGTTGACAAGGAGATCCGAGAGTGCAAAATGCAACTACGGAGCTTAAATAATATTATCGTGTTTGCGTTGGTGATGGCTTTGTTTTTCATGTTTATATATTGAGTATGTGAGTCGAAATTCGAAGAATTATGTAGTGTTTGAGCTTTGAGTATGTGGTTTGAAACTAAGTTTGTATGTTTCAGACTTGTGTTTGTATTTTTGATTATAATGAAAACTTTCAAAATTTCTTATAAAAGGTAGCAAATCAGATGGTCATTAACAGAAAAAGATGGTCATAAGAACAAATTAAAAATCCAACCGTTACATATCCAAAAAGAGACCATGACATAGTATTGTATTACATGTCACAAAAACACAAAAACTAAACATAACATCGAAAATAGAAAAAGAAAATCTCATAATATTAGTCTTGTGTTGATTGACTTGGTCCTTCTCCATCTGTCATTGTGTTTGATGTCTTCTTCTTCCTTGGTTGTCTATTTCTCTCCACTCCCATATTTGGGCATTTTGTTGCATTGTGTCCTGCACCACTACATCTACGACAATGCATTATCCTCTTTTCTCTACTAACCTTTTTTTCTTTGTTGGAGATTCATTCCTGCCTTTCTTCCTCTTTGGCTTTGGCTTTCTCCCTTTTCTGTTTTCAATTTCTTCAACCAAACTCGGAGGTGGCAAGATTACAGAACCAGTTTTCTTCCAGAAACACATACCATTTACTGGTCGTATTGAATCACTGTAAATATGTTGTTGCCTTGAATTGAGGAGCCAATTGGAGATGTAATCTTCAGTATTAAGCTTGTTTTCTACGATGATGCGTAAGGCATGGCGACATGGCACTCCGCTCATATCCCATCTCCGACAAGCACATGTTTTTAATCTCATGTTCACTGCATACCCTGTACCAGACTCACGGACTTCATTTCTACCTTCCGATCCTGGAACAACCTTACAGAACTTAAGCTTCTCCTGCTCCAACTCTATCATCTTTTGTATTCTGGGAGGTAATCTACCGTTGCGTGCTTTTGTTTTCCTCTGATCAATTCGCACCATGGCTCTTCTCCTTATCGTCTCCAACATCTCAACCATTGGCATATACCTTGCATGATCTATTGCATTGTTGAAAGATTCTGAAATATTGTTGTGAACATCTACAGAACAAGATGTTGGTGTGCAAAAAGCAAGGCTGCAATTTTTTGGATTCTTCTCCATGATGGCTTCAAACAGACGCATATCATATCTCTTAACCAATTCGAGATTTGCTTCATACTGAGTCATGGTGTAACTTTCTGCTACTTGCCAAAACAATTTCTTCATTTCACTTTGATGAGGAAACTTCTTCTTCAAGTTCCCATATATATGCCTAGCACACATCCTATGTTCAACATTTGGTAATTCCCTTTCCACTGCATTCAACAAGCCCTGAAAATGTAAAACCAATAGGAAATATCAGATATTATAGTAAAACCAATCAACGCAATGGAGATTGGAGATATACCTTTTGTCTATCAGATATGATAGTAAACCCTTGACCCTCCTGTAGATTGAAATCAACTTTTAACTTCTGTATGAACCAAAGCCAATTGTCCTCATTTTCTGTATCAACAATGGCCCAAGCAATGGGATACATTCCATTGTTAGCATCCCTTCCCACAACAGCCAAAATCTGTCCCTTAAGTGTGCATTTCATAAAACAACCATCCAGTCCAAATATAGGTCGACACCACATAGACCACTGGTTGCGGATAACAGCAAAATACACATAGAATCTATGAAACAACTCTGATCCAGCATCATCAAGAACTGTATCAATCACTACCGTTGACTCCGGGTTAGTTCTAGCAAAAAAAAATGAAAATAGTTAACTCACATCACAAAAACACTAATTGAAGTTTAGAATTTTACTAACCAAATAGGAACTTACTGAAGGAGTGCCAAATGGTAATCTTGAAGTCTAGAAAACTGTTCTGTATGGTCATTGTTGATGATGTCTATGGCTTTTTGCTTAGCCTTTTTACATTTGTCTATGCTTACTATCAGCCCAAAATTCTTTTCAATCTCGGATTGCATCCGTTTTGGTCTAAAATCAGGATCAGTCCTGATATCATCCAAAAACATCTTGCAAATCACAGGTGCTTTTAAAATCTTACAATGGCTATCCTTTGAGCAGCTGTGTTCATCTTCATATGTCTTCACCATCCACTTTCCAAGTCTCTCTTCATAAGAACAGTAGATATACCATGGACAACCATCTCTAATCCCACACAAAGCTGCTGACTTGTCTTTCCCCCACCTACTAATCTGTATATTCCATCCTCCATTTAATGCATAAGCTACTAAAGCCTCTTTGAACTCCTCTAAACTATCAAATACCTGTTTTAGCGCCAGCTCACCACTACCTCGTTTGTATCTCACCAACTTCTCCTCTTCTTCATCATCAGAGTTAGGAGGTGTGTTATGGTAATCGAAATCGTCATCTTCATCAACAAAAGAAGCCACATTCCTTTCAACCCGAATCTCTTCTTCACATGGCTCAGAATGATCCACATCATTAGGATGCTCTGTTGAGTTCACCAGAAACACATTAACTACTCCTGTCCATTTACCTGCATCACACATCTTCTTAAAACTGGCATCCGCTGAAGTCAAACTCTTCCTTTCCTTAAGATCTTCAAAAGGCAGCTTATACCACATGTTCTGGTTATAGAATCTCTCCCCGAACTCAGTAGACAACTTAATGAAGAAATCTTATGGTTTACACTGTATACTTATATCTTCACCATCAAGATAACCAACGTCTCCTACATGATTCTTCACCCAATATCCTCCATAGTTCACAATGAACGATACATCTTCTGAAAGACTGTCAATAACACATGCAAACAAAATTCCACACACTCAACATTTAAACAAACACTTGGTGTGCAGAAAATATGTAAGACTATAGTCATGAAACTTGAAATTATTGAGTCCAAATGCCTTAAGGATAAGCTTACTAAGCGACTAATTTTCGTGAAATTGTGAAATTTAGTCCAAATGCCACAATGAACGATTACCATAGGTGCCACAATGAACGATTAATTGATTAATTGAGTCCACAATGAACGATTAATTGATAAACGATGCAAGCAAGGGATGGCAAAAACACATATGGTCATGGATAATTATAAAGACAGATTTTTCTCAGTCCCATACTAAATGACTGCCCAAATCTATCAATACCTCATTTTCGCGATTTTAGAATTGTACAAAAATCGGAATTGAAAAATCGGGATTGAAAATACCTCATTTCCGATTCTGTAGAAGCCCAATTCGTATACGTAGACTTGCTTATTGTTCCTACGAATCACGACTTGTTTCTCCCCCAGTTAACCTTCTCATATTGCAGATTGACCCGTGTTTGATATTTTCGGAAGAGAGAACAAAAGAGAAGGATGAAATCGAGGGAGAATAGCCTTAATTTGAGATTTTAGCCCCAATTCTATACGATGTCGTTTTGTTATTGCCATAGAAGAAGCGAAACGATGACGTTTTGATCAACAACATGCCACATCGTTATTCTCCTTGCCACCGTGTCATCCGAGTTATCAGTTTTGACGTTTGACTAACGTCTGTTAGAGTTAATGTTGGTTTCAACACTAAACAAATAGTATGGGTTGTAAATTCAAATGTTGTTACGGGTTGAGGTTGAATAAAGCACGATCTTGTTATGTGGGTATTAAACAACACCGTTGAAATTGTAGGGGTTGAAATCGGCCATTTTCCCGACTCTACTCTCTACACGCTTTAACAACACGTTTTTTTTTTTTTTTTGAAGGGATTGATTTAATTTTAAGAAAATCAAGTAATTAACACTTTTTAGATTCATGGCTCATATAAATGCACCGACAGACTCAGGAACCAGAAGTCCTCACCGACATAAATTCTTGCTCGGAAACCATAGACGTACGTATTTATTATATCAATGCGCTCGTGAGGTTTATAATTTTTTTTAAAAATTATTCGGGCTCGGCCCATTAGAGTTATAGGCTTAAGGGAATGAACAGAAGCCCATTAAACGTCGAATCTCTCTCTCGGGTATAACAGAACCCGATAACCCGACTCGCTAAATCGGAAATTTTCCATTTTCGATGTCATCTCTTTGAAATAAAAATCCTTCCGTTTCCCTCTTTTTGAAATCAAAAACCCTAGCTGCTCTCGTCTCTCTTCGCCGTCTCCTGTGCTTGATTTCTCTCCGGCGAAACCCTAAATCAAATAGTTTCTGGGTATTCGCAGTAGTTGTTCGGATTGGATCCGTCGCGTAAACCCTAGTTTCTGTTGTGTTCTAGAAAGATGGAGTGGAATCCGGAGACTCTACAGTTCCTCTCGCAATGTTTTCTCCACACGCTCTCTCCGATTCCGGAGCCTCGTCGAGCAGCTGAGAGATCGTTATCGGAGGCCGCCGATCTGCCTAACTACGGCTTAGCCGTCCTCCGTCTGGTTGCTGAGCCTTCAGTCGATGAACAGTCCCGTCACGCCGCTGCTGTCAACTTTAAGAATCATCTCCGTTCGCGGTGGCTACCCGCTGCTGATTCTGGTATTTCGCCGATCGTTGATTCGGAGAAGGAGCAAATCAAGATACTCATTGTTTCCCTTATGCTTTCTTCTTCCCCTCGTATCCAGAGCCAGCTGAGTGAAGCCCTAGCCGTCATTGGTAAGCACGATTTCCCCAAATCTTGGCCTGCTTTGCTTCCCGAGCTTATCTCCAGCCTTCAAAAAGCTGCTCTCGCCGGCGATTATGCGTCCGTCAATGGTATTCTTGGGACCGCTAATTCGATTTTCAAAAAGTTTAGGTATCAGTATAGAACAGATGATCTGTTTATTGATTTGAAGTATTGCCTGGAGAGTTTTGCTCGTCCGTTGCAAGAAATATTCCAAAAAACGGCTTCGTTGATTGATTCTGCTGCGAGCTCTGGTGGATCAGCTGCGATCCTTAAGCCTCTGTTTGAGTCTCAAAGGCTGTGCTGCAGAATATTTTTCTCGTTGAACTGTCAGGACTTGCCCGAGTATTTCGAGGATCATATTAACGAGTGGATGGGAGAGTTTAAGAAGTGTTTAACCTCAAATTACCCCGCATTAGAAAGCACAGCAGATGGTTTAACACTGGTTGATGATCTTCGCGCTGCTGTTTGCGAGAATATTAATCTATATATGGAGAAATACGGAGACGAATTCAAAGGTTTTTTGAATGATTTTGCATCAGCTGTCTGGACATTACTCCGAGATGTGTCAAAGTCTCCTAGCAGGGATCAACTAGCTACTACAGCAATCAAGTTTTTGACCACTGTGAGCACAAGTGCTCACCATGCTTTGTTTGCAGGCGACAACGTAATCAAGGAAATTTGCCAAAGTATTGTGATTCCCAATGTTTCTTTGAGGGATGAAGATGAAGAACTTTTCGAGACGAACTATATAGAGTTTATCCGTAGAGACATGGAGGGAAGTGATGTGGACACTAGAAGGAGAATAGCTTGTGAGCTACTCAAAGGACTTGCCACAAACTATAAAAGACAAGTTACAGAAGTAGTTTCTATTGAGATACAGAAGCTCTTGAGTTCATTTTCAACAAATCCGGCTGCGCTGTGGAAAGATAAGGATTGTGCAATTTACCTGGTCGTCTCTCTGGCTACTAAGAAAGCAGGGGGTGCATCTGTGTCTACGGATCTCATCGATGTTCAAAGCTTCTTTGCAAACATTATTCTCCCGGAGTTGCAAAGCCACGACGTCAACAGTTTTCCAATGCTGAAGGCAGGGTCTTTGAAGTTCTTAACAATGTTTCGTACTCATATACCGAAGCCCTTTGCAATTCAGTTGTTCCCAGAGCTGGTCCGGTTCCTTGAAGCAAAGTCCAACGTGGTCCACTCATATGCTGCTAGCTGCATAGAGAAGCTCTTGCTAGTGAAGGACGAAGGTGGAAAGAGTAGGTATGTCGCTGGTGATATAAGTCCGTTTTTGCTGCAGTTGATGACGAACCTGTTTGCTGCACTGAAGTTTACAGAATCTGAGGAGAATCAATATCTTATGAAGTGTATAATGCGGGTCCTTGGTGTTGCTGAAATCAGTCGTGAGGTTGCTGGACATTGCATCAAGTACTTGACCTCTATCCTCAGTGAAGTTTGCCAAAACCCTAAAAATCCATTATTTAATCACTACATCTTTGAGTCTGTGGCTGTACTTGTTCGACGAGCATGTGAACGCGATATTTCTCTTATATCTTCATTTGAATCGAGTCTTTTCCCAAGCCTCGAGATGATTTTGGTCAAAGATATCACAGAGTTCTTGCCTTACGCGTTTCAGTTGCTGGCTCAGCTTGTTGAGTTAAATAGACCACCTCTCTCACCGAACTACATGCAGATCTTCTTGCTGCTCCTCTCGCCTGAGTCATGGAAGAGAAGTGGCAATGTTCCAGCTCTTGTGCGTTTGCTTCAGGCTTTCCTGCAGAAAGCACCTCATGAGGTTACTCAAGAGAATCGGTTAAGTCAAGTGCTGGGGATATTCGAGAAGCTGGTTTCATCTCCTAGCACAGATGAGCAAGGCTTTTATGTCCTTAACACGGTTATTGAGTATCTTGACTACGGTGTGATTGCACCTTATATGAATGGTGTATGGAGTGCATTATTCACACGCCTTCAAAACAAAAAGACGGTCAAGTTCCAGAAGTCGCTAGTAGTATTCATGTCGCTTTTCTTGGTGAAGCATGGACCTGCTTATCTAGTGGAAACTATGAACACTGTCCAGCCAAACGTCTTTACTGCTATCTTGGAGCATTTCTGGATTCCAAACCTGAAATTGATCATGGGAACTATCGAGGTCAAGTTAACCGCAGTTGCTGCAACCAGACTCATATGCGAGTCTCCAGCTCTCTTGGATCCATCAGCTGCTAAGCTCTGGGGGAAGATGGCGGATAGTATTGTGACACTTGTTTCGCGGCCTGATCAGCAAAGAGTCATCGATGAGCCTGAGATGCCAGAAATCTCAGAGAATGTTGGATACACAGCTGCATTTGTGAATCTTTACAATGCTGGGAAGAAAGAAGAGGATCCTCTCAAAGACATAAAAGATCCAAAGCAGTTTTTGGTTGCTTCTTTGGCCAGGCTTTCTTCTGCTTCTCCTGGTAGGTACCCGCAGATAATTGGCGAGAATCTCGAAGAAGCTAATCAAGCAGCTTTGCTCCAGCTCTGCAATGCTTACAACTGTGGAATTGCTTGAAGTAAGTGTTCTATATCAACTTCAAGAATGTTTGCAAAATTGTGTAAATTTTGGGATGTGATTGTAAAATGTTGTGGCAGGAGAGATGGTTTGAGGAGAAAGAAGAAGGAAAACACAACAACATTGCATTGCATTGCATCGCATCTGCGAAGGAAAGTGGTAAAATCATGCTTTTTTTTTGTTTTGGTCTTAAAATCGGGAGTTTTCATATCATTTGGAAGTCATAGATTAGAGAAGAGCATTATCATGCAAAACTTGAATTTCTTTGTTTGGCTTTGGAAGTTGTCTTTTTTTTTTTGTTTCAAGTAAAGCATATTTGTCTCTGTATGGTACTATGTGTTTATGTGCATTTTGTGTCGTTGGTCATGGACTCTGGCTATTATAAATGGAGAGAGCATTTTTTCTTAAATTTTACCCCCCCAAAAAAAAAAAATCTTTGCTTTGGAAAACTAGTTGATATGTGGGCCTGTCAATGGGCTTATAATCGAAGACTGACAGTTTCCATCTTGTTGTGGCCCATAATACATTTAACAATTCAGATTTTAGTAAGTTGTTTTTATTTAATTTTGAGCTTAAAAAATTATTTTATTTTACAAGTTGATTAGTGGATTGTACTGTATAATATTGAGAAAGAGAGAGGAAATGGGGAACAACAGGTTAGGAGGTGATATAGGTTATTGTTGGTGCTAATCATATGGACCTATGACCACTAAACCCTGTCTAATCTTATTTAACAATATCGTAATTGACACAACACATGAATAAAGGAGGGTGGAAATGGTAGCTTTTCTGGTCTTTGGAGACCAATAATATTAACCATACTTAGCAAACATCATTGCAGAAAAACATTTGGATGTCGACAAAAGTCTTGTCTAGTTTTTTATGTTCAAAACTTCATCGTTTTATAATTTTATAGTATTCATAAAAATGTGTATAACAAAACATTATATTTCGGCTGGTATATTGTATAGTGCCCGTATATAATCTGGCCCTCACACGTCGGCTATATCAATTATTGTCATTTATTTTAAAAGAAAAAAAATTGGCAACCATTTATTTTATTTATTTGTGTTAGATTGTAAATGAAAGATACATAATGAGTAACGGGGAAATAATGGAGAGAGATTGAGACCCATCCTGGCAGTGAGAGAGGGAGAGAGATGGTCATATGATATGATCATGTGATTTATCATCTGGTCCCCTCGTTTTGTTATATTCCTTTTCATTTTATAATATAAGAATACGACATTTAAAAAAAAATTACAATAGACCAAAGATTTTTTTTTTTTTAGGAATAATTACATCTACACACTTTTCTATCAATTTATTATTCATATACACACTTTTCACTACCAAGACACTTTCTCTAAGTTTAATGTCTTTTATACCATTTAACTAAATCTATCCACTCAATTCTCTCTCTCTCCTTCTCCCTCTCTCCCCTCTTCGTTTTCTTTCAATTTCCTTGTGAGAGTTAAGAGAGTGTGAATTGGGAAAAGAACAATGGAGGACTACAAAATAGAGAAAAGAATGATAACGTCGCATGAATTTTCGAGGTCGGAGATAGCGACGGAGATTTTAGCACTGTCGCAAGAGGCTGAGAAATCTCCACTCGAGTTGCTCTTTCGATCCAATCTCCGTCATCTTGATGAAAGCTCCGTCTTCCGATCCAATCTCCTCATCATCATCCGGTCCAAATTCGCCGCATCCGCAACCTTCCTCACACCTCCGGAGCCGTAAATCATCTTCGTCGGCGATGGAATTAGAGAACCAAAGTGGCTGCGGATAAAGATCTCGGAGGGACAAAGGATAGGGATGGAGGCGCAGAAAAGATGGATTAGTAAAGGAGAGCAAAGGAGGAAGAAGACGAAACAGCTCCGTCGCGTTCGAAGCCAAAAAGTGTCGGTTAACATAACGACGACGCGTGGTGAAAGACGGCAGAAATGATGGCCGAATTTGACGGAGATCGTGCGTAATATTGATTCTTTTTCTTCAATTTCGTATGTGCAATTGGATCCAGTAATCGATAGTTCTCTTTTGTTTGAAGCTCTCTTTCGATCCAAACTCCTCCTCATCCATCCGGTCCAATCCGGCCATAGCAATCTTCCTCACACCTCCGGAGTCGAAAACCATCTTCGTCGGCAGCGGAATCAGAGAACCAAGGGTGGCTGCGAAGGCGGCTAAAGATATCGGTTGCGCAAAGGATAGGGATGGAGAAGGAGGAATAAGACGAAACGGCTCTGTCGCGTTTGAAGCCAAAAATTGTAGGTTAGCATAACAATGACGTGTGGTGATGGCGGAAATTATGGTCGGATTTGACGGAGGTCGTACTCTTCCACCGTCGTCCCTAAATCATCGTCGTCGTGGTCTTCTCCGTTTCCACCGTCGTCCCCTCACTGTGATCTTGTTGTATTTTGTTTTCTTCCTCTCCCATTCGGTGAGTTTGTGTCTCACTTTGATTTAACAAAGTTCACCATTCATTATTGGCCTTGTCTGTGTAAATATGTGGTGTTTTGTCTATGTAAACTAATTTTTATTTATCATATCCATTATGATTTTTCCACGAATATTTGTTCACGATACTTTGTCCATGGAATTTGTTTCACAAGTCGAAACCAATAACATTTCATGATAATACTTATATTATAATCCACCATCCATTGTTCATAACTATTTATCTATATAGGTAATAGAAAATTGTCAAAGTATCATGGTTACGTAACCCATACAATAACATCAATATATTAATTTATATATTTCACCATACATCTATTTATCCATATAGATAATAGAAAATTGTCAAAGTTTAATGATCATACAACGATATCCATATATGATATTTCCCTTAACATAACAACGCTAATTTTTTGTCCACTGGATGCAAAATATATGGTCATGTCCAAATGGATAAGTTATTTGTTCAGGACGTTGACTTCAATCTTCCTGATTTGAAAAGCTTCATCACCATCTTGGTATTGCTAACTCAAACTCTATTAGCAGGTAATTAAAAATTATAGTTGATAACTCACATTCTCATCTTATGGCTTCTTTCTTGAAGTAATCGCCAAATGTATAGTTCTCAAGCATCATCACCATCTTCGTATTGCTAACACAAATTCTATTAGCATGTAATTAAAAATTATAGTTGATAACTCACATTCTCATCTTATGGCTTCTTTCTTGAAGTAATCGCCAAATGTATAGTTCTCAAGCATCTCAAAGAAGGTATGGTGCATGATTGTTCTTTCAACATTCTCCAAATAGTTTGTATGTATGCACGTTTGTTAAGTGATTTTTTTTTTTTTTTTGCCGGAGTGATTGCACAAAGAACATGTCTAAGTACCTGCAACATTTTAAAAAATCCCTCCAATGTATATTATCTTCAAGAACTCTAAGGAATAGTCTCCAAACGCAATAAAACAATATTGTTTCAGTTGGATTATATTTACACATTTCCAAGGAAAACAAGCTTACACCGAAGCATTCTTGTAATTGTTAGCAAAAAAAAATTCTACAATTAAAATTTTAAGATTTAGGGTATAGAGTTTAGGATATGGACAAGTTTGTGTGGACAGATATTTGTATGGACAATCTAGGGTGGTCAGAAATCATGTCCACGTGCCTCTGTCCACACGCTAACCCCTATGGGGAAACACCAAACCCTAAACCATAAACCCAGAAAATACTAAACATTTACCCTTAAAGCTAAATCCTAACCATAAACACTAAACCATAATCCCAAACACTAGACCCTATAGATAAATACTAAACCCTAACACCAAAATCTAAACCCTTTAGGTTAATGCTCGTCGTAAAGGACTTAGTGTTGGAGTGGGGTTTAGTGTCTGACCACATTAGATTGTCAATACAATCTCTATCCACACAAACTTGTCCATATCCTAAACCCTAAACTTGTAAATGTGGACAAAGACACGTGGAAATATTTTTTGACCACGTTAGATTGTCCACACAATTTCTGTCCACACAAACTTTGTCTATACCCTAAAACCTAAACTTGTAACTGTGGAAATGCAAACTAAACAGATTCTAAAGCCCTTGAGCACATTATCCTCGTCCACAAAGCCATATCCATTCAATGCGTCTCATATAGATAGCCGCATAATGTTTTATGGAGAGGTTTATGTGGACAATTTGTAGTGGACATTGTGTCATGGACTAATTGTATGGCAAGGAAATGGTTTCAAGTTTCATGGATTTTATGGCAAGGACATGGACATGGATTTCAAGTTTCATAGATTTATGGCAAGGACATGGATTTTATGCTTCTAAACAAAGTCCATCGTAAATAAACTAAATTGGACAAGCATACATGAGATTTATCTTTCTAAACAAGGTCCATCTGAAACAATCACTTTGACCATTGCACAGTTTTTTTCGTGACATAGACCATATGTTGGAAGAGGCATGGACAAATTCCTTTGGATGTGCTAAAATCTAAGATATGATTCAAATGAATGAATGGATTTCTATAATTCCATTGGACCATTACATAAGAGCATTCCTACAATTCATAACAAAAAACTTCCATGGAATAAACACAGAACAAAATCAGTGAGACCAAAGATCTAACACTTGGTGGGCAATCAAGATCAAGAACTTTAAGGTACAAACTCATATCAAAATCTATGAAATAAAGGAGATCTAAAATTGAAGCTCATGTTGTTCCACCACAAGATCAATCAGAGAGAAAATCAGTTTTGCAAAACCTAGTAACAACGAAATCTTATTGGGAAATTAAACAACAACAATTGGATCACACATGAAAAAGTGGTAAAATCCAATCTTTCATTCAAATCAATGACTAACATGAGTGTATTAGCTAAATTAAACCCAATCTTTCACTGAAATTCGCATCTTCTTCTTTGCACCTTTGTACAGTTCCTCCGGTGTGCAAGTCAATTTGCTCTCCATAGCCAGCGCATTCGCTGATTCGTCGCCATTTTCACCGCAGTTGTGGCCATGGCTCGACTCCTCGTGAGATCTAAAACATGGACAATTCAAATAAAATTATTAGGATAAGGGCTAAAAAGAGGTGAGGAGTTACATGGCAGATTTACAGAGAAAAAACGTCGAAGGTGGTGGTGGTTCCGTCGGTGAGATTGAATAAGCATTTTTATCAAAAGGAACGATGGAGTCGCGATCGGAGCAAAGAGTGGCAATGGAATCATGACGGCTCAGGAAGATGAGAAGAAGAAGAAGAAGAAGAAGACGAAGAAGATCAGAGCAGTTGAGTGGAGTCGCGATGGAATCATGGCGATGGAGGAAGAGGAAGAGGAGAAGAAGAAGAAGAAGAAGAAGAAGAAAAAGAATTTTACCCAAAAAAAGAAGAAGATCTGAGCAATGGATCGTTCCGGCGAAGAATAAGAAGAAAAAAAGCGTGAATTTTTTTAGATGTAACCAATGGCTCAGATTAAACCTAGCTAACTTGATGTATTTGCTCTTTCAATTCTATCTTGTTCAGATACAGGGCATTTTCGTAATTAAAATTTCAAAACAAAAGAAAAAGTGTCTCAATAGTGAAAAGTGTCTATAATAGAAATTACTTTTCAAAAAGTACCTAACTGTTATCAAATTTTTTTTACGGTTAAAATGGGTGTGAAGAATTCAAACATTATGTCACTACATCTTTCTATCCGAAAATTAAATCATTCACACAAATAATCTCGAACTCACATGACCAAATTTATCGCTTTGTTGTAAAAGTATAACACGCTACTGACCTAAAAACTACATATTGGTTGGACAAGTATTATTAATAGTAACTATCTTCTTTTGACTCTTTTTTTACAAGTGCAAGTTTGTGTTTTTTTTTTTTTGTGTGTGAGGATTGGCTAAAGTAGATCCAATGAACCCACTCGAACGTAGTGTTAAATAATTAGAGAAGTAGCTATAAATCCGTTTTTCTTTCTTTTAAATTTATACACTTTGGCCTGAAATTCGATTTCTTATGTATTGAAAAGTCAATCTATTATTCGAGTTAGTTAGGCATACAAATTTAGTTTAATGATTTATTTTGAAGCGGATTTGCGAAACTTCTTGTTAAAAAAGTCTACCGAATTAATAGATTAATAAGAAAAATTCAGTGTAAGAATACCATCTTTCCAATTTAAAACGGAGTGCTTGCTTCTTGGACTAATAATTTTAATGTTTCTCCCCTAATTATTTTGAGAAAATTTGACGAATCCTTTGTCACACATGTAAAGTGCCTTTGTTTGAATAAAATTGGGAAAAGTAACAAATAAACACAAACAAGTACTAGGAATCCTTTCCTTATTTAACAAAATAAATTATACATCCACCACTCCCTACTATTATATTCATTTTAGAGAATAGAACAATCATGGAGTGGGGGAAAAAGGGAGAAGAAAACCCCACAAAAGAAAGATTAAAACAAAATTAATTTTTATTTTTTTTTGGTCAGAAAAAAACAAAACTAATTCAAAATAATATTTATATAAAAAAAAAAAATCTGGAAATTAAGACGGGAAAAATGACAAGGACAACAATTTCTATTTTACAACTTATAGATTTGTTTCCATATCGAATCTATGTGTTTATTTCTACTTTTAGAAATTTCTATTCTATATACAAATAAAGTCTTTCTTGCAACATTAATCGTGGTAACATACAGTACAGTGTTTGCATACTATGTAATTAACTAATAGGGTGTTTTTCTATGTTATTTCGTGATATTACATTTAAATACTGAGTATAATAGCCAACTCGAATTATGAATCCAAAAGGAAAAAAAAAATATTTGACCCATTGAATTTGAAAATAATTAGAAAAAAACAAAGAGATCGGTACGAACTATTTTTATATGGTGGAATGGATCTCAAAATTCTTAACCAGATTTTCCGATATGAAAAACGAATCGTTGGTGTTATACGGACACATTAAACGAATCGTTGGTGTTATACGGACACATTTCTTTCGAAATTACCCCCTCAATGAAACACTTTAATATGTTTTGAAATTTTGAATGGTTGCCATTCGAATTGATTTTGCTAGTGTATTATAAACTAGCAAAATGTTAAACTATTTAATTATGCAATCGGATATAAAATGTTAAACTATTTAATTAAAAAAAAAGGATCAAATGATTTTTTTAATGGATCTTTTTTGGGTGAGTTATGTATAATATTGTATGATACATGATTTTTTTTTGGTCTAGTGACAAAAAATCTCTAGTAGCAATTTATTTGATATTCCAAATTGAAATATGGCATCCTCCATAGCAGGGTTTAAATTATCGATCAAAATATCACATCTGAAAGACTGAAACTGATGTAGTATCATTAATATTTGTTCTACAAGTGAATAACAAATAATTGCATACGTGAGTCCCTTATGTTTGCATCGTACTAAATGTGATTAAAACTCACCCCAAAAAAAAACAATATTTGCCACATGTCTGTAAGATCACACTTCAGGTTGAGGTTCCAGATCATGTGCATGCAAAAAATTGCATTTTATTACTATAACAATATAATTAATCGACAAGGAAGATAATAAGAAGAAGAGCTAGAGAATTAAATAATTTCTTACATTTTGAAATCTCTTGCATATCAGATGTGCATATGTTTCCTCGTACTAATTATTATTTTTAAATCTCTTGCATTTAATTATATATTAGCAACATATTTAACAAGCTGGTCGGGACATGCCAAGCTATTCTCCATGTGAGGTTTTAGTTTGATAATATGTCTATATATGGTTGTGTATATATATAAATATACATCCTTAATTAACATTTAACACCATCCTTTTCCAGTTTTCCTGATAATCAAGCCTTTTTAACAGAGCTAATATTTATTGGAATTATGCATGGCCAAGTACGTGCAACCAGCGTGAATGAAATTAACAACATTTAACTGATGAGTTGGCTAATATCTTTTATGATATCACGGTAGAAAATTTGCGTATTAATCTTTTTAGTACACCTTTAAAATGTCAACTAGCTAGTTGAATCAATGTTAATAAACAATTTGGTTTTCATTCATCTTATGTCTTAAACACATTTTAAGTAAATTTAAATTCAGATCCTATGTGTTATTTAAATATTCGTCTCCGAGATAAATCACGATCTTGTAAGAAAAAAAGTGTGGTAATATATGAAGCATCATGAGGTTATTTGTATTGGAGGAAGTGTGATTCAAATTTGACTAAACTATAGAAAGATCCTAAGTTTTCCCGGACCACACATATGCACTAATACTTGATTATTATTTTCTATTACAGAATATGAAAGAGAAAATAGTATTTCAATGTTGATGTTGATAAAAAACGATCTGAAAATAAATGATTATCCTTGTCAAAAAAATTCTTCTTCTTTAGACTCAAGTTTTAATTGTTATAACCATTAATATATATCTTGTGGACATATTTATCTTTACGTAATTTTCTTCTCTAGCAATGAAAACTGAAACCATAACAAGAAATCGTGAGTCCAAAGCGCATTCTTCTGAATTGTAAATTAACAAGTGGCATTTAAGAATACATGGAATCTAATATCTAAATCCTAACCGAATAATTGGATCGGATCCGTTGCATCAATGGTTACAAAGATAACCATATTATAACTAATCCGAATTTTAATCTTGTTTTTGATATCTTTTATTAGCCAGGACCATGAGCTTTGTGTTTTTTAGATTCCTTACGATCGAGTTATGACCTTACACTTATAGTGACGGGAAGGGTCATTTTTCGCATATAAAATGAATAAAATATCTAGGGAAAATTGAATGAAATAACTAGGGAAAATTGATTATTCTGATCTGAAATAATTATACAAATATAAAAACAGAAGAATGTATATATATATTATATATATATATATATATATATATATATTGCGTAATAATATTAAAAGAGTGTGTCGATAACTAAATTAGTTTTTACATTTCTTTATTTTACCAATATATACAGTGAACTTGCTTGGACTCCACCCACAAGTGAAAATGTTATATAATTGTATACTAATATAAAACGAATAGTGGACGATATTAAGACTCAAAACATGTAATGTCCAATCAACCAGTTTAAGAACTTACAAATTTATAAAAAGTCAGTATTTTTTTAGTAAAAAGATGATAAATTTTGTGCAATAGTATTCAAGATAATAGATACGCCGTTGGAATCAAATCTTCTTTTCTTGAATGAGTTGTTAACTTAAGCCAACCATTTGATTCTTTTCTGTCTCTTTTACTGCAGCTATATTAATTTTAAACACCAATGCAATAACCAATAACCATGACTTTATTTTTCTATTTTAGTTATAATAAAGTTTCATTTTTCAGTTAGTATTTTTAATATAAAATAAGGCATAAAATAAGGCACTTTCTTTTTTAAAAACAATTCGATGACGATCTATTAGTTGAGACATGCATATCTACAAAACGAATATTCGTTATTCTTATTTATTGATGTGGAGATTATGACTAAACGAGCGATTAACTATAATGTCCAAAAAATTATATAGACTATAAAAAGTAATAATTAGAACAAAAATAATAGATAAATATTGTGAAATGGATTATATTGCACCACTAATTAAGCGATTGATAATAGAAAATTAATATACTGTTTATATTCCCCATCCGTGCGTTTCCATTCACTTTGAATAATCATATTCCTAACCAACAATTTGAAGCAAACAGTCCTCTGCTTTTATTGTTCGTTTTCTCTTTATATATTTTAATAATTTGTATTATCTGTAAAAGGTACCCTTTTCGCGTTGAAGTATTTACAACTTGAGTAAAATGTAATTCGTATATCATTGGAATTGATATGATATGTAATTCGTATAATTTTGCAACTATAAGAATGGATAAAATTATCTCTCTCTTCAGAAAACACACTATCTTGAATATTTAGTATTAAACGCTATCATTGGAATTGATACTCCATGCAGATACGAGTAATTTGGTAAAAGAAGAAAAATTGTATTTCGTGAGCTATCTCAAAATTATCTTTTCAAGATTGATTTACCGTATTTTGTTTTTTACATCATTAAAAAATAGAATTTTTAGAAAACTTTCAGAATTAATTGATCGGATTAAGTATTTTTCACTACAAAAATTTAAAATTATGAAAATTAATTGGACCGGCTTCGAGTATTCATGTCAATGGGGACGGAGAGTGGTGGTGGTAAACTCTCTACCAGGTAGGGGGAAGAACAGAAAATTAATACGTTTGACACGTGTTAACTTTTGATTCGTTGAGTACAGCGTGGCCATCCCCTTCCTCTGACGTGTCTATGTAGGGACCACTTACGCTATGCGCGTGTCTCTCACTTATTATTTCTCATATTGTAGAACATTTTTTTGTTGGTAGCATAATTTTATTATTTCAGGTTCACGAATAGTAAAATTCTATTTCGAAAGATGTGAAACTCACTTTTAGAAGCTATAATCTTTAGCGAGACGAGAAATCGAAAATTAAGATGTTTTCTTTTCTTATGACGGCCTTCTAAAGAATACTACGATTTTGATTCGAATGAAACAAAACTTTTTCGTTTATTTACGCAGAACAAAACTCAAAAGAAAAAACATGATTGGTTTGTTAGAGCGTGAAGAGAAGGAAGAATCAAGAGCGAGTGAGATAAATATGAATAGACTTTGACTAGAAACTGAATTAACACGTGAAATTAAATTCCAAAAACAAAAACAAGAAAAAAAGTCGCACGCTTCCCAAAGCCCTAAACCATAACGTTTCGATAGATCGCAAAATCTCTGCTTGGTACATTCACGAGCCAACACGTTTGCCTGCCACGTTCCAGACACAAGCCAAGAAAGTAACGTCGCAAAAAACCAGCTTTTGGCTTCACGCGCCTTATTATGGCTAAACTTGAAAGACATGAGATTAGAGCTTAAACTACATTTACTACTAACACATAAGAACCGTTGTTCTTTAATCGCAATAATTGATCATACGTTTACTTTAAAATACTTCAAAACAAAGGAAACAAATAAAAACAGCAAGAAGTTTGTGATTGAAAAGAAAAAACGACAGGGAGTTTGAAAGGAAGACAAAAAGGTAAGAGGACGAAGGAGCGGTTTCGTAACTGAAACTGAAAAGCCAAAGAGAAAAACCCGGAAAAAAGTTAAAATTTTCTTTTAATCAAACAGTGCTTTTGTAATGAATTTATGTTCTGTAATGAATACAGACATAACCGTCGTGTCTCGTTAAAGAAAAAAAAAAAAGAGTTTTCTGTTTTTTTTTTTTTAATTACTTTCTTCTTACCCATCTTTGATGACTCTCGTTTTCTTCTTATGTCTTTCTTTGATGGGTTAAATGCTTTTAAGGGTTTCGATTTTCGAAGCTCGATTTAGCTTCCCTTTGGTTTTTGTTTGCTTGTGTAATTGAAATTTAGAAGTAAAGCTTGGATTTTTTTTTGTTTTTCTTCTTCTGGGTTTCTTCGATGGCGAATGTAGATGGTGATTTCAGAAGATCAGGTTAGTTTAATGTAGTTTCCTTTTTCTATTTTGACTTCACTTATCCAAAGTTCGAGTTTTTTTTTCTCGGGAAAAAGTCGAAAAACATTTTTTTTGAAATTCAAGGTTGGATTTTTGTTGAAATTAGGGTCTTATGATGATCAATTGTACACGGAGCTGTGGAAAGCTTGTGCAGGGCCACTTGTGGAAGTTCCTCGTTATGGTGAAAGAGTTTTCTACTTCCCTCAAGGTCACATGGAACAAGTAAGCTAAAAAGAAACAAACTCCAAAATTAGTCTTTTTTTTTTTCCTTTCTCAATTCAAAGACTTTGATTGTTTTTGTTTACAGTTGGTGGCTTCGACAAATCAAGGAGTCGTTGATCAAGAAATACCAGTTTTTCATCTTCCTCCAAAGATACTTTGTCGAGTTCTTAGTGTAATGTTAAAAGCAGAGCATGAAACAGATGAGGTTTACGCTCAAATCACATTACGACCTGAGGAAGATGTAAGTTTTGAGAAAAATCTTTGACTAAATGTTTGATCAATTCAGTGTATTTGATTTTGGGTTTTTTATCGGTTTTTTTTGTTTTTGCAGCAAAGTGAACCTACAAGCCTTGATCCACCTCTAGTGGAACCTGTTAAACGAAAGGTTGATTCGTTTGTTAAGATTTTAACAGCTTCAGATACAAGCACTCATGGTGGATTCTCTGTTCTTCGTAAACATGCCACTGAGTGTTTGCCTTCACTTGTAATATATGCTTTTATCCTTCCATCTAAATTTTCCAGATTTTTGATCTTTCTTTTGTGTGAATTTTGATGATTTTTTGATTCCCAATTCTTAGGATATGACACAACCCACACCGACTCAAGAACTTGTAGCTAAGGATCTTCACGGCTACGAATGGAGGTTTAAGCATATATTCAGAGGTAACAAAGTGTCTCTCTAATAGTTTCTTTAGATTAAGAGTCTGATGAGTTTTGTTTTATTTTCGGTAGGTCAACCGAGGAGGCATTTACTTACAACGGGTTGGAGTACATTCGTAACCTCGAAAAGACTTGTAGCTGGAGATGCATTTGTGTTCTTGAGGTAGCTAAAAAGCTCGAGTCTTTTTTACTTCATGAGCTTCATAGTAATAATATCTTCTCATGTTGTTTTAAGGGGTGAAACCGGGGATTTACGGGTTGGGGTGAGACGTTTAGCTAAGCAGCAGAGCACTATGCCTGCATCGGTTATCTCGAGTCAGAGTATGCATTTGGGAGTTCTTGCTACAGCTTCTCATGCTGTCAACACAAAAACTCTATTTGTTGTGTTCTATAAACCGAGGTAAAGTTTCAAACTTTGCATCTTATATAAGGTTGCTAGTGAAGGGATATAAGCTTAATATCGTCTTTTTTTGTTTCTTCAGGATAAGCCAATTTATAATAGGTGTGAACAAGTATATGGCGGCCATAAAGAATGGATATTCTGTTGGTATGCGGTTTAGGATGAGATTCGAAGGAGAAGAGTCTCCTGAGAGAATGTAGATTTCTCTTTTCCTCTTTGGTCATTTGTTAGATTTGTTTACAGTCCTCTTTTGATTATTCTTGTCTGAAATTTTGACTGGTTTCTTATTCAGATTTACGGGTACGATTATTGGTACCGGAGATCTGTCTTCTCAATGGCCAGCTTCGAAATGGAGGTCGTTGCAGGTTCAGTGAGAAATGAATTAATCATTATATATATCACATATGATTCTTGTTGCATACTTTTGTGTGAATTTTGAATATGTTTTCTTCCTCTTTTTAGATACAATGGGACGAGCCATCTTCTGTTCAGAGACCAAACAAGGTCTCACCATGGGAGATCGAGCCTTTCTCGCCATCCGCGCTAACCCCAACGACTACTCAACCACAATCAAAGTCCAAACGGTCCAGACCCATTGATTTATCAGTTTCAGGAACACTTCAAAAACAAACTTCAGGTATTTGTTACAAGAAAGATCTCTGATACTTGATTCCACTTATCTTGAATATGAAACTTTTGTTTAAAACATTGCAGAAATCACTGGGAGTCCTGTCGCTTCTAATTTCTTGAGCAGCTTCCCGCAGAGCCACGAGTCTAATCCATCACTCAAACTGTTGTTTCAAGATTCATCAACCGAGAGAAACTCGAACAAATCTGTCTTTTCAAGCGGATTACAATGCAAGAAAACCGAGACTCCGGTCACAAGTTGCTGTAGGTTATTCGGATTTGATCTCATGAGCAAGCCCGCCGCTTCTGCTCCAATCCCTCCTGACAAGCAGCTAGTAAGTGTGGATTCATCAAACAACTGTGGTTCTACCAAATGTCAAGATCCTAACTCGTCGAGCTCACTAAAGGAGCATAAGCAACAAACATCCACAAGAAGCCGAACAAAGGTAAAAACAAACCATTACTCTCAACTTTAAAACTCAAAAAAAGAGACAAACTTTTGCTTTTCTCAGAAATGCCACTTTGTTCTTGAAAAAGGTGCAAATGCAAGGAACAGCGGTTGGACGTGCGGTTGATCTAACATTGCTGAGATCATACGATGAATTAATCAATGAGTTAGAGAAAATGTTTGAGATTGAAGGAGAGCTTAGTCCTAAAGACAAATGGGCTATTGTGTTTACAGACGATGAAGGAGATATGATGCTTGTAGGAGACGATCCATGGAAGTAAGTGACTCTTGAGCTCTATCTCTTTAGTTTTTACGATTGTTTTAGAAAACAAAAAACATATTCTCTTGAATGTGTGCAGTGAGTTCTGTAAAATGGCGAAGAAGTTGTTCATATGTTCGAGTGATGAGGTCAAGAAAATGAGCTCAAAGTCGTTGTTGGATGATGAAGGTACGATCGTAAATCTTGAATCGAACCAGAGGACAGTTATCGTTTAATTATGAAGTTTTTTTTTCTTGGATTCTCTCATCGAGTCGCGAGTTAGGTGGTTTGTGTTTTCTTTTCTTTTTGTAAGGAAAAAAAATTGAAGTAGGTGGTTTGTTATTTAACATAAAGACTATATAATATATGAGCTTATTATATACGAATATATCATATTAGCTTTCAGACGACGTCGTTTTGTGTGAAGTGTTTACTATTCCGACATGTCTTTCGTCGTTAATGACTACTGATGTGTTAGCAATAACTAAAAAAAATGTCACATTTTTCTCTTTTTAATAAGAAAATAGAATTTTCTTATTAAAATTAGCTAGACTTAGCCCTCTTACTGTAAACTTTGTTGGATTTTCTATTCCGGTGTGGTTAGCCACACCAGCTCAAGTTTGAGAAATAGAATTTCCTTTTGATGTCAAAAAAAAATAAGAAAATATGTTTTTTTATGTAATCTTCTGATCAACGACGACATAAAAGATGATATTTTGTTCTCTTTTTTTCTCAACGAATTTTTTGTATTTATAATGTTTTATCCCCGTGATATTGTTTTACTTTTAATTTGTGTTTTTTATTGTTGGAATGTATAATTATATGTTATGCTTTCTAATTTCTCATATTATCTTAGTTGCGGATGTAAAGATTCTGTCTGGGTCTAATTAAATTGATTAGCATGGTAGTAGGCCCAAATACTGAGCCCATAACATTTTTAGATTTCATAATTATATTCTTATTTATAGTCATTTGACTGATTAACCCAATAAAATATCTATAAAAAAGGTGTCAATTCAGTACCTGTTTGTAAGTTTGATCAATTAATATTAGTATGATAATCTTTTTTTTTTGTTAAATACTAATTATTATATCTAAGAAGACAAATGGAAAAAACCTGCTCCCTTAATCTTGTGTTCCGCGTAACAAAAGACCCACCTCTCTTTTAATTATTGGATTATAATAATAATTGAATTGATTTATAATTTTGACTTTTTTAATATTAAAAAAAAAAACTCACCTAAGACCACGTTCATCGTATTTTAATAATTTTGTTAAAATAGTGAAATCATCATCATTAGAATCTTTAGACATGCGAAAACACACTAAGCTTGAGAGATATCATAAGCTCGGTGTCGGTGGTGATGTTCACTGGTGAAACCACATTTTACTTATGGGCCCATTTTGGGCTTTCTTTAAATCGTTAAATCATAATAAAGTCATTTTGTCGGCAGGTGATTTTAACGTCAGCTCCATGATTCCTTAAATTTAATGTATACAATTAGTTGAAACTCACAAAATTTTATTTGATATATAGTATAATCACAGGCATTATTTGATCGATTGCATGAATAAAAAGATGATCAGATGTTAAATCACATATCGCTGATTAAAAACAAAAAAATAGCAGTCTCACGCGCCTTTTGCTTTTCTCTATTTCCATTTTACCCCCAAAAAAATCAAAATCTCGAAGGGAGTTTAGGCACACGCGCTTCACGTGGTTTAATTGCGCGTGTGTTAATTTTTCGTCCGGCTTCTACTTACTCGCGCTGTTGCATTACACTTCAATATGACAAGCAAGAAAAAAAACAGATTAATTAATAACATTAATCATTTACTCTTTATATTATTAGTGTTATTTTGATTTTACTACTTCGTCCGTTTTACTTTGCGTGAAGTTTATGAATTTTTTGTTTCAATTTAAGTGATATTTTATAATTTGTATGCAAAATTAATTGATTTTTTAATTATTTTTGACAATTTAAATTTTACATATTATTTTATTATTGGTTGAATTATTTGAAAATTGATAATAAATAATATTTTAATTTCGAATAAAATAAAAATTAAATAATTTTTGTTACTATTAAGTGCATAACGTACCGGATGCAATATGGTTTTGTGGTTAGTGGTGAAGATATTCCAAACCCTGTTATGAATTGGCCCCCAAATCGGACTTTTTAACCAGATTAGAAACAAGAAGAATCAACAATTTTTGAATCACAGTTTTTGCCTGTCCTTCTTTTTTGAAGAGACCTTGTAGCAATTGGCAACACAAGCATGCCACTTAGTTTCGTTTGCCTGTGTTTACACATGTCTTTCATCAGCTTCAACAGATTCAACGTGCCCAAAAAATGACCAGAAAATGACCAATTGCATTTTTTCTTGCTGCTAGAAATCAAGATGCTTTCCAACTTTTCTTTTTAATCAAACCCTATGCAAAAGCTCTTGGAGTGGAAGGAATACCTCATATCAAAGACCATAAGAAGGATGGCCATATTATGATCTCCACACATGGAAAAGTGCACAACATTCTTCGGAAAGGCAGTAAATTAATTAATCTATGAAATGTCACATTGTTGATGATGGATGGAGGAGAATACATTTTGGAGGAGAGTGTTAAGTGGATGGATGAGCACATTATTGAAACTATTCGAAATGATCGGCAGTTTGTGGTTTTTGTAGTCACGTCTCGCTTCGAAGTAAACCATTGATCCTATAAATACATGAGAAAATATGTTCAAATAGCTATTAGAGTTGTTGTTTATACGCATGTGACTGCAATCCACATATTTTCAAATGATGTTTTTCCGGTTACTGTTCTTTACATTGATTTTTGTTATTGTTAAGTGTATGATAGTGCATAACGTACCGTCTAATTCGAAGCTAAAAAAAAAAAAAAAAAAGATTGATTAATAAAATTAATCATTTACTTTTATATTATTATTGTTATTTTGGTTTTACTATTCAATTATTTTTATTAAGCAAACAAATAAAACTATAATGATTTAATCACTTAAGTTAATTGTGTAAACATGATATTACACATATGGTATTCGAGTAAACGGATGTGATTGATAGCCAAATTTTTAGCAATTTATTTTAGCAAATAGTAATGCAGTTAGAAGCGATATTTAAATTTAATGTATTCTTTGAATAGTAAAAACAAATAACAATAATTTTGTAAATAAGGTGACGTGGTCAATCAATTTTCCTCTAACAAAAGAGTATTGACTTTTTAGGAATGGTTGTCTATATAGTCAACAGTAAAAAATCCACCGTTGGGTCATTAATAATCAAAAATGATTTGAGACATATTTAATGCATTGTCTTTTTATTTTTTCTTCACTCTCCACTACCTAAAAAGAAACAGCCTAAGAGGGATAAACTGAAGAAGAAAGAAAGAAAGAAAGAAACAGAGCAAAACAAGAAATGGGAGAAGACAAAGAAGAAGAGAAGGCGAAGCTTGCACTTGTGTTAGCTGCAAAGTCAAGATCATTGTTGTACACTTCATCACCTGCGAGTCCACGTGTGTTTGCTTCTCCGATTCACACTCTTGCTTCTGTTCCGTTTTGCTGGGAAGACCAACCAGGCAAGCCCAAGAACCATCTTCTTCCTTTTTCTTACCCCAAGTGTCTTGATTTGCCACCTCGTTTGCTTCTTCCTGGTGAATTTACGCAAATGCCCTTTCCCGAGAGGAGACATGGGCTCTTTGGGTTCTTGAGGAGGAGAGGGAGAGGAGAGGTTGTTGTCAGGGGTAGTTATGTCTTTCTGTCGGAGAATCAGAGAGCAGGAGAGATCAACAACAACAACAACATGAAGATCATGAAGTTTGACAGATCAGGGAGTTTCCATAATGGTGGCTCTGTAAAAGGATCTCACTTTTGGGTAAAGTAATCGTTTTTTTGGCTCTTTCTTTGTGACTTCGTCTTCCTAAGTCTTGTCTTTTTTACTTTAATGGGTTTGGTTGGGAAATGCAGGGAAGTTTGTGTAAGGGATTGAAGCTAGCAATGCCATGGAAGAAGAAGAAGCTGAGAAGAGAAAGTCTTTGAGCATATTTTCAACTGCATTACAAGACAAAACATTGATCATCCTTTTTATCTATCTATTGAAGATCAAGTTGATGTTAAAAAGAGCTATTAAGAGTGTATGTAAGACTAGCAATTTTATCATAATGTAAAACTAATAATATCTTTGTGATGTTATGTATGTATGTGTATATATATAAGGTATGTGTATATATATAAGTCAAGACCCATGTGCCATGGCAACAAAAAGTTTCAAGCTTTTCAATTTGTCATTAAGAAATGAATACATCTGATAAAAATGATGAACAGAGAGAGTGTACACACATGCCTTTATATAAGTTTCAGAACAAAAACATGAGTCTGGCTTATTTCAGTTGTAAATAGAGAGAGAGTTAAGACAAAAAAAAGGAATATGGATAATCTGAATGTAAGAAAACAGGAGAAATCATTGCTTGGATTAACTCTGTTTCTTCCCTGTGACTCCGGCAATAACCTGCAAAAGCAAATTGGATCTGAGTAAATACTTGAATCATTCGTTTGACTACGCATATTAAAGTATTGGGATTATTAAGCAATGGGTTAACTAACTAATCTCTGTTATGTCCAAAAACAAATGTGATCTTAACAATCGTCCATGACTAAAAGCATAGAATTTTCACAAAGTCATACACAAACCAAAGATGGAAATCTCAAATCACAAGAATATGCAGCAAAACGAGAAAGGGGCAAAATGTTGAAATGATGTTATGTTACAACACAACACAAAAAGACAGAACTTGGAATCATCAAAACATATGAGTTGACAACAAGAATATTAACGAACACAAAGTTTCATGCCAAGACTAAGGACCAGAAACAACCATTCTATGGGTAATTAAGGATTTTAACCATCTAAGAAGTATCACATAGATGAATCCGTTCAAATACGTACATCGGTAAGTGGAGGCGCTTTAACTTGTTTGGATGCCTCGAGTGAATCTAGAATAGGCCTCACAACAGCAGGCAGAAAGAGTCCTACAAGATGACGAACACCATCATATAATCTAACAACACATAGCCTTTTGCTAACATTACAGTTCCTAATAGACTGTCGAATCCAGAAGAAAACCAAAAAGAGTCTTTTTGCTACTAACACAGTGATTCACATCGAGATTAATGGGAAAACAGGAAGAAGCCGCATCTATCGTTCCAATATAACACACTATCACAATTCCAACTCCTAAGCCAAACCCTAGATATGGCGATTCCGAAACGAGATGTCCCCTTATATGCATTCGGATCAGTCATTTCTATATCCTCAAACCATAGATTCGACGAGGGTTTCCAGAAACTAGTCAAATCCCTAACCAAATCGTTGATAAGAATGAGAATGCGATCGATCTTTCGATCTGTGAGGAACGGATCAATACAGATTGAATTAGGGTTCATACCAACACCGCCGATTAAGCAAGAAGCAGCGACAACAGGCTCCTGCGCGACGAACATCCTCAGTTTCTCCATGATCGGCATTTTCGCACTATCCGGATTTCAGTCTCTTCCTCGGATTACGAAATTTTCCGACCTCGTCGATGTCTAATGATTCGATTGATAGTCTCTGATTCCGGACTACCCACTGGGGATTCAAAAAGGATCCTCTCGGGTCGGGTCGGGTCACCGGCCCAAAATTTGAATTTAGTCCGCATTAGTTACTTTTGCCACGTCATTACCAGAAATGGGCCTTTGTCATAGACTCATAGACTATATATATAGTCCCACGGACCGACCAACTATGTTTAAAATGTTTATATGATAAAATAAAATAAAAGTTGATTAATTTTTATAATCTGAAATATTACTTATAATTTTTATATTCAACCAAAAAAAAATTAAATTGCATAAAATAAGTCTTACAAGTTTCAGTTGATCCCCAAAACATAAACAAATGACATGAAAGAAAGATCATATAGCTAAGAAACTACACAGCATGTGCAGATATTACATGAAAGATAATTTCATATGATTTTTTAAGAAAAAGATCAAACTAGAGACACAATATTAACAAAATTCTTACAAACAATTTACATTCTCATTAACGAAATCCAAAAGCTGCAAATTCGAAGCAAATCTTAAAACTCATTTCAAGATCATCAAGCTGCTCAGAGAGAAAAGGATGAAACTTTTCAGAGAAAAAAAACCTTTCGAGGTCTCTCTCTTCTTCTCTTTTCTTCACTCTCTCTCTAGAAATGTAACATCTGCATCCACCCAACAGTCCATCCGAGAAGCAAACCAGCACCAACAAGACTCATCCCCAGTGCTAAACCAACCGCGTACTTAGCTGTATTCGGTTTAGCCCTTTTGCTTCTTCTCTTTCTCCCCGGTTTTCTTGCTTTGGAATTGTTCCAACAAGGGATGGAAACCTGTGGCTCGTTGTTGTTCTTCTCAATCTTCTTGTTCTTGATTTGGAGGTAAAGTGCTTCGAGCTGAAGCAGTTGTAGCCATTGCTTATACCCGAAAAGCTCTGAGGCTTGCTTGAACAAGAGCTTCACCAAGTGCTCTTTCTCTGCATAAGCTTCTTTAGCCATGTTTTCCGCTTCCCTAGCTCGCGTTTGAGAATGCCTCAGCGCTTCTAATAGCTCGGATTTGCTCAGATCAGACTCAGACGAATCCTCAGTTCTGTTCTTGCAGCTGCTTCCTCTGCTTGTCCCGTGCTCGTGGATGGTTTGGTTAGAGACAGAGTAATCTCGGAAACCATCAGAGTCGAAACAACGTGGACTACCATAATAAGAGCGTTTCATCTTCTGTGGTGTTGGTAGATCACAATTCTCAACATAGTCTAGAGATCTTTGTGCAACCAAGGAAGCTAATTCATCTTTATCGGTAGTTCGCCACCACGGTCCACTTTTTTCGCTCGAAAGAGGATTCCAAGGAGAGCTCGGATCAAAAGCTAACTCATTCAACTTTTTCTCAGAGGACTCATCATACCCCCCAGCCGAACCATAACTTTCCCTTGTTTCCATCAACTCGATAAACTCTTGAAAGTTTTCGGAACTAAAAGACTTTGCTCCTAATTCGGGTTTCTTCTCAGACATATTAACCTCAGCATCCAGTGGCTTCCTCACTTGTTCCTCTTGGTTTGGCTGAAAGTGATGATGACCCCAATATCTGGTGTTGTGTGGTAACATATCAGGGAAATTCGGGTTTCGATGAAGAGGCATGATGAAACCTGCACAAGATGATTGATTCTGTGGATCAACTACGGGTCGAGAAGATCCAGAATCTTCTACCTGTTTAGTTGAAGCAGTTGATGATGAAGACTGGCAACAAGTTAACTTTGGAGCTCTTTTAGCATCTTCTTGGACAAAGCAACGGTTCACTGTTCTTTGCCACACTGCTCTTGCTTCAGCTGCTGCCATTATTTCACCATAACTCTGAAAATAAGACAAAGAGATTGAGAATCAAAAACCTAATTAACTCAAGATCAATGTGATTCAGAAATCAGGCAGATTTAGCAAATCTAATTAAACCATTTTGATTACAGTTTATAGAAGAAAATGATTTCATTTTAAAGGAAGAATCTTTCTGAGATGGACTCTAAGAGAGAAAGAGAAGACAAAGGATCCATCACCAAAAAGCTTACAAAACCTTTTTTACAATAAGAGAATCTGATGTTTTGCTTTAAAAGAAATTGAAGAATTAGTTCCTAATTTTTTTTACAAGGAAGCAAATCAGAGACAGATTCTGGTCAAAATTAAGCAAACTGTTTTTTTTTTTCAAACCTACCAACCAAATTAGAATAATCGAATCCCAGAAATCCAACTAAAATCGTAAACCCAGAAGAACACACACAAATCAGACCTAAATTGTCGGCGCCATGTGACATAATCATCAACCAAAAACAAACAAAAATAATCTCAAAGAAACAACAATAATTTGCAGAATTTTCAAAAAAGAAAACTAACCAGAAGGAGAGAGTAACACAGTAATCAATCTCAGATTTAACGAAATGAGAAATCACTCTCGTGAAGAGAGAAACAACAGCAACAAAAAAACGAAGATAGAGTTTTGTCTGATTTTTTTGTTTTTTGATTTTTGTCAGAGATTTTTTGTTTGCTTCTGATTAAGCTTTTGAATCTTTTTGCAGTTTATCGTTTTCTTCCTCTGTGTCATTCAGCACGCAAGCTTCCGTTAAAACGGCACCGTTTTGAGGAACCCATAGTTATGTTTCTGAGTCGTAGAGTCCACAGATTTGCCCATAGATTTCTCACGATAGCCGTTAGATTAGATACTAAGTACACGTGGCGTGAAATAGGAAGATCGAGTAAGGCTTTTTCTCTCTTTTTTTACGGATAAGACCTTTTTATCCATTATTTGGAGGGAAATCTGGCTCTTCACTCTACGCGCCACGCGCTATATTAAATCATATCCTAATTAATGGTAAAAAAAAAAAAAAAAACGTGTAATATTGAGTAAAAACAAAAAAAAAATATATTTTTTTTGATAAAAAAAAATTGTAATATTGCTGCCATGCTTTTACCTAAATCGAATAAATTATTTGGTGATTAATTAACTACTTAAAATCGGGTTTAGTGATTGATTGATATAATTATAAATACTTTTTAGAAATTAAAATAAAAAATGTTGAGCGTTTTTTTCTTCTTCTTTTAACATGGCGTTAAGCATCTTTCACCGCTGATTAACACCTTGAACATTTTCTAAGACTTTAATAATTTTTTTATATTTTGATACTCTCTCTGTTCCATTATATAAGATATTTTAACTAAAAGTGCGAAGTTTAAGAATTAAATAAATTCTAATTTTTTTACATTAAAAACATCATTTATCATTTAACCAAAAATAAATCAACCAATAACAAAAAATATTGCAGAATACAAATGGTCACAAAACATCAAATCTAATTAAATTTTGCATGGAAACTTGAAAAAATCAAATAAAATGGAACAATAAAATTCTTCTAAAACATCTAATATAATGGAACAGAGGAAGTATTAGTAAAAGTTAGGCTCAATTACCTTTTAGAGATCTTGAAAATATAAATTTGGTCATTTTACATGTAATTTTGGTTTAGAATAAATTTGAAAATTAGGTACAGATGATGTAAATAGTGCCGTCGCGTAGTAATTGAACGTTAGGTGAAGCAAAGTTTCTCTCAAGTCATTATAGTTAATTGTCTCTCTCCACTATTCTCCAATTGATAGTTACATTAGATATTTTTATTATGTGATCTATATAGTTTTTAAACAGTCAAGATTTTATAATAACATGCTTTGTGTCAGCACTAATATATTCGCATAACTAAAACAATATAAGACCAAGATTTGTAGTCTAGTGGTTTGTGCTAATGCCATCACTGTATCACCACCGCCTAAGGTCGAACCAGCTTAATACATATTGTATGTTGTTAAAAAAAAAAAAAATATATATATATATAAGATATATATACAACTAACTTCTTTAGAATAATTATTTATTGAAATGGACCCTTGTCTTAACTTAATATTATTAGGAATAATACGTGCTAATGGGTTTAATCAAACATTTGATGATTCGTTTCATTTCGTCTGCATCACAAATTATGGTGCAGTTTAATAATTAACTACAAGATAATATAATCCACTACGTAATACAATAGCGGCCAGGTTCTTAGCCATCCAAGATTTCATGATCTTATTAAATTGCATCGAGCTAATACGAACCAAATCAATAAAAAAATATACATACAAAAACGAACTAAATCATGATTCAGGTTTATTTGGTTCTATTGTACCACACCTAAATAATTGCATCAAAATTAAAATTACTTATCTAAAAAATTAATCGAACTAATTTGGTTTTACTTTTTTATACTCTCTGAGCCCAAAAAAAAAAACTTTAAAATCGAACGGTATACCTCAATATACAGTTGTAAAAATAATAGTTTTAACGAGCTCTAGCAATTGACAAACAAATTTTTTTATTCAAACTTATAATCTCCAATCTAATTGGGGTCAGTCCGATTAATCCGGTCAAAATCCGATGTAACCAAGTCAACGGATACCATTTCAAAGGTTAATAGATGATGATATTTTTAGTGTATTGAAAGTCAAGTCTTGACTGAGGTCAACTCAAGATTCCTCACATTGTCTATGTATTCACCAAAAAAAAATACCATAGAGAAAGAAAGAAAAAACTTACATTACAAGAGATCACGAATCTGAAAAACAAGAAATCACGCATTCAATAAAGACGATGAAGCTAAACTCGTTTTCTCGGCTGTAAAATGTTTTTATTTTCCATCGTCGTAGGAATCTCTGAGGCTAACGAACTTCACAGTGCCATCACCACCACAGGTGATAAATCCATTCGGACAAACTTGTATGTCAGTGATCCCAGCCTGCACCAATTTTTTTAACACAAACACAAACAATGATACAAAAATTGAATTTCAATCGGGATTAAACAAACCGATCTGAACCAAACCGGAAAAAAATCCAATCTGAAAATCGAATTAGACCCTTATTACGGCTAGATCGAAAGGTTTAAGCTTTTGCTTACCCGGATGATTCCACCGTAGCCTCTAGAGTTTGGCTGCAGAAAAGTGTGTCTTTCGTGTAGTTTAGGCCAATGATGAATCATCTTTGCTGCTTTTGCATCCCAAAGTTTAACATCTCCGTCTTTGCTTCCCGTCAAGAACAGACTCGTGTGTGGGATTGTCGATATTTTGGTCACACTCCCTGAAATTTGCACCAACCGTCAATCAAATATAGAGAACTATTTTCCCGTTTACACAGAACATAAAGGTCAAATTAGGGTATAGGCGTTGCACCTAAGTGAGCCTTTGGTATATACCAAAGCATCCCATTCTTGTTCTGGTCTCCATCAGTCGAAGATCTACCGTCAGAGTTCCTTTGCTTTTTCATCTTACCGGTTGCTATAAACCGGAAATCGTGCAATCCAACATCACCGTTTTTTCCACCGGTTACAATCATAGGAGAAATTGAGCCACTACCAATGTCATTATCAAATACCGAGATAGAGCGTGCACCACCTTTGTGGAAGAAAAAGGAGAATAAAACAAAGTTGTTAAGAGATACGATTATGCGAAAATGATAGTAATGGTGATTAATCTGCTGCAGTTTTCAATTTGTATTATTGGAAGAGAGACCTTCATGACAACTGATAGAAGCCTGAGAGGTTGAAGGGGGAGCTAGAGTATCCCATACAACTACGTTGACACCACTTGAGCTATATCCTGAAGCTGCAACGATTGATCCACTCGAACTAATATATTCTACATCTCTGCAACCATAAAAACACAAAAAAAAAATTGTAGTTTTCATGATTGGGTGCAATAATTCCAAATTTGGGTGTTTTTAGCATATTAGGGAACAAGAACTTAATGACTTAAGGATCATGAAACGTACGATGCATGGCCATTGAAACAAAGAGATGATTCAACAGGATGGATATTGCTTCTTCCTCCAACTTCTGATTGCCAAGTGCATACCGTTCCATCCAGTGCAGCGCTAGCAAATCTGTGTCCGCATGGACCGAATTGTACTGCTGATATTGACGCCAAAGCATATGGAGGAGGAACATTTGCAGCAGGCAGAACACCGTAAGTTGCAGTAGCTCTGTCTTTTCCAAACTGCAAGATGTAATGTTTACATAATAAGATCCACAAGGATATATAAGAAATGTCATCCTGTCAAAATGCTTCATTTATTATCGTTCAACATTTAATACGCTTGTTACGTGGAATGAAAAAAAAGTAATTAAAAAGATTATGCAAGTGTTTAGGCTCATACCTCCCACAAGTAAATGTGTGTGTTGCTTGAACCAACCAAGAAGAGAGGCATTTTTGGGTGACTAGAGAATGCTCTCGTAACAACAGTTTCAACCGTTGGGGGAGGATCAACAAACTGCTCAAAATCTTCTTGAGTTTCCCAACCTAGACCAGAGACTCCTAACCCAGTGTAACCCGAAACTCTGTGAGCTTTCCCAGGCTTGGTAAGAGAAACAACACCAACAGTCGCCCCACCTAACCCAAGGTGCGCTCCTTTCTTGTCCCCAAGACCAACACCGAGTGAGACACATGTTGGAACAGGAGTTGACTCAGAGTTAGCCCAACCATTATGTGGCCAATCAGCATCTGACCAGATATAGTTCGACTGATCATCGCAGGAACCACCATCTTCTAGGTTAAAGAAAATTATACCCTGCATGTAACAGAATCCACATTCAGGATGTGTTTATGTCTGATGCCACATTACCACTACGCATAAGAAAACACTGCAACAACAAATAGATATAAACTTGGTCTTGCTACGGCAACAGGCAATACCATCAGAAACTTTTATTTGAAAATACTGATGCAGGATAAAGACATAAGATGATTGGAGGTTTTCCAGGATTAAGACTCATCTTATGCATAGTCAAAGTCTTTCTGCATAGTATATGGCAAGTTACTACACCTTATCAAATTGACAAGATAGTAATAAATAGAACAAGTGCTAAGGAGACTGCGCCAATAACTGACCTTGCGATTGCTAGCTAATGCAGCTTGCCGATGATTGATGGTGTTGATACAAAGGGCCTGTTAGAAAGATAAGAATACTCGATTACAATAGATAACAAAGTTTCAACAGAGAATCAGTAACTAGTTCGTCAATGTAAGAAAAACAATTACCTCTATAAGCTCTCCAGTCCTCTTATGGATTTCTTTTGGGTTCTGGAAAGCAGAGTTTTCACTGGCAGTTATTGCAGCTTTCTGTGAAGAATTTGAAGCATGGCTTGAAAGCGACGCCACCTCATTACTACTCCTACCATCTTGATTGCATGGCACATTGAGCTCATTCTTCCCGGTCACTTCTCTGTACATATCGCTCCAATCTTCCAGTGGTTTATATTTTGACCATTCAGATATGTCAAAATTTTCTAGCAAGAAAGCTTCGTATAGTAAATGAGGATCAACACAAAGGTTCCAAAACCTCACAGAAACTGCAAGGTCACCGTTGTCTTCATTCTCTATACCTGCATCTGGAATGGCTCGATTAATAAAATTTGCTTGAGATTCCCGACATCCATGCAACCATAACAAGGTGGGAACCTGAATTCTCTTCTCTATTTTCTGTTTCAAGAGCAATACAAGTTGTTTTACATGGTAGGAAGAGAGTTGGGCAAGGGTGCTAATCAGTGTTTTCCCCAGAACTGACGTGATCTTCTCAGTTACACATACAATGTCACCACTGGAATCCAGTGATGTCTGAGCATCAAATTTTTCAGACGAACCACTATTAGAGATACCATCATCTAGATTGATCGAAATAGATACCAGCTTATGTTTCACAAAGTCTGAAACATGCTTCCAGAAACATGCTTGTGTTACAAGACGCCTTTCATCTTCTGGAATTGAGTATACTGGATAGCCAACTTCGTTGTTCTCAACAACAGAATTAGCTCCTACATCTGATGCATCTGGAACACTAACAGAAACTTCCTGGTGGTAAACTCTCTTCAGGCTTTCCAGGTCAACCTCATAAGGCATATGCCCATGAAAATATGCTATTGTAAGGGGCTGCACCATTCGGAAGAGACAATTTACATCTCCCAAAATCCAAGCCATTGCGAGTCTTGAGCAATATTCGACTAAATCGAGAAGAACTGCGAGTCTTGTTTTCAGGTCTTCCACAGAGGAGCCCAAGCACAGCCTTATAGAAGTTCTTAAACTAGCAAACGATTGCAGAATTCCCTGAAAGTAAAACTGCAAAGCATTGGACCACTTTGGTTCAGGTCCAGATGACACCTTGTTTTCCTCAAAGCATGGCACTGAGTGTAAGCAAGTGACACTGCATGCAGCAATGATACATGATAATACACATGATTTCTCTTCAGTCGCTTTTAGAATCAATTTACACAAAGCTGATTTTTGGAGGAGATCTTCATCTGTGTGAGATTTGTCTACTGAGGGTCCTGAGGAACTATTTTCCTGAAATATATTGTATCCCATGGATAGTAACCCACGGTTGTATGCTGACAAAATTATCTGTCGACAGAAAACAAAGAAGCAGATTATACATGGCAATCAAAAGTACACGCACTGTCAAATAAGCCTAAGTGAGAAAACTAATATGATATGCATGTATTAGTAGTTGAAACCGCATACCAAATTATGTAGGCAAGATGAAGACAATGAAAATCTCTGGTAAAATTGTTCCAAAGCTGTTTGTAGCTTATGTTGAAATCCTGAGAGTTTCTCACACGAAACAATTTCAGAATTCATTAAGAGTGTGGTTGCTTCCCGTAATAGCTTTGAGAGGAACTGGACGGCTAAACCCAATCTAAAATGAGTGTCCACAGGAGATGAAACACCGCTTGATACCCAATTAGACGAATCAGGTACAGAAGGCTCAAGAACACCATGTGGAGTACACAAATGTCCATTACTTGGACCGCTAGCCTGATGCATACCACCATGACTGCTGGCAGATGCTGAAAGACACTCTAACGCCTCGAGCTAACAACTCTCAAAAAAGAAGAAAAATTTAGATTTGACAGCACGGACAGACAAACTCAATCTCAGAAACAATAAATGAATAAGATCCTAAAAAATGCAGATAAGGATAATATCTCTTGATGCTAAAATGACTCATTAAAAAAGGTAGTTCCATTTCCCTATACAATTTGTTCTTAGACTTCAACATGGTGTTTGGGTGGAAACATGTAAATTCTGGAAGAGGTACCCTAAATCCTTTGACATGTGCAAGCACACTGCATGTTCTAGTTTCTGTTATAACTTACCGGGAGCCCACATCTGCTGAAGGCGGTAGCAGCCATCAAGGTTGCCCATCTCCTAAGATTTGAAGCATTTCTTTCCCCCAATGCATTCTTCACACTATTTTTGGTTGTCAACATGAGACAGTATAGGCCAATACTAGGATCCACAAAAGAGATGTGATTTGAAGTAACAGTAGAGCTGCCAGGAACAGGGTTCTCTAGACATCCGGCCATAGCAAGAAATGACTGGTGGTACTCACCTAATTCCCACTGTATAAACCAGGGACAGCTTCATAGTCATAATTTGAAACGCCAACAAAGCAAGGTGAATTCACAGGATAAACAATATTTGCAAACAATTAAAATCACCTTAAGAAGGCTTGACAGCCAAAAGTCTCCTCTCTGAATAGCAGATGGGAGTATATATTTCTTTATAAGATTACTTTCCAGTTCCCCACCCTGCCCATCAACAAGCCGGCAAATTACGAGCGCAAGCTGCTCATCCTGAAGATTCTTCACACAAACATTTATCGCAGATGAAGCTTCACCTCCAAGGAGAAAGAAACCCATAGCCAGCTCCAGTTGGTGTTTACCCATTAGCACATATGCATTTTTCAAGGCTGCTGCCTTATTTTTCTCTTCCTGTAAAAAAGGTTGCATCAAATTAAGAGACATGTCACTCAATATGAAATCCTAGATGCCAGAAGTCGTACAGAAAAAAGAGTGAAAAAGAGCCTATCATCCCAACAAGAATATGGTTTGTACCAAATACCTGAAAATTGCGTGAAAGAAAACCCACCAAGGGTTTATCTTTCTCATCCCTGCTTATTTTGAAAAGACCAGCCAAAACTTGAATTCTATTTAAAGCTATATATAGAAGCGCACAATCTTTAGGATTCTTGTTCTTCAGGTATTGCTGTCGGGCCAGTTTCTCCATCTACAGAAAGGAAATAGCTTCAAAATAAGAGATGCACATCTATTTCTTTTACCCTATGTTTGTTGGCATCAAAAGAGAATATCATGAAAGAAAGGAAAGCAAGCATAAATAGAAGGCGTTTTAATACACGGGTTCTTGCATAATAGCTAGTTTGGACCAAGCAATGAATTTTAAAACTTACTCGTGAACGCAACTGTGCTACATTTGAATACCAAAATCCAAAACCCAGTGATCGCATTCGTTGCCATGATGATTCATTGGGTAAAAGAGAACCAGACAAATTTTCTTGAGACTCTGAGTGAAAAGCCCATCCTATCATACTAGAGTCAATATCCAACTCTTCCATAGATGCTGTTTTGCCAGAACTTCGAGCTAAGTACAGCTGTTTAAACCTAAGTGTGACCCAAAATCTACACAGCAGAAAGAACACAAAAATCCATGAATACCAATCAGCATAAAGTATCATTCATGAAGCAAAACAAAGCAAAAACTGCCCCCGGTAATACAAGACCCTCTGATCAATATTTCGCACCTGGCAAACCAAGTTTTTTTTTTTAATAAGGGAGAAATCTGGCCCTGCGGATTATACATGAATGTGAGACTTCAGTCTTTACCGAGAAAACGAACATGCGTGGTGGAACATATTTCTTTGGTAACTCCATGTTATTTAATTGGTCCTCCGTAAACTAGAATTAAGAAAATTATAAGGAATATCGTACCTTCTCCCAGCTTCATCAAGACTTGCATAGACAGAAGTAGAATGTGGGTTACTAATTTCACAAAGAAGGTCAACAATTGCAAAATATTGCATCTTTTCTATCCTGCAAATATTTCCGCCATCTGATAACTGCTTCAGCTGCTCACAGAAGCCACTAAATTCCAAGTCTGTTGCAGGTGAACTGTGACTACTATTGGGACTATAAGAATCCATATTGAAATTTGACTGCAACCCTGCCTGAAACTGTGAATTCTGTAGCATTGAACCAGTTGTCCCACCCCATTGGAAATCCTTAAGATTTGGGCCACTGGAGAGAGACCCTTCATAATATTTGGACAAAAGGATATCCGGACAAAGGTCTGACTTTACAGCGTAATCCTTCTCGGAGGCATCACTTGAAGTAATATATTCAGCAAGATGCCTTAAAGCTGCGCTTGCTCGTTTCCAATTGCCTGAACACATCAGAGTTAATAATCTTTAGCTAAGGTGAAATTAACCGCATGACACAGGTAATGCTCCTGCACGAAGGAAAAATAAGAAGGGAAGGCTAAATAAAAGCAAAACAGCTTAGTTTCAGAATTGATTGAAGAAGGGAAAAACAAAAAAACTTGCAGCATATCACCTGAACATATAGCTACAAGGAGGGCTTGAGGGTGATAAAGTGGCAAAGCACCTCCTAACTTCTCCACCATATGTAACATGCTCGTAATGTCATTAATAGCATTTGAACCATATGTGGTCCCCGTTAAAGGCATACTATTGGATTGCCAGTCATCAATTGCATTACTTGTTGGAGGCAGAGGAATAGATGCAGTATCAGCGTCTTCGAGATCATTAATACCAGAATCAGATAACAATACAGAGTCTCTGCCTTCTTCTGTAGCATTCACTAGGTTGGGAAGATTGGCTGCAAAAATTTCTGGATAGTTATCGATCTTTTGCTTCTTATCAATAACAGCCAGCCATTGACCATGTAGACTAAGATAATCATTATGAACAAGGGCAGTCATGGCTTTGGATCCCCACCATAAATCATCAATAGCAGAAGATGTACGAGTAACAGCGAAGCATTGCCAAATCCGTGCCTCTGAAGAATAATCAGAGACCGCAAAACTTGTACTTCTGCAGGGCTGCCGAGCAATACCATACACCCGCATCTCCTTCTGTGTGCAAACTCCAAGCAATAGCTGATCATTGCCCACAGCTGACCATCTTACAGCAAGAACCTCTTCATCAAGATGTAACTTATCCTCAAGTATGAAAACCCCTGAATCTATAAGGTGTACAATCTCCCATATACTAATTTTGCGGACAGGTTTTGAATGATACTCTGTACAGAGGGCTGCTATCTTGTGTCCCGAATCAGTCAGAGATATAGCACTGACAGAATTTTGGCCAGTGCTAAGCATGCCAACAAGCTCCCATGGAACGGAAGGTGTTGAGCTTTCCTGGAGACTACTTCTCCAAAGTTTTAAAGAACCATCAGCTTGACCAGTTGCCATAGTATAAGCTTGACTTTCAATGCACATGTCATTTTCTAGAGCCCTGCCGCTTGGATTGACCACAGCAAAACTCGTAACTTCATCGTAACGGTCAGATTCAGGTATTTCTGAAGAGCATGATCTAACAGCAATGCAATTTGTCTTACCAGCAAAAGTATCTTCAAACAACCACTTGCCCGATCCCATACTATCAAAATCATGAAAATGACAGTCGCAGGTGCTTCCTGCTGCATCGAAATGATGCAAGGTCACTCTCCATGACAGAGCATCAAACCGTTTCTCTTTCATCCATACACTCAAAAGCAAAAATCTGTTACTTTTGAATGTCTTTCCACAAGAATTAGACAGAGGTCTCGCAAATATGCTGGTTGGACCATTGTCCAAAGGGGGGCTAACTGCAAACGGTATGGTACATATGTAACGGGTTAGAAAACCATCATAACCCCTCCCACATTTCCTCACACTAAAGCAATCAACGCCTTCTACATGTCCCACAAGTAGAAATCTTTCATCATTCAATGATGAAGGTGCCCAGCATATACTCGTGTACTTCAACTTTAATTCTTGATTTTGAAGCCGTCCACAAGGTTTCCAAGAGGAAACTGATATAGGGTGGTCAATAGCACGGTTCAAATAATCACAAGAGGACCAGATCATTATCAATCCATTATAATCCAGAGAAGCAGTGTATCCCGCCTCACATATGATAGGATCAAAGGCAACCTGTAGGATTTTCCCACCATGACCATCAAGATCTAATATTTTTTCTGTGATGCACTTCAATACACTGGATTTATTTGGAGAAGAATCTTCTGAGTCATGTGATTTTATTGTGTGCAAGGAAGACCAATATACGGTATTGCACGGGGATAAATAAATTGACGAGCAAATAACTGGCGTACCATAAAGGTTATTTCTCAATACAGAAACTTTCTTTAGGGGTAATCGATCAGAAGAACCTGTAACATCAGCTAGAGAGAGAGATTCCACACCAGTTTCATTTGAACCTTGTCTCTCCCACAATGTGACCCGCGGAAACCTCATAGGAGATATGTCATCAAGACAATGGACAGCCCACAAAGAAGCCGATTTTCCAGGGCCGTGCCCTACCAACCACTCACAGTTGCCAACATTCTCATGATCATGCTTTTCAATAGAAACGAATTGATTAGTACCTTCAATGGTTTTCAATATACCCCCTGTGCGAGTTCCCCAAAAAAGAAATAAATCTCTGCCCAAATAGCCATCCAATACTTGATTTATCTCTATTACAGCTGCCACGCAAAACGATTTTTTATGATCATTCACATCTTTCATGCCCTTTTTTGTCTTTCCGCCGTCTACCTCACTCCATAACCTTACTGCCCCATCCAAGCAACATGTCATTAGCACATTCCTCATTGATTTCCCTATACATATTGCAGACTGTTCTGCAGCCACCGGTCTCCACTGAATCATCGATATTCTCTGAGGATGAGGTAATTCAACTTTACGATATGACTCCCCGTCACTATAATAGGCCAAGACACGTTTACCTGCCTCATCACACTCGGCTGGAAACTTACTCCAAGAAGTTGCTGTCGCAAAAGGACCCTCGAATGACCATGTGGAGGAAATCAGATCTTGAAGGTGATCCCCTGGGAACTTCCAAGCTATTTCCCAGGATTGGTTCCTTCTCTTCCACAGAACAATATCAGTTCCACCAACTATTATCCCATCCCCAGATCCTGTCCACTCAATTGCTTCAACTTTTGTTGCTTGCACCAATATGGCATTCTGACTCCAACAAAAAGAACCTGAATATGAGTAAAGACATACACATTTAAGATATCCAAACTAAATTGGGAGAAGGAAGACACACATTCTATCATTTTCCAGTGAATTTTTCCTTTTAATCATTCTCTCGTAAATCATAATCCAATGGCATCACAGTCCAGAACGTGAATAGAACAGAACCGACAATAAACACCTCAGACGAGAAATTACTTCCAACAGGCTACACTGACTATTAACTACTCACTTGAATTGCGTGTTGCGTTGCAAACTAAACGGACAAGAACCACGAATTGTTCGAAAAGCTTTAAGAAACTAAACCCCAAAGAACAAATACTAGCAAGCTCCATATCCAGGTTTACCATTAAGATCGCTAAGATCACGCGCGAAGAGGCAAATATAGTTCCCAGACCCAACCGCGAGCTCGCCTAGAGACGGCGTTACAGGAGACCAAGAAACGGCACTAACTGGAGACGAAACATCGCCGGAAACCTCGAGAATCTGACGGAAAAATGGTCCGTTGGTGGAATCTTCGCCGCGGAGAGGGGAAGGTAGATGAGAAATGACAAGGAGAGTGGATGCTCCGTAAGCAAGCCATGAGTAACCGGCGAAGTCCGGAAGCCAGTCAATAGAAGATTGGGATCGGGTCGGAGCCGGTGGGACGATCTCCGATCTTAGTAGCCGGAGAGGTAACTGATCAATCGGATCTGTGACCGAGATCGCGTCGTGACTCGTCTCCGGCATTTTCACGGGGTTTTAACGGAAACACAAATCTCAGACCAAAAGTATATATTTTCCGTCTACGCTGTTCATCGAACACTCCTTCTCATCCAGAAGGTTCCAATAAAGCCCGTCTGAAGAATCCATTTAGGCCCATATCTCATTTGGGCTTGCCTATTATTTTCTTTTAACGTATGTATATATATATATATATATATATTTTTTTTTTTTTTTTTTTTTTTTTTTTTTTGTTATGGTTATTTAATGTCTATGGTGAAGATCGTAAAAATGTAAATGAGTTACCACGCTTTTATTTATATACACATATGCATCTTGATTAACGTACATTGTATCAACGAATGAGCGGATTAGCAACGATTACGTGAAAGATGTTTGTATTCTTACGTATTAATTTGGCAGAATATGTTAAAACTCAACAATGTGAATCAGTCAAAACATTATAATATATATCAAGGCATTTAATGTCTTTGCCCTTTCGGGTATCAAAGAAATGACTCGGTAAATTCAAATCAATGATCATGTTTCAATCTTAATATTTACAACAACAAAAAAAAAAATTAAACACTTGTAAGATAGAGTTTTCGACAAGTTAAGGCGTGCACGAAGTTTGATGATGACACGACCAATAAAGAATTAAGTCCATCCAAAATCCCGACCAAGAAACTTGATCCCTTCTTACTCTTTCTTCTTCTTTCTTTTTTTAACACTCTCTAAATAATTACTCAAAAGCCTTAAACAACATCATCGTGTAATGTCCATAAAACCAATACGACCCTACTTAAACACTCTCTAATGATGCTAAATCATGCACCTCGCTTGTCCCGACTAATCCCAAAACCCCGTATGTCTATGACCAAAAAAGGGTAAATCTAAATCTCAAAAAAACGAAATCATTACAAGTTTACAGCTAAATTGATGAACAGGTCGAAAGAGATACTTACCAAGTCGGTTCCACCGAGCTTGAAGAAAAATGTTGCTGTGTCTTGCTGAAAACCGGCCGGTATGCCTTAACCAGGTCGGTACGCCTTAACCAGGTCGGTACAGATCAATCAGTGTGTTTCAAACCCGTTTTCACAAGGTTTGGTAGAGACTCTCCTGCATCATAATGCATAAAGGCTTTTACTAATCCAAAATCAAAGAGAAGACACCAATTAAGAGTATCTCTCTTCTTTTTTAAGCTCTTTTAGAGTAACCCGTGTGTTGCCTTCAATCTCACGCTGGGGTCAAGAAACAACTCACGCCTTCCCAACACCTTATAATCACTAGTGTCTCTGTTCCCAACTCTACAAAATCATGAAACTTTCTTTCGAAAGTATATTTTATATTTCCCAATTTTTCGCCTTCGAACACTATAAAAACCAGTTGCATTAATCAGTACCTTTCACTCTCATATCTCCCCGTCTCTTTTCCATTAAAGATGACCAGTTCAGCTTTCCCGTCCTTGTTCCGTCTTAGCTTTTTCTTGTTCATTCTTCAAGTAATGAACGTTGGCAGGTTTAGCGCTGCAACTAGGTTCTACCAATTCAAGGTAAGTATCAACAATATTCAAACCATAATCAATATTTCATTTCGTTTCTTTAGTCCTACTAAACAGATTTCTGTTGTGTTACTGATTTTTCTAATAGGTACAAACACTGAGACTCACCAGGCTATGCCAGACAAAGGAGATTGTAACAGTCAACGGGAAATTCCCTGGCCCTGCGATATCCGCTCAAGAAGATGACAGAATTGTCGTTAAAGTCATCAACATGACCCCCTATAATACCACAATTCATTGGTATGCAGATTCATATATACACCTGTACATTAAGTATAACTTGGAAGGGAAGAAGGGGCCTAAGCACGGATTTGATTCGTACACTTGAGTGGCAAAGAAAAGCGAGATCGTACCTGTTTTTCTAGGCCTGTTTGGACATACGGTTCCCGCGGAAGATCAAGTTGGTGAGCCGTGTGATGGGAAACCTTCCCGCACGGTTCGGAGAGCACTGAATTAGAATGAGAGGTTCACCACCACATCATTGCATTAGAAGACAAAACTAGACTAACACGACTTGTTTCTATTATGTGCAGGCATGGTATTAAGCAAAAACTATCATGTTGGTATGATGGTCCATCTTATATCACACAATGTCCAATTCAGAGTGGACAGAGTTTCACATACAACTTCACAGTTGCGCAACAAAAGGGCACATTTTTTTGGCATGCACACTTTTCTTGGCTTAGGGCTACAGTATACGGTCCACTTATTGTATATCCTAAAGCTTCTGTTCCTTACCCATTCAAGAAACCCTTCAACGAGCATACAATTCTCCTAGGTAATCTTTATTCTTAATAACATCAGTCTCTTCCGCTAATTGGTTTCACCGAGTTTGTTTGTCTCCTGATAAATCTAGGAGAGTATTGGCTCAAGAACGTGGTAGAGCTCGAACAACATGTACAGGAGAGTGGAGGACCTCCTCCTCCGGCAGATGCATTCACAATTAATGGTCAACCAGGCCCTAACTACAATTGTTCCTCTGATGGTAATAGAAAATGCTATGATTGGTCTATGACAAGGAAACAGATTGTTCATCTTTGATTTATTATCTTTATATTTCAGATGTTTATGAGATTGAGATAGTGCCAAGGAAGACATACCTGCTAAGGCTGATAAATGCTGGCATTAACATGGAGAGCTTCTTCACCATAGCTAATCACAGGTTGACCATAGTGGAAGTAGATGGCGAGTACACCAAACCTTTTACAACAGAGCGTGTGATGCTTGTGCCTGGACAGACAATGAACGTTCTTGTCACAGCTGATCAAGCCATTGGGAAATACTCCATCGCCATGGGTCCGTATGAGTCTGCAAAGAACGTCAAGTTTCAAAACACATCAGCGATAGCTAATTTCCAATACTTTGGTGCATTGCCTAACAGTGTAACACTACCAGCTAAGTTACCTATTTTCAATGATAATATCGCTGTTAAGACTGTCATGGATGGGCTCCGAAGTCTAAACACAGTTGATGTTCCAAAAGATACTGATGCTCATCTCTTTATCACAGTTGGGATAAATGTAAACAAGTGTAACTCTGAAAATCCAATCAACAAGTGCCAAGGCCCCAGAAAAGGAAGATTAGCAGCTTCAATGAACAACATCAGTTTCGTCGAACCTAAAGTCTCGATTTTGGAAGCTTATTACCAGCAACTGGAAGGATATTTCACTTTAGATTTCCCAACCGCGCCGGAAAAATCCTATGACTTTGTCAATGGGGCACCCAATGACATAGCCAATGACACACAGGCAGCAAATGGGACCAGAGCAATAGTTTTCGAGTATGGGAGCAGGATACAGATCATCTTCCAGAATACTGGCACTCTCACAACTGAAAACCATCCAATTCATCTTCATGGACATAGCTTTTATGTTATTGGCTATGGCACAGGGAACTATGATCAACGAACAGCACAATTTAACCTGGAGGATCCTCCTTACTTGAACACTATTGGAGTCCCAGTAGGAGGATGGGCTGCAATTCGGTTTGTTGCCAACAATCCAGGTATTTTTTTTGTCACAGCACTCCTTAGCACCACAACCCACAGACATTTTGCTGATAAATTTCTTCTTTTTTGCAATGACTAGGGCTCTGGTTATTGCATTGCCATTTCGACATCCATCAAACATGGGGAATGAGCACGATGTTTATAGTGAAAAATGGCAAGACGGTGCTAGAGAGTCTACCTCATCCTCCTGCAGATCTACCAAAGTGCTAGCTTCATTGAACTTAACAAATGGTGACAGAGAACTGATCTCCAGAGGAAGATTCTTTTTGGTAACAACCACAGAAAAGAGAATTAGACGCTTCCATTTGCCTGCTCTCATCCTCTAATCATTAGCGGAAATGGAATGTCATTTAAAGGGATAGAGACTATGGTATAGAAGAGAAAGATTCACATTTTTTTTATATATATTTTTTAGATTTTTCAATATGATCCAACCCAAAAGCCAAGAATAAAGGTATTACGAATTGCTACAAACTGGCGAATCACATAAGGGAAATTAACCAACACAAATAAGAAATTTCTTTTATCACTCTCTCGGACATGAAAACTTTATTATGGGTTAACCTTTTCTGAAGTCCAGCACTTCTGTCCTGTTCCACTAGCCATCGACGAAAACAAAAGCCTCTGATTACTTTTCAGATTCAAGTAATCAACCTGTCATCAAGGGAAAACATTAATGAAACAATCCGCGACTAACTCGCTTCTACGTAAGGGACAAGGTCACAAAGGAAGAAAGAAAATTAAAAAATCAAGAATCAAAAAAACCTTTTCTGGCTCAAAAAGCAGCAGGCAGTATTCAGGAACTGGACCACTTGAGGGATCTAAACTAACTTCTTGGTTTGGTTGCTCACTGTTGTAAGAACTACCAGGAGTAGGACAGACGTAGATCATCCTTGACTTGAGAGAATTAGCAAACCAAGCTTTCTCTCTTTGCTACATCAAGCAATTAAAATCAAAACGATCAAGACAAAAACAAAAAGTGTTTCTTCCTTTCCAAGATGTTATTAAGTTGTTAAACTGAGTTATGTATTTCAAAACCTGAAGCTTGGTCTGGTCAGGATTCGACGCATCAATGACCTCAATCCTTCCATTGATCCGGAATTGCTCCCAGGAATCCGAGAAATACCAACATATCTTGAAAAAACAACCACCATAGTAGAATCAAAGTGTCATTCGGCAATGTAATCCAAATCTACCTTTTAAAAACATTGCTTACCTCGGAAAACGGACAATGCTTAAGCTCTTCAATCTGCAAACAAAATGCAGAAATTTACAGCATCAAAGGGAGCTAAAATCCGGAGGTACCTTCAACGAAATGCAAGCATAATCTGGAAAAATTCTTAAGACCTTACGACTACGAACATCGGTACTGATTTGAATCCTGTCGCTGTTCTCTTCAAATCCCCTACCAAACACACCACCGACAAATTTTGTCACTAACCCAATAACCCAACCAATCAAAACGGAGAAAATCACGCATTCGTGTCACCTGAACACGACGGTGCGATTCGAAGGCCGTCCATTAAAACCAATCGTCGCCTGAAAAACACAAACACACACACACACAACATCAACAAATGAACAACATCGCGACAAAATCAAAAAAGAAAACACGTACGAGCTGAACGTAAGAAGAGTGGCTTAGGTGAGAATTCGCTTCTATCGCTCCAAATAGAAGCTGCTTCCATGGCGCAACAGATGTTCCCATCGTCTTCGTCACCGATTTTAGGCCTTCCCATGTCAGCGATGATATTACACATTGCCGTCACTATAAAACGGCGTCGGTTTCTTTGCTGCTAAGTGGTGTCGGGCCTGTTACTTGATTTCTAAAATGTGCCTATTGGGCCTAATTTTAAAATGGGCTCAATTTGTAAACCAACTAAACAACTTGAAGGACATGTGGCAACTTGCAAGTCGTTCAAGTAAAACGGCAGGCAAGGGGAAGCTGGAACAGTGAAACGGCACGAGCGTTAGGTGGGAGAAGACGGATGTCAACATCAAGAATCTCACAAGATAGCAAGGAAAATGGAACAGTCGTTTTTAGATTTGTAAAAAAGGTTTTTTAAAAATAAAATATCAATCACGCCACGGATTGTGGGACCCATCTCCACCTCCTTTTTGTCGCATCCTGTCGGTCTTCTTCTCTTTCCTCATTCTTCTTCTCCCTCGTTCTCTTTTTCAAAATTCCCCTCCTCGAAAATTCCAAATAGATGCAAAATCTTACTATTTTATTAATTAATTTCCCTTTGATTTCTTACTAGTTTATTCGTTGAATTGTCAAAAAAAATAATTGCCTAATGAATCTATGAATCGTTAGAGGGTATTCATTCATTAAAACAAGTTAATTATGGGATTAATTTGCTTTTATAACCCGTGTAGTATCATTTATCTAAAAAGCTTACATGGGTTATAGACTTATAGTTTTCGTGTATGTATCCTAAAGGTCATATTTCAGTATTTCACAGTATGTATTTTAATAAGATGTTCTTGTATATATAGTTGATCTTTATCACTTTAATTAAATCACGTTTACCTTTAGATATGAATGATGTAATGACCTGACCATTTATTACATCTGAAAAGCCAAATCTAAACATAAATGTAAGTAGATATTGGTTTTGTTTGGTAACATTAGGAAATGTCATAATCATGCAAACAAAGGAATAATCGAATGACAAAAAAAATTCAACTAGATTCAATTGCGAAATTGCATAACAGAATAAAAACATTATCATAACTTCACAGCGTAATAAAATAGATTAAACATAAATTTTGATTTAACAAAATTGTGTAGTTGAAAAAACTTGCAAAACCGTATAATCATTCTTTTTACTTTTTGGATTTTCAACCATTAACTAAAACTCGCCAGTCTCATAAAATCTAGATCGGTATCAGTATAGTATATAGGTATACATATATATATAATAAAGTTTAAAGTTGAGCTAAATTTAGGTGTCAAAGCCACTAATCACATGTACGCAAGACATGTGGTGTATATACATATAGGTATGGTATTGGGATTTTAAAAATGTAGATAGGCGATTTGATGGACCATATGGCCAACAAATAGTATCCAATCACAAAATGGGAGGCCAAGAAATAGCATACAACTCATAGTTCCACTAACACTATATGCATTATGATACACATATAATAGTTTTATATCCATTAATAAATATACTATACTGTTATTTTAGCAAAAGGACATAATTCCTTACACACGATTTTTTCTCTTGGAAAAGTATATTTTATTAAGAGGGACCAGAAAGAGCTAGCAAGAGAGAGAGCGGTCACGAGACATCATCACTAGTCAAAATCAACAAACCCACCTTTTTCTTTTTCCTACTTTTATTCTTTTTATAACCGAAATTTTCTTTAAAAGTTTTTTCCATAGTTTTCTCCCGAATTGGGCGGATGATACTATACAATTAGAAAACATAATATAATCTCAAAACAAACAATTTATTTCATATCGGTAGTCTAAACGGCATAATAAATACGATTTCCGTTGACTCATTTCGCCATTTTATCATTTTATAGCAAAAAAATGTAATTCCATAGTTTTAAATTTAGATAAAATGAAATAATCTATTAATCAGATTTTTTTTTTTTCAACATTCAATATATCATATTCAAACTATAGATTAATAGGAACCGACTTTTTTTTTCACTCGAACACAATTTAATTATATTCTCTTAGATAATAAGTTAAAAATTGGGGTTTTCTCTTCTCCGTCTTCTTCGCTGGCTCTTTCTCCATCATCCATAAAGTGAAAGGCAACGCATAGAAGAGCCATCACTCACAAACAAAGAAAAGGCAAAAAAAAAAAAAAAAAGTCTCCGAAAACATTCTTCTCTTTGGCCTTTACTCAAAACCCACACACATCTCTCTTTCTCTCTCTCTGGCTTTCTCTTTGTCGGAAGTTATGGACGCTACGAAGTGGACACAGGTGCTTAAAAGATCTTTCTTTGCCTCTTCTCTCTTGTTTCTTCTTCTTCTACTTCTTCCTTTTTTCTCTCTTATCTTTCTTTTACTCTCTTCCATGATCCGTGATAGATTTCATATTTAGTCATATGTGTATATATTTTGTGATGTGTTTGTGGTTATAGTCATAGATAATATCATGGTCATGATGTGTTTGTGGTTATAGATAAAATATGTCTTAAGAGTTTGTACACATCTTTCAATGACAAATTTGCATGGGAAAAAATCATTTTTGTAGGTTTCGAGATTGGAAAGAAAAGATTAGAGTATATATATAGCTCACAACACTTTTTTCTCAGCCCTTTTTATGTGATTAACTATTAATTATATTTTGAAAAATTAATGGAGATAGAAAAATAAAAGTCATGATTTGTTATTTACTCTTTGTTCTTGGTGTTCATCTCTTTTCCTTTTTCATCAAATCCTATATAGTTCTATAGGATATCAAATAAGGAAAATCTAGTGTGAATGTTTCAATTTTTTTGGTTAATTAATGCTTAAAATTGAAAAGCATGACAAAAATTAATCATATGATTATGTTCTAATCACCTTATTAATTCCTTAAGGTCTATATTGATATAGGGTTTCAGAATCAATCTCGAATTAGCTGATCTTTTTAATTTCAATTTTCTAGGGTTTTCAAGAAATGATGAACGTAAAACCAATGGAGCAAATCATGATTCCCAATAACAACACGCATCAATCAAACACCACATCCAATGCAAGGCCAAACACCATGCTCACATCTAACGGCGTCTCAGCCCCAGGAGCCACCGTCTCCGGCGTAAGCAACAACAACAATACGGCGGTTGTGGTGGAGAGGAAAGCAAGACCACAAGAGAAACTAAATTGTCCAAGATGTAACTCAACCAACACAAAGTTTTGTTACTACAACAACTATAGTCTCACACAACCAAGATACTTCTGCAAAGGTTGTCGAAGGTATTGGACCGAAGGTGGATCTCTTAGGAACGTTCCTGTCGGAGGAAGCTCAAGAAAGAACAAGAGATCATCTTCTTCGTCTTCTTCATCATCAAACATCCTTCAGACAACGCCATCTTCACTTGGTTTGAACACCACACTTCCAGATCTAAACCCACCAATTCTCTTCTCAAACCAAATCCCTAACAAATCAAAAGGGTCATCACAAGATCTCAACTTACTGTCTTTCCCGGTCATGCAAGATCAACATCATCATCATGTTCATATGTCTCAGTTTCTTCAGATGCCTAAGATGGAAGGAAATGGCAACTTAACTCATCAGCAGCCTTCGTCATCTTCTTCTCTCTATGGTTCTTCGTCGTCTCCTGTTTCAGCTCTCGAGCTTTTAAGAAACACAGGAGTTAATGTTTCTTCAAGATCAGGGATCAACTCATTCATGCCTCCAGGTCCAATGATGGATTCATCAAACAATTTGCTTTACACTTCTTCAGGGTTTCCAACAATGGTGGATTATAAGCCAAGTAATCTCTCTTTCTCTACTGATCATCAAGGGCTTGGACACAACAACAACAACAACAATAGGTCTGATGAAGCTCATAATGATCATCATCAAGGCAGGGTTTTGTTTCCATTTGGGGATCAAATGAAGGAGCTTTCATCAAGCATAACGCAAGAAGTTGATCATGATGATAATCAACAACAGAAGAGTCATGGAAATAATAATAATTCAAGCCCTAATAATGGATATTGGAGTGGGATGTTCAGTACTACAGGAGGAGGATCTTCATGGTGAAGCAAAATGATAATAAAGATTATGAAATTAGCTTTTCTAATTCTCTTTCATGATCTTTTGCCTCACATGGGGTACTTTAGTTAAAGTTGTCAGAACTTAGCTAACACAACATAGTCTTTTATTCTTCTTCTTCTTTTTTTGGGGGTTTTTATTTTATTTAAAAAAAATATTTATTTTTTAAAAATGTTTTGTAATTGGGTTTGATGTTAGTTTGGGTTGGTTTTTCCACTTTGGTTTGTTGATTAATTAGTATATATATATATGTATGACGGAGTTATGTATGGGTAGAAGAATATGTGAATACGAATCTCTCTAGTGTTACATGATATGTATTCATCGTTTCTTCTATCTAGTATTAAGTGTTCTCTATAAAAGATTATTCATATCTATTCTCGTTTTAGAAGTTTGTGTAATATAGTCTTTCTAAACCAAAAATCATAATTATGTAATTAAGAAGGACGATCAATTTATAATAAAAAAATCATTGATCAGTTTCCAAGTTGGATGAAAAACTTGTAATCGTTAAGTTGCACTTGTAATTTCAAGAATATTATTATTGATCAGTCTCTCAATGTTCACTGGGCTCTGTTCTCGACCCAACAACGACAGTGCATTACCGTAGAAAGCCTGCGTGTTCACTGTGCTCTGCTCTCGGCCCAACAACGATTTCATTAGTCATTTGCAGAATTAAAAAAATATCTTTTTACCTAAACTCATAATAGCCACATCTCAAATTCAGACAAGAAATTACAGTTACGTCAAATCAGTTAGGAAATTGGACGGAGAAAGAGATAAGTTTATTATCTGTCGTTATTATTGTAAGAGAATCCAATTCATAAAGATAACACAAATAAAAACAAAAAAATATCGAAAGATCCTACAGAAGAAATCAAGAAAACGAAACTTCTCCGAAACTTACCTAATAATAATCTTCTCCTCTCTTCTCTTTTGACAATAATATATATAGTAGGAGTCGGAATACGTCGTATTCACGGCCCATTAGAAGTTTCCAGGAAACTACCTAATAATCAGATGCTTCCGTACACACCAAAACGCATCATCTTGAAACTAATCACAGCCCTTCATTACCTTCAACTCTCACAATCCGACAGCGATGGTTAAAGAAGAGAGTTTATAGACCACACGATTATGTTCGAACGTGACAACCACATCGGTACAGATACGCCACTCACTTATATAATCACATTATTGGATTTAATCAATCAAAATACTTCTCAAAATCTCTTTCTCTATCTCTCTGTTTCATCATCTTTCCTCTAATGGAACCACAAAGCAAGAAATCTATTCTACTAGAAACTACTACGACGAAGATGGAGACCGAATACGAGGATATGTTACCGATTATGGCGGATAAGATGGACGTTGAAGAGTTTGTATCCGAGTTATGCAAAGGTTTCAGTTTGCTCGCAGATCCACAGAGAGATCTGATCACAGCTGAGAGTCTAAGGAGAAACTCAGGGATACTTGGGATTGAAGGAATGAGCAAGGAAGACGCGGAAGGTATGGTTAGAGAAGGAGACCTCGATGGAGATGGAGCTCTTAACCAAACCGAATTCTGTGTTCTCATGGTTCGGTTAAGCCCCGAGATGATGGAAGATGCGGAAACTTGGCTTGAGAAAGCAATCAGCCAAGAACTCGAAAACCACAATCTCTCTTCTCTGCCTTGATGATCCTTTCTCTCTTCTTGTGTATTCTCTATTTCTTCTAAAAACTTATAAAATGTTTCTGAATATAAAAGCTCTTTTAGTCCTGAAAAGATAAAAGATTAGAGAGAGTCCACCAAACTCGAAATTATTCCAATTCCAAAAGATCTTATTGTCATTATAAGCTAATAAAACTACTACTAGTCTACTACTACAAGCACATATAGCAGCGAAGCAGATACGATTCAAGTCGTAAGCGGTGAAAACTCGTACTAAAAGCTTGTTCTAATTCCAGACTACCATAGAAAAACCCAAACATTCGAAAACCCATTGCGTAACACCATCTTCAAGCTCTTGATCTTTGAACAGGAGACCGGCTGTTGAAAAACAGAGAAAAAAATCAGACAATTAGAGAAAGGAGAAGTAAAGGATATCTTATTAAACATCTATAACCCAACAGTAGGTTAAAAGCCAAGTATTGTTACCTCCTGTATCTGTCATAACCCGGACTCCTAGCTCTACCATATTCCGGACTGCGACGCCCATAATCTGGACTCCTACGTCTCTCATAAGGAGCTGGACCCTTGTACCTGTCATACTCAGGACTACGAGGGCGGCCATAATCAGGGCTAGGACGCCTCCGATACACTGGACTAGGAGATCTCCTTCTCGGACTAGCAGCATATCTATCTTCTCTTTCATCATCATCTCTCAGAGCATACTCAATAGAAACAACCCGGTCAAACATTTTGCTGCCAAAGGAGGATGGACGTGTAAGGGCTTTATCAAGTTGGTCAATCACTATGTATTAGATACAAAAAAGGGCACCAAGTGTGTGTTGTTACCTGTTTTGTGTACAGTCAAGGGCCTTGGTTGCATCTTCCTGGGTTGCAAATTGAACAAATGCAAAATTGCGCCTTATGCGGACATTGAGAACTTTACCATACGGCTCAAAGTGTCTCTCAATATCACGCTCTTTTGTGCGAATAGGGTCAAAGTTGATGACAAAGAGTGTCTTTGTAGGCCTCTGATTCGAGGCTGCCCTTCCATCACGAGGCTTCACACGTTCGCCCTGAAAACCAGACGAAACTTAGAGCTCTCTGAAAAAAACCCAGAGCATATGATTCATCAGAAAAAGAAGAAAGAGATACCTTGGCCCATTCGACTGACAACTTGCGTTTCTCATAGCCAAAAGGGGTATTGTCAATCCCACGGATTGCATCTTCAGCATCACGCTCATCCTCAAAATACACAAAAGCATAACCTGCAAAAAAAACAGATAAGAAAACGCAGTACGTAGCTGATAATCTGTTTCAGCCCACAAAAATTTGCAATGACAGAGTGAGTTAGGCAACTAAAAGACACCTTTTTACCTAGAGAAAACAAATGAAAACTAAACAAATATACAACACCTGCATCAGTGTGAAGGCTGGTGTACATAAGATGTAGAGGCGTTCCATGATGTAGTAGTAGAAATTAAAGATGTGTAGTTGTAGGCATATCAAAAGGTAAATCCAAAAAAATTTCATTTCTGAATGATTGCTAAAGCCCTGCTTCACCGTTCTGACAGTAGGAGTTGAGATATGAAAGGCATGAAGGAAACAAGGCAATGGATGATTGGATTCTCTAGACTCAGCGAAGATTGTAGGCACAACATGATAAAGGTAGGCATGAAAATGATGATTGTAGGAATCTATTTGCAGGAAGAAGAAGTTGGCAAGCCCAGGAAAAGAGGAAAACTCATGCTCCTTTAGAGGACAGCTCCTGCGACCAAACAAACTCTTCAATACGAGCAAAAATCCCTAATTTAACACTAATGGTTCCTTTTATATTCTCTCCACACTTAGCACTAAATCATGCTTCAGCTGCAAAATCATGCCTTAAAGTGGCAAAAGTGCTCAAAATCCAGAATCCTAGATCAAACGGAACAATTAATCCTACAAATGCAACCCCAATTTCCAATGTTTAATAGCTATTCGCTCGTATAATTGCAAAAACTGTTTTAACACTTTTACCAGACTTCATATCAACTCGCTCCACCCTCCCGTACTTGCTAAACAAACGTTCAAGATCCGATTGCCGAGTATCATACTCGAAATTCCCGACGAACACCGGCCTCATACTTGCAGGAAGAAACTTGAATTGCTCTAACGATGCAGCATAAAACAAAGATCAGAACATTTACAATCGAAGAGCTAGCAAAAGTATAAAAGAAGATTCGAAACTATCGTCTTCTGCGGGAAAAAACTTAGATTTACCTTGAAAAATCTGCCAAGGTATCGAGAAAGAAAAACCCTAGAGGGACGAAGAAGACGAAGAAGACGACGAAGCTTTGTAATTATCCAAAGCGTGATATTGACGCTGTCACCACGACCGTTTGATCTAATTCACATCTCTCTTTGGGCCCTTCGATCATCTAGGGCATATTTGGAATTTCCGTAGATTTTTAATTGGGCTTTTTTAACAATCGGCCCAAAATCAATATTGGGTTTTCTTTTTTACTTCGTAGCAAAAACAAAAAGCAAAACAATTTTTGTCTTGTAAACTTCTGTACATTAATTAACTAAAAAAAAAAAAACAGAGTAACATTTTCTCTCCCAACCAATAAAATCAACCCACGTGGCTTGTCAAAACCTTTAATCACTCTAGCCGTCCCTGATCTCTCGAGCCACATCGTACGACTCAGATTTTCTACTACTTTTGATCCTCAACAACCCATACAGCTTCCTAAACTCTTTCACCGCCGGCGAACTTCCTCCGCCGCCGCAAAGAGGACCACTCATGTCTCCGGTAGCATCCTCCGACGTCGATCTTCTCGAACCGCTTTCGAGAAGCAAACGCCGTCCAGTTCCTCTCCGATCTCCGTCGGTCTGCAAAGCATTGATGACGTACTTCAAAGCACGAGTCGGCGAGTTACGATTCGCGATCATCAGTTCTCCGATCTCGGCGGGACTCAGAGACGAACCGTTTTGGAATATTCCTTCCACCTGAGGAAAAAGCTTGTGCTCTTTCACACCCAAGTAGTTGTTGGCGAGCGTTTTAAACGCCGTGAAATCACATAACGGAAAGTGGATGTGAACGTCGACCCGACCCGGTCGGAGCATAGCCGGGTCGATTTGTTCTTTTCCGGTCATCGTGAAAACCATGATCCGTTCATCGGCGGCGCATGAGCTGAGAATACTATCTGTGAAATTTAAAATCCCAGATGTGCTCACATTTGTTGATTTGGACGAGAGAAACCGATCGAGATCTTCGATGACGATCACCGATTTACCTCTGGTTTGTAACAGAAGCATCTTGAGATCAGAATCATCAGCTACTTTCGATAGATCTATATCGTAAACATCGTAATCCAAGAAATTCGCCATTGCTGCGACGAAGCTTGATTTTCCGGTACCGGAAGGTCCGTATAAGAGATAACTCCTTTTCCAAACGCGACCAAGACGATTGTAATACTGTTTCCCTTTTAGAAACGATTCGAGATCGGATTTCACCTTATTCTTCAGATCGGTTTCCATGGCGATATTGTCGAAGGTACAAGGGTGATTAAACGAAACCGATCTCCACCTTCCGTTCTTCTTCTCGTCTCCACCAACGTTCATGAAAAGCTTGAGCTCTGTGTTTCTCTGTTCAAGCTCATCAGAAACTGTATGTATATGCTGAAGATACGAACCGAGAATCCTCCGTTTATCAGCTTTACGAATCTTCAAAACGAAATTCTTCACTCCATCTTCGTCTTCTCCGTTGATCCAACACACTCTAGCACCGAGAAACTCGTCACCAACGACTTGATTCCGATCTAAACGGAGAACGATCTCGTTGGACTTTTTCCCGGTGAAGAGATTCGTGAAATCAGAATCTTCGATCGAGCTCAACGAATTCAGATACGTATACACTTTCGTGTAAAGCTGATTCTCTTGCACGTTCTCGTTGAATTCTGGGACTTTGTAGAATTGGTAAACATGAAAACAATCGAAGATCTTCCTACTCCATTTCTTCACCATGTAAATCAATCCAGTTTTGAATAACAAAACCCTAACCAAGAACAGAACAATCGCCACCACAAGCAACAAGAGTAACGAATTCCAGAGAATCCCCATGGAGAAAGAAAAAAAAACAAAAAATCTCTGTTACCAAACTCAGCTAAGAGAATATATATATATATATACTAACAATGAAGGCATGTTCGGAGAATTGTGAGGAAGAGACTGAGAATTTTGACGGAGATTGGAGAGAGTTGAGACTTAAACGAATAATAACAACAGTCGGAGAAAGCCGAAAAGGACGACGAGAAATATTTAAAAGAAAAATAAAAGGCGTGACGAGGACGATGACACTGAGCAATCAAAAGGGTAATTTCGGTATTTTTTATTGGTGACGGCGATTATCTTTGAAAAGTTCAATACGTGGTTTTAAGGCCAAAATAATCCACGTAAGCAAAAAGAGTATTATTAAGATCGGAAAAATAAAAACTTTTAAATCTGTTGAGATTTTTGGTATTTCGTGTATGTTCATGAGTTTTTTATAAACCAAAATGCTAAAAAGTAATTAAATAAAACAGAATTAGAAGAAAATTATTAGCTTTGACCAAAAAATAAAACTAATATCATAATAAAAAAAAATTCACGAAGTTTACCATTAAAGTTATATTTTGTGTGTTTTGACTAAAGGATTGTATTAACCTTAAATTCTTTTACATGAACCCAGAAAAACAGAAACTAGTAACTAAAATATATACAACCGTAAGTTATTAATGAAAAAAAAATTAGGAGTTAATGGATAAAAAATCAATGATATTTCTTTTATTATTGTAAAATTGTAAATTCTCTAAAGTTTATAATTTTGTACTAAGTTTGAAATATCCTTCTAAACTTGTTTTATTTTTACGATTATTATTTTTTTGTATACTTTTACGTTTATTCTTTTGAATTGGTGGCATGATGATAGCTATTTTCAGTATAAGTAAAGTTGGTGTTGTTAGAAAAATGATGGTGTACTTCATATAAAAAGGATTATTATAAATTATATAATTTCAACTATTTTTAAGCAACCATAGTAGTCGAAAGTATGTCTAATGCGTTGAGCATATATTCGAATTTTTCACACGCACAAACACAAACTAATTTTACATGCTGCTATATCAATCGCGCCAAAAAAAAAAAATTTGTGATAAAATATGTTTAATGCGTTTAACAAACGAAATCACGTTTCAAAACCTTTACCTAAATGTCTATTATGTCAAGTTAAATATTTATCTATACGCATAAGGAAGATTAGCGCAATTTATTGGTAAGAAGATAATAAAATACATGTAGCATTTGATACGGCAACTGAAATATTCTCTGATACAATTAGTTTCCACAACTATCGTGACGAGACAAACCTGTAAAGTCAACTTAATCGAAGGAAACAAAATGCAAAGGAGTTTATTTGATTTTTTTAATTTCTTTTGGCTAATATAATAGATGATTATTATTTTCATCACTCGAATATTCTACATATACTTAAATACGATCGGTATCAAGGACAGGAGTTCTTAGCTAATTCACTTAAGAAACAATCTAAATTTGTCTGTCATTTTTTAATTTGTTATTGGAAAATTTAAAGTCGGCCGAAAGATGAATTTAGTAATTTTTTTATTTATATCAAATTAACAAGCGGCATAACCCTTTGGACTTTTGAAGGGGTTTATTTGATAAAATGATAACTAACTCGTAAAGTTTAATATAGGAATATTAGTTAGAGAGACGATTATAATATGAATGATCGGACTTGATGCTTTCTATAGTTTCTCAGGGGATACTGAAAAAAAAAACAATCCATTTGTTCAAAAAGACAGCTTTTGTATGGTTCATGAATCACAAGAGCTTATTCTCCACTACCAACTAATATCTCCTATGAAAAATATATATACGAATGAAAGTGGCTAAAGTAAAATCCCACATTAACTACAAAAACTTAATCTTGTAAATACAAAAATACATGCAAAATTTACAACTAACTTTTTACATTTTAACATTTGGTTATCTGGCACCCAAAATCAGCCTAATTTATACAAAGGAGTTTATACTCGTATTTGGACAATATCAAAATTAAAATCCTAGTTAATTAATTACAATTACAAGACAATTGTCTTGCTCATGCGTAAAGACACTTGTGGCCTTTTAAGGATTACGTGTGTTTGGTGTTTGTTGTTTGGTACAAATCAACATTTTCGTTTTATTACGGCAAGGTATCACATAAGCTTTTTTGTTGTAAAATCTATTGATTGTTACTACTTTCTCACGGCTAGTATCTTATATATTACACTGTGACATTTTATTTAACCGACGTTAATGTTGACTTAAAACGTGATTTTAGTATACGACGTAAGAGTATACTATTGGCTCATACTAGCTTAATTAGCCGTGCTTTGAACGTTGCTTTTAAAAAAACAGGTAAAAGTCTCAAATTTAACATTTACACGAAACATAGAGGTGAAATTATTATTCAAAATCCGAAATCTAATTCGATTCGTTCCAAAAATTAAAATATTCGGAGTGTCCGAATCCGGATAAGAATAGTAAAATCTTGAATCCGTGAAAAAAGGATCCGGATCCGGATAATAAAATTTCAAGGTCCGGATATCCGGATCGGGACGCATTAAATATATTAAAAATATTTTTTTTTACATATATTAAGTTATTTATATATATATAAATATATAAAATTTGATTTTAGTTCTTTTTCTAATTTATCATATTTATTTTGAAAAATAATATTCAAAATTTTAAATTATAGTTTTTTAAAAGTTTTTAGTATTTTAATTTATTTTTTTTAATTTTTTAAATTTTTTCGAATCCGGATCCGGATATTCTGAAATTCTAGAATATCCGGAATCGTTCCACCCCTACGAAATTATATAGTTTTTTTTTGTGTTGGATTTTTATATCGTGGGAAATTTTATATGTTTCGGTCTAAAAACTAATTAACAATGATGTATGATATTAAAATACTTTAGACTTTTCATTGTAATTTTTTTTTTTTTGTAATTTGCGAAATCTTCAAACAAAAATAGCTTTGTTGGTAGATACAAGTGGGAACTATACATACATTTTCCCTTATTTTAAAACACAAATTTAAATGTTTTGTTGTACAACTGGGGAAGGATTAGGCGGACTCAAGAAGACTTTGAATGTTTCAGCATGGGAAATTTCAAATTTCTGAAGCCATGCCCATACAAGGTGGTCCAATATTAATAATAATTACATTCGATGGAAATAAAGAAGTCTTTTCTTTCATTTTTTTTTACATATTGTAAATTACAAAAGCTGTATTTTAAGATCTTTTTATCAGTTCTCAGCTTTTGCTTTACATGTTCTGCACTAATCGATTGCCTGTAAAGTTGTACCAGCTGAATGTCATCGGTGTGTGCATTCATCATGAAACATGATTTATGATCTTTATTCATATTTTAAAATATAGGTAATCAATCTGGTTAGCCGGTGATTTAAACCAAACTAAAACCGTACACGCAACATTTCCAATAAATTAAATAGAACTTGTGTATCTCTTTTTTTTTTTTGTAAAAAAAGTAGGTTAAACAAATATGGAATCAAACCAAATCATATGAGATTTATCTTATAAACTGAAAAATCCAAAAACCACAAAATCTAAATCAAAGTGAAACTGAAAATTGATATGGACACTTCCAGCTAAATTATTATAGTTTTTAGTTATATATAAATCTATAATGTAATCAAAGGAAATCGATCCCGGTTTGGGATCAAATTATTAAATATAGAGGTTTTTCTTTTGAGAACCTTGGTTTACTCTCCAAGTTTAGAACACAAGAAAAATGCATTTGTGTTAGTTTAATTTTTAGAAGTTTTTAACCATATTTTGCATGTGTTGACACGTTAAAGAATGAAATTAATGTATGATGAATATATTATGTACAGTTACTTCATTAGATGTCTATTCACATATAATCTGACTAAAACATTACATGTGTTTGGGATTTTTGACAATTGGAGATAAACTTTAATTTAAGCGAATTATAACAAGAAAACGTGTTTCGAGCTTGGAACTATATAGTCTCCTTTTTTTCAAAAAAAACTATAGTCTTTCTTTGACAGTTGACTCAGCTAGTAAAGAAATATAAATTCAAAAGGATAATTAGAGAGAGAGAAAAACAGATAAAAACGAATGTGGTTAACTCCTAAGTACTCTTTTATTACTTGGCTAACTAAACTATAATGGGCATTTACACAATTTAAATGCCCCAAAAAACAAAAGCCCATTATAAGAAGTAAATCGACCTCCAAACTATAATGGGCCTTTACACAATTTACCCAATTCAATGGTCATGTTACAACTTTAAATTTACCGCTATTTTCCCATAGAAAAACCGATGTCAATGAATGAATAAGATTAATTTCAAAATTCACAAAACTTAAAAACGAAAATTTCGAATTTTTCAAAACAGCTGGTGATTCTTTAAAAGTTTAGTTTCATAAGTTACTAAAGTTAGTATATTTGCATAAGATTGTTGAAAATATATAATAATAGGATGTGAAAGCAAATGTAACAGATACTCACTCTCTATATATATGTATATATTTATATGACTTGAAATTTATATTCCTAGTTTTGTTGATAATTTTATAAAATAACACATTAAACATATACAATTATCTGGTTAGACTATTTTTAGTAACCTTTTATCTCGTAACATCTCTTTTAACCGGTTAAGGTAAAAAAAACAAGCATCTCTATAAATAAACGTAAGAAGTTATGACCATAAAAATGCAAAATATATTAGTGACTTAAATTTGTGGTGTATACAAAATGTAAAATTGATGAAAAGAAAAAAAAAACATAAAATAGAGGAGAAAGATGCTATGCTTGAGATAGCAGAACATAAATTAAAATACACTTTGAAACATTGCATATTTTTAAAAACTATCATAAATTGTCAAAAATATTTATATATCTGTTTTTTTTTAAGGAAAGAATTAGTGGCTCGGAGTAGTGATCAATACATTTAAATTTCATGAAATTGAAAAGAAAAGCTGAAGAAGATGCTAAGCACAGAGGCACTTTCTACTGCTCATCAGTATTCGATGTTTGGTTTCTGAAGTTTCCCTTTCGATGCATTTTAATAATCCTTGAATAAACGCTAGTTGCCCAAAAATCAACCTATATGAAATAATATCAACCGTTCATATAAAAAGTAAACATACAAAGGTTAGTACATATAATATACTTAGTCGTCATATAAAAAAAAAATATGAGAATCTGGGAATAATTTGTCTCAAACCAGTGGAGAAACAATACTCTCTTTAAGTAGTGTTAAATGGCATTCTTTCAAACCAACTTGTTTTTTTGTTTTTGTTTTTTCAAGTGAAGGTTTTAAAATTTATGATATAAATTGAAATTAATTCAATCAAATTGTGATGATCTAGGCTAAGGCCACATGATATATTCCGGTTAAAAAAAAAAAAAAAATCCATTTCTCATATTTTGTTGGTCGAGCAAATATGCATCGATCGTTCTTATGCAAGTAGTTCGAAGTACTAGTGTAATTTGTAAAGATTTTGTTCTGCCGATTTAGTCGTCTTTTGTGGCTGTGACTAGATGCAGACCTTTTTTCCAGACATAGCAACAAATTTAGAATCTAAATTATTTACTAACGGTAGTAAATAATTATAAATTGGAGGAAAAGCTTGAAAATGACTCTTAACGATTGATACCAGCCGTAAAATGTGGTTTTTGCAAGCTGGAAATCTTATTGCATGGATCTGATACCTTTCTTCTCCTTTCACTTTTTCTTTCATGTTTCTCGTGCTTCTCTTTTTATTCAACACACTTCTATACTATATATAATAAGTTTTGGTTACATATCTGAATCGTTCCATTGTGTTTTGTCACACTAATAATTATACTTACATTTCAAATAAAACTATAATGTCTAACATTCGTCCATGGTTCCGTCTCTCTAGCATTGCTAGGCCTACATCACAAGGCTCAAGCGACCCACCACCTCCACCTCAACCCCGGCAAACTCCTCGCCGTCCGGTCATAGCCCGTCCACCGGCAAAACAACCGTCACCTCCACGTCAGCAACAAACTCCTTCCCCGCCACGTCAGCGGCAACAACAACCACCTTCTCCTCCACGTCAGCCGACTCCTCCACCTCCACCTCCTCAAGAGCGGTCCCCATATCATTCACCGTCAAGCCGCCACATGTCATCACCGACCCCACCAAAAGCTGCGTCACCATCACCGCCACCTCCACCGCCTCGGTCGTCATACACGCCGCCACCATCTCCCAAGGAGGTTCAAGAAGCCTTACCACCGCGAAAACCAAACTCCCCACCGAGTCCAGCTCATTCAACTCGGTCTATAAAATCTGAATCGGAGAATCCTCTGAAAGTACCATCACCACAACAGAGAGTACTCTCTCCTTACTCTCTCCCACCTTCTCAGTTACATTCCGAACGTGAAACCACTCAGAAAAACATTCTCACAGCCGAGAAAACAAGCCAGCTCCACGAACCAAATCATCATAACCATAACCAGAACCATAACCATCAAAGCAACAACACAAATAAGTCTCATCATCAGCCATCTTTTTCTGACTCTGAGAACATAATGGGCACTCGAGTCATCACCATTGCAGGTGAAAACAAAGGTGCTGTAATGGAGATCCTAAGATCTCCTTCAGGCAACAAAACCGGAGGAGCAGGAACACATTCCTCTAGGGCTTTTAACGGCGCCGGAGAGAAAGGACGGAGACTTCAAAGCAGCAGCAGCAGCAGCAGTGATGAAGGAGAAGGGAAGAAGAAAACGACGAAGAACCCTAACAATATTGGTAATAATAGTAATCTCCCAATGAAAGCTTTTATGAACAGTAATGTTCAGATGATAAACAACTCTATTGTTTACAACTCGACGGCGACTCATCACGATCCCGGCGTACATCTTAAAATCTCCCGGAAACCTGGCTCCGGCAATGGTTTCCAAGTCAAGGATTACGGTAATAATGGCGGATACACCAACTGAGAAAGAATAAAACCTCTTGGATCCTCTCCGCTTATTTAAAAAAATAAAATAAATAAATATTAAAGGTTTTGGCGTTTAAATTGCAATAAATTCAATTTAATTAAAATAAAGAAAAAATGAGTGGGGTTAGGGTTTCTGATTCTTCTCTAAGCTTTTTGGAGACCCTCTCACTCGGAGTATGGCTTCGATTCGTTTATTGAAACGACTTTTTTTTTACTTGTAACGCCCTTTGGTTTCGCTCTGACGTCATTAATGAGATATCAATTATTATTAAATAAACTATCTCATCTGATTGGTTAGGCCCATAGATCGTGAAGGTACAATGTCTACTGCCTCGGCCCATTATATATATTTGGGCTTTCCTATACATTTTGTACTACAATTTGACAAACATTGAAAAAAGCCATAGAAAGGTAACAATTTGATTGTTTTTATAAATTGGGGTAACAATTTCAATTTGGATAATGTATTACAAAAAATTATGGTCACAGGCGACAAAGTTATGTGAAGAAAAGAGAAATAAACCTGTTACTAATCAAATGACCTTCAAATCAACTCAATTACTTCTACTCAAATGTCTAATGTCTAATTAGTTCGTGTGTCGTTATGAGACATACCCCGAAGCTCATGCTTCAATCAGTACAAGCCCTTTTATTTATTTATTTACATATCCTACAAAATATCCCCAACGTATATATACTTATTCCCTCAGTTTTATTTTATTGTATAAAGTATATACTAAATATCATATCCTCTTCATCCTCTTAACATTATTTGTGAAGTGATTTTGGAAAAAATACTTACGTGTCAGCTCCACAATTACTCTCACCAATTTTATTATGACATGACAATTCACTAAACTTAGTCACAATTTTAAATTAAATTATTTTTAATGCCATTAGAAATCAAATCTCTTAACATTATTTGTGAAATAATTTTGGAAAAAATGCTTACATGTCAGCTTCACAATCACTCTCACCAATTTTATTATGACATGGCAACTCATTAAATTTAGTCACAATTTTACATTAAATTACTTCTTAATACCATTAGAAATCAAATCAAAATATATATGTTAAGAATTCATAACTACGTTTATGTAAAGAAATATTAAAAAGAGAAATTTAAATCCTCTTAATATTATTTGTGAAGTGATTTTGAAAAAAAATGCTTACGTGTCAGCTCCACAATCACTCTCACCAAATTTATTATGACATGACAACTCACTAAATTTAGTCACAATTTTACATTAAATTACTTCTTAATGCCATTAGAAATCAAATCAAAAAATGTATATGTTAAGAATTCAGAACTACGTTTATGTAAAGAAATATTAAAAAGAGAAATTTAAATGTTTTGAAAAGAAAAAAAAATAAATCTAAACGTGTTTCGGATGGAAAAGAAGATTATAACACATGAGACAATTAATCTTCAAAAGCATTTTTTTTAGACTCTTTTTCTACTATAAGCTATTTATGATCATCGATTTATTATTTTATGGGATAATTTATCTTCAAGGACATCTTCTTTTTGTTCATAATTTCTTATATCCTATTGTTAACATAAACAAATTAACAACTCACCACTGATCATTAACTTACACGATTCTTTATATGATTTCAATAATATAAAATATGATTGTAGTGTTCATAAAAATGAAATAAAATTCAATTGTGATGTTAATAAAAGACGAAATAGTCACCAAATATAGTCACAACTGATCATTAACTTTGAATTTGTGACGTTCTTAAAAATAACATAGTCACTAAAAAAAAAAAAATTCATGATATCATGAGGAATAAATCATAAATCATGATTATATTCTTTAATATCTTCCCAATTAGGAATAAATATTATTATCATCTCTTGAACATTAAAAAAAATATTTTTAATTAGTTAAGAACTCATATTATTGTTTCAACTAAATCTTACTAACCTTATTTGGAAAAAATAATATATTATCATAACTTCAATTTTAAGAATATTTAGAAGGTATCATAAATTTCAATAATATATGTATCTAGGTAGTCTACGACATTTCCATATAAGATCTTTATGGAATCGAAATTGGACTAAATATAATTCTATATTTTCAACATTGTTAATATTATATAATATTAGTTAAGATACAAAAAAATAAAATAAAATAAAATTATTTAGGAATATTCACAAAAATATGCTACCTAAATACTACAAAATCTTTATATATACCGATCTCCTACACTATCTCATTTTCATTCATACGCAAAACAAAAACAGAAGCACAATTTTATATAATCACCGTCGATCATAAAAGAAATCAAACTCTTCTTTCATTCTCTTTAACAATATCAAGCCGGCTCGTGAAAAACAAAAGATCAAAACCCATATTTTGGTATTACGGAAGAAAATTAATAATAATGCATGAAAGTGTATTAAGACTGTGTTGGTTGATCAAGAAGTTTGTTTTCCATTTTTAATCTTTTTTTTGTTTGGTTTATTCCTCAGTATAATATTTATGCGAACCACAAGGATCAAAGACATCTTGATTGAAAAGATTTTAAATAGTTCTAAGGTTTTGAAACTATAGATTTCGTCTTCATGCTATTTTTTATGTGTTTTACCGTTTGTTATGAATACATATGTAATTGGTCAAATGGTGAATATTCTGAGTACCGAGCAGATAAAAGAAGAGGAAAAGGAAATAATATCACAAAATTTGACATTGTTCTACAAGACACAATGTTAGTTAATTCTATAAACTTTTTGTTTAGATTATGTCATATAAACTACGATAAATTTTATTTTATTTTTCATTTCAGATTACCAAGTGATAGTCAAAGTATCATCCATAATGACAGCAGCCAATTGTCATTTGGTTCTATAATTTCTTTGCATGATGAATTCTTTATCGTCAATCCAAAAAAACAATCACTTCAGTTGTTGGAGGAAACAAGATAATAATAATTAAAAAAAAAAAAATATATATATATATATAGATGTACGATTCTCTAGCTGCAATTACATTTTAGAAAGAATGTGGAAAGCACGGAGCTGAATATACTAAACACCCTCCAAAGTTTCGAAATCTAGAATAAAAATCTAATGCGAGTCATAGAACAACATCTAATGTGAGTTATCTATTTTTGTTTTTGCTAAATTTGTATCTCCAACTAATTAATATATACTCAAATTTATATCGATATTAATTTGATTTTTTTTTTTGATAAGAAAGAACCTATTAAAGCATGTGAAAGATTTACAGCATGGTAAAATACAAACTTAAGAACAACTCTAAAACTTAGGCTAAGAAGAAAAGCAATAATTTGAAAACAAAAAGGATACTAAAAAGGAATATTAGACCAACTCTTGGAAACGTCGAACCCAAAAAAATAGCGGATAGCCACAATTTGATTATTATTTTTTGTCAGATTTCAATAACTATCATTATTCATTAATTAAGGTTTTTGTCTATTTATCATTTTTGTGTCTTTTATATATATTGTACATTCAACTATATAAATTATAAATTATACATTTGAAGTTTACTACACCTCTGTGAAATAATAAAATGATAAAACTAAATTTCCACAAAATCTTATTATTAACAATCAAAATATCAACATTGGTATACTAAAAATCATATATAATAAATCAAATAGATTATTGAAGTGTAAAATTATATATATATATATATATATATATATATATATATAATACAATTTACTCGCATATGACGCGGGTGAGTCACCTAGTAGTAAACAAATCTATAAACAACATGTCCTAGCGTATTCCGGGATTTAAGGGACATATTAATTAAATTAACCAATCAAAATATTTCAATTAAATTTATATGCCATGATGGAAATCTCTACATATTTTCATTAATTTTTTAACTTGAACTCACAAATTAAATACATGTATTACAAATTTAAATCCGACTAAAACGTAACATAATGTTTTACCGATGTCAATTACTTTAAAAAAATTGTATTAATGTGTATTTGGATACCAATTTGAAAATATGATTGATCATACAATTATTTTATTTAATATCACTTAATTGTATCCATATTACTCTAATTAAAGTTGAAGTTTTGTTATAAACATACAACTTTACAAATAAAACAGTTTACAATTTTTACAGAAAACATAATAGGTTTATTGATAGAAATATATATACACATCTATAAGGTTTTGATAATTTATATTTTAAAAAGATGCAAGAATTATTATTTTTTTGCTATCAATCAAACTGATGGACTCTATAAAACTATCAATCATATGTACAAGTTGTTAATATTGGTGAAATCCAAACAGTTAATACAAAATAATTGAAAACAAAAAACTAATTCTTGAATTTCGAAAAATCATCAGTTCTACTTTTTATTATTTCTTTGATTTTTTATTTTTAAATATTTTTACATACTAACGCGATATTTTTTGGTTTTGGTGAACTCAAATAAGTTTGAGAGAACCCATAATCTCAAACATATTCGATTTACACCAAAAATATTTACATCTAAGCCAAGTGTCATGCAAAATAAATTCTATAAGATAAAATATATTTATCTATATGGAAGATGTACCATTTGATCTTTGTTATTTCTAAAATTTTTAATATATTAAAAAAAACTCATTAATTTTTTTTAAAAATATTTTAATCCCGCGTACGGGTCAAAATCTAGTTATCGAGTAACAAGGAAAAGAAAATTGCATTCATATATGTAACGTCTCATACTCTCATCTCAATATCCCATTATATTCTTCTACATTTTTAAATTATTATTCGTTAAGTTTCAGTGACAATAAATCTAACAAATTGAGATATACAAATTAATCCAATTAAATCTCTTATGAGATTTTTAAACTTACATCTACTAAAAAATCTATTTCATTGGAAATTTCAGATTTTTTTTAAACTCGGTTTTTGTAAATTTTTAAATTTTCAACATGATCGAATATATCACTACTTAACAAAAACATAATACATGAATATTTAGTGTATATATAGTACTACAATACTTTCCGAAAAGTTATGTAATTGAACTTAAGTGGCCATGTTATTAGGCAAAAGATAACAAAAGTCTAGGAACAAGAAGGAAGTGACAAAGAGAACGGAGAGTAAAGTGTTTGTGGGGTATTAATGTGTTATCTTCAAAAGCTTTAGGGTACTTTGCATGTGCATGCATGGCCTTCCTATTCTATTATGTTTTTGACGATTAAATAGGTATCCGACGACCTTATGATTCCCTAATAATAGTGATGATGGTATTAGTTTCCTTATCAAACCATCAAACATCGACGAATTTGGGAGGTCACGGATTATAAAACCATAAATTTATCATATTTATGTGGCAAATCCATCAAAAATGGTAACGGATTGGGAATGAAGTTTAATAACGAGTGAACATAATTTGGAAATTACAACATAATAAGTTTGAAAATATAGCAAGTGTCTGTTTCAAGAGAAACGACATATAGCTCTTTCCAATTTTGAAAATAATTTTACGTAAACTTTTTCAAGTTGGATCGCTAAAGTTAAAATATATTATTGTTGATCGTGAATTTGATGATTTTGATCACTCTAAAATTTGATCGCTAGAGCTTGAATATATTATTGTTGATCGTGAATAAACGATCCGGGACATTTCTATTATAGTGACTGCATTGGTTCGACTAGATTTGGAGCTTCTTAAGGGAATCCAAAGCTGCTGAATAAGAATAAGAATTATTGAAAGAAAGATATTTAATATTGTGTCTAAACTTAAAATTGATTGAAACCAAAACTATCGCTTTTGTGCAACGAATTGTTCCTTCATTGTCAAATCAAATGACACAAGGCATTGACAGCAACAGAAGCCTACCAACAAGATATCAAGAAATGAACTACGGAAAGTCTAGGACAGTAAAATTGAAAATGATTTAATCGAGGAGATGTACGGATCTAGATTTAGATTTTTTAGTATTTGAGAAAAAAAAATTAATTATAATTAGGTCCAAATTTGATAATATGGCTTTGAATTGTAACTATACGGTGTGTAAAGAAATATGTATGAGATGGTTTGATTAGTAATAAAAATATATATGTATACACATATAAATAATAAAAAATTATTTATTATTATTCGGTGCGAGACAGAAGGTTCGTCCTATTAGAAGGCAATATAAGTAATCGGGTCAAAATGTAAATTCTTGATAATCGAGGGAGGGGGACAACGAATACTGTGACGACCAGATAAATGTGGCACCTACTGATTGGCATTGCCTCCCAAAAGTCAGACCTATCTAACCCACTTTCTATATTTGACACGTGTCAGTAGCTGAAACACTTTCCTTTTGATTTATTAGGGTCTTGATAAATTTCTCATTTCACACTATTCTTTTGCTTTGAGACATTCTACACTCTCTCTGCTGATAAGAAGAAATAGATAAACTATGACGGTATGTAATTTTGTAGTTAATTCCTTTAACTTTGTATGAATATTCTCGCTCTATATTTTTTATAGCTCGGAATTATATCAAATCTTATTGTTTTCTTGATTTTTTTCCGAAGATCTTTAACTGGGTGCAGAAAAAGCTGCACCAAAGTGTCATCAAAGGTTAGCTTTTTGGGTTTTTATTTTTATTTTTAAATCAGTATTTTCTTTATTTGTTTATTAGAAGTATTGTGTGCTTAATTAAATATTAGTTTTGCTTTTTATAGTATATCATATACGATCATGTGGTTCCCTGTTTAATATTTAGTTTTTATATGAAACATAGATTCGTTACAAAAAGCATATTTTTTTGTCCAAGCTATATTTAGACCCATGTATATTTTCATATGGTGAAATAAATAGATAGTGTGACGAAAAACGAGAAGAAGATGAGAGGCGAAGGAATAAGTGAGATAGAGAAGAACACGAAAGCTATATTGGATCAGGTTGGATTAGTGGATGCTCTTGATAACTGGTTCGATGGAGTTCTCACCATCGGCACATTCGGTTTCGACACTTTGAAATTTCAAGAGGAAGACGAAGTAGATGGTGATGAATGTGAAAGTGTGGGTCTCGACTATGTTGTAATCGATGGTAGCATCATCAAGAACGTCAACCAAGAGTTGGATCCTCTTATCTCCAATGAAAATAAGTTTTATGATCATCATGATGATTTGAAGGTACGTTGTATAACTGATAACTTTATGTCAAAAAATGTTTAATATTTAAAAAATACGTTTCTTCTTTATTTTTTTTTTACATTTAAACACAAACGCAAATATTGTGTTGAAACAATCGATATATATATATATATATATATTTCTTAAATTTGTTGTCAACAACCGAGGGCGCCATATTCTAAAGATTAATCATCATATCCTCGAAGATACGTATATATGCCAAAAAGAAGAAGAAGCGATACATACAATTATTAATTATGTCTTCTTGAGATTGATTTCGTCGACATTTAATTATCGTATAATATTCTACACAGGTACTGGACACTTATCACTTTAACCCGATCAAATCCGTTGAAACACCAGTGGTCGTCGCGGTTGCGGTCGAGGCCGAGATGGAGCCGCAGAAGAAGAGGACAACACTGGCGGAGCTTTTCATGGAGGACCGAGACGAAGGGGATGATGACACGTGGCATGGCAAGAAACCAAAGAATCCTAAACTTGATCATGATCAGGAGGCTAAATGTTATAAACAAAACAGGTCAAAGCTAAGTACGAAGTTCTCGTTTGCTAAGAAGAAGCTAATCATGTCAAAGTCCAAAGAGAAAGACAAAGACTCGCGTCCAATCAAGAAAGTGCACCAGGTAATTAATTTTATTTCAATTCCATATAATTAGGACACATTGATGATGATATATGAACATGTTACATGTGCCTCTATTATTCTATCGAAGCGACGTCACGTCACTTTGTTGCTTCGTAAGTGTGCTTATCTGTGAGTAAATATCCACTCGAGAAGAAATATAAAAGTGATATACATAACATCACTTTGTTGCTTCGTAAGTGTGCTTATTTGTGAGTAAATATCCATTCGATTTGTACTAGTATAACATCACTTTTATATATATGTGATTGTAGATGATAAAGAGGATGTTAAAGAAGAAGATCCATCCAGCAGATATCGATGCGACTAAGGCTTCTACAAAAGACGTTGTTCCGTACAAGCCAACCCGGAAATGTGAAGCTCTCGAGTCAGTTTATCTTCTGAACATTAATCAAGGTTCGTCTTTTTTTAATTATTTTATTTAACTGTTCGATTTGATTATCTATTTGCTCATCTGCTTTGTGGAACAGATTGCGTGGCCTAGAAGTCTTAGAACGACGTCGTACAAGAGCAATTAATCATTGGATATGTATTGCTTTCTATTTTATATGTGATTTTTTATTTTTATTTTGTTATTTCAGAATGTGTTGGTATCTTTAAGATTGTTAAGAGATTGTATTTGCTTTCTTATTACAAACTATTACTAAGATGTTTCTGTTTGTATGCATATTGTATTTTATTATTAATTATGTTATATGTTCTTTATTTAGACGTTATCATTGCATGTGTAAATAAAATCGTTGATATTTGCGTATATGTGGTATTGTTCCATTATGCTAGTTTGGCCAGTTTTAAAGAGATTTTAAGCAAAGTCATAAATTAATAACCAAAAACTTCTGGTCAAGTTGTTTTGTAGAATGGGTAGAGAACTCATCCTATGAAAGTCGGGATGAAAATTCCACCATCAATGAAAATTGGGGTAATTCCCTTTTCATTTTAAATGGTAAAAATATTATGTTTTTCATAAGTTTTAACAAATAGTTAATGTTTTAGCCAGAAATTCATCGGATTTTTTTTTAAATCATAAATTAATAAAATAAATAATGTTATTTGTGAAAATTTATTTGGTTTCGTAGATCAATGATTTGTTAATGATTTTACTCCATGTATTGGGTTAGATTTTCAATAAAAACGAATTATGCAGATTAATAAAGACAAACTTATCGGAAATATCCAGTGTGGTGCAGATAGAACCATTTGTCATGGTCTAATATATTAAGAGTAAAATTGTTGATCGTGAGTATTACGCAGGTAAAACTCTCTATCATACATTCTTATAGTACGAGTAAAATTGTCTGTTGTAAAATTGTTCGTTGAATTATCTATCGTCTTTTTAATTGTTGTTGGGAATTAGATCATCATTCATAATAATAAGATAATAAATTAAAATATGTGTACACTTCTAAATGATGTGAGATGGAAAAATAAAATTTGCCTATCCAAAACACAAAGCTCTTTCGCGTTATTGGGCCTGTTAAGAAAAGTGATTTTGAGGCTTCTTAAAAGTTAAAAGCACAACAAAAACGATGCTTGACTTTTTTTTTTTTCCCCCTTCTAAGAGAAAAATTAAAAACGTGAAGAGGGATTCACCAACCTGAGGTCGTTTGAGACCCACTTGGAGGCATCTCAGTCTCAGCTACCATTAACTTACAAACTCCATATTCTTCACGTTTCACTATGGTAATTTGGTAGGTACCCTTTTTTACCTTTGTTTTTTTTTTCCGTCACATATTGTATTTTAAAAGAAGGGTTTGGTCAAATATAAATTGCTTCGTTCCTCGTCCATCTTCAAAATTTTAAGAATTAAACTATTTACCCTTTCTTATAATTCCACCCAAAAAAAGTAGTATAATATTTTACTTTTATTAAATCAAGAAATAACAATATTCAAGATTACAATATAAACAGAATAAGGCGTGTGGTCTTTAGCTCTACCAATCTTTTCTCTATCGGTACGTAGAAACTCTTCCCCTCACGATCTTGCTTTCTTGATTTTGCTTCATTCTAATGAAACTTTTTTTTTTTAAAAGTCTCTGTTTCAGGTTAATTGCTCTGAGAAACAGAAAGTAATCAATGGCGAATCTAATTTCGTTTCATGATGTTGCTAAACATAAGTGCAAAAACGATTGTTGGATTCTCATCCATGATAAGGTCTCTCTTGTTTTTCTTCTTTAATCCATGCAAATAAAGATTTTAAAATCCTCTGTTTTTAAGTTTTATACTCTGTTTCTAACATAAGTGAATCGACAGGTTTATGACGTCAGCACTTTCATGGACGAACATCCCGGCGGTGACAACGTTCTCCTCGCCGTCACCGGTAAGTATTGGTTTTATCCGGTTTGGTTTCATTTTTCGGTTTTCGTAATTTTGTGGATTTATTTGGAAAAAAAAAAAAAGGAAAGGACGCGTCGATTGATTTCGACGATGTGGGACATAGCGAGGAAGCGAAGGAGACAATGGAGAAATATTGTATCGGTGAAGTTGACAAGTCGACGGTTCCGGTGACGGCGAAGTATATTCCGCCGTGGGAGAAGGAATCTACGGCGGAAACAACCAAAGAAGAATCTGGAAACAAGTTGCTTCTTTACTTGATCCCTCTCTTGATTATTGGTGTTGCTTTCCTTCTCAGATTCTATAACAACAACAACAAGCAGATCAATTAAAAAACAAAAATTATGATGAAAGATTCATCACAAAGTTTTATCAAAAAAACAAAAAAATAATGGGCTTTTTATGCCAAGATTTGGCCCATGAATTTGAGTTTGATTATTATGTTTTTTTTTTTTGTGAGACTTTTATTCTTAAGTTATTTATTTGGTTGTAAAAAACGTGAAACTAGAGCATGTATAATATAATTTTTACCAATATCGTTACTGTGTAATGTCTATCACCATTCAAATTTAAAATCGGTATAATGCATGTTACTAATAAAATAAAAATTAAAACGTGTTGGATAAAACAAACCCACAAATTGTATTTTTATGCAACTTATTAAATTAATGATCGAAAGATTGTTAACAATTCCTAGAGTGACAGTAGACTTGCAAAGATCGTTCACCATAATGATTTCAAAAATTGATTTTACAATTTTATAATCGATTGCAATCTCGCTGTGTAATAGAATCACATTCCATTTTTCTTTAAATAATCCGTGACAATATGCGTGAGTTGTGGACAATGATAACACTAAAATAAATTAGGGTTTAAATATAAATTTTCAACACAACTAATATAAATTACTTTTCATTGTATTTACAACCGTAGAGACACATCACCACTCTCCTTTCACACAAACACACGCACAAAAACACTTCACGTATCAAAATGTTATCTCAAATAAAACAAAAAACTGGCTTAATAATTTGTTTCCTTAATACGCTTTTTAGATGCGCCTACGGCGCACTTTAGCAGACAGAGGATTAGCCATCTCACACGAAAGCCTCAGTTTCTCAGATAAGTCAACGCCGTTTCCATCGGACGGTTCCCATTCAAACTCGTGTAACAGCGTCGCGGTCCAGAACGTAACGGTGGTCAAACCAAGATTTTTCCCGGGGCAGATCCGACGACCCGACCCGAAAGGCGCAAGCCTCAAATCCGACCCAAGAACCGAAAACTCAACCTCGCCTTCTTTTGCCACGAACCTCTCGGGTTTAAACTCCAAAGGATCGACCCACACGTGTGGATCATGCGCTATGGCCCACATGTTCACCATTGCTGTGGTCCCCATCGGAACAAGACGACCATCAACGATCGTGTCTGTTATGGCTAAGCGGGCCCATGACAAAAGTGGGCCTGGAGGATGAAGCCTCAAGACTTCTTTCACCACAGCCGTCAGATATGGAAGTGAAGCCAAGTCAGATTCATCTACGGCTCTTGATTTTCCGACTACAAGATCAAGCTCGTTTTGGACCGTCGATTGAATATCTGGATGAAGGACCATCCTAGCGAGGATCCACTCGATTAAAACCGCCACCGTATCTGTTCCTCTGAATATCATCTCCTGTAATAATAATAACAAAAAAAAAAGCGATATTTTAATTACTTTATATAGAATCTGTTAATAAATATAAAATTACCAACTTTAAATGCTTTAATGAGTTTAATTTATCACACAACACGTCACATTCCGTCTAAAATTTTCATGTTTTTTATGAGAGGTTTAAAGCAATTTTCGACTTATAAAATGATAAAAAAATTTAATTACCCAGAGAACGGCGATGATATCAGGGTCGGATAATTTATCCGAACCATGGAGTGAGAGCAAAACGTCGACGAAATCACGAGGAGATTCACCGGTTTGATTACGGTGCTCGGATATAATCCGGGATACAAACCGGTTTACCTTCGGTACAAGCGTCGAACATCTAAACCGGATTCTCTGAGGATCAAATTCCGATAACCAAGGAAGATGATCGGTCCAATTCAACGTACCGAGCAAATCATAACCTTCTTCGACCAATTCACGTAACTCGCCATGGTCATGCTCAAGCTCGTCATACTCTTGTCCGAAAACAGAACACATCATGTTATTAAGCGACGCCGTTTTAAGCAACTCACGAACAAAACAGAGTCCTTGACCACTCTGTTTTTCGAGAAACCAAACCATCTGGTTCGAGATCACTCGCCTCTGCGTCTCGGCTCGTCTGATTTGTTTCGGGCTAAAGAGATGGTTCGAAGCGATCCGGCGTAGAGTTCGCCAGTAAACACCGTGTGGTGCAAAACCAATCGCTCGGTTAAACATCAGAGAGTAAGCCGATTCTTTAACCGGACGGTCAGCGAAAACCGGGCTGTTGAGAATCTCTTTGGCGACGTCGGGGTTGCACGTGACGATCACGCGAGTCTCTCCTAAGCTGAAAGCCATGAGACGCTTGGCTCCGAGTTTCTCGGCTGCGTCAGCGATTCGACGGTGAGCTAGAGTGTTGGACATGAGAGACATGCTTCCGACAAAAGGGAAGCCTCTTGGACCGGGAATAACCACCGTTTCGGTTTTGCATGTTAACCGGCGGAAGAGAAATTTTCCCCAAGCGGGTCCACCGGGATAAGTCCAGAAGAAGAGAGAGACGGCGAGCCAGGAGATTGCGACGGCGAGGAGAGAGAAAGCGAGATTGGTTTGGCTTAGAACGCTGCATTTGGACAAAAGGGCAAAGGTTAAGGAGCTTTCGAGTTTCGTAGCCATGGCGGATCAAAGGAAAGTAAGTGAAGAGAGAAGGCAGAGAGAGAGAGAAACAAAAGGAGAGTGTCTTTTGGTCTGTGGGGCTTAAAGATCAACAGATGGGCTTTGGTATTTATATAGATAATAATCAGAGCTCCTTTGTTTTTTTTAAATGACTACATTTTTTTATTTTATTTTATTTATTTAATATTATATGTATGGTTTAAAGGAATTTTTGTTTTCTTATTAATATTTTGTGTAGTTGTTTTATTTTAATGTCGCTCTCTATGTTATGAATGTGTTCATTGTTCTACATATATAATTTTAATTTCATAAGTAAATATACTATTTCTGCTTTTGCTAATATTTGGTTGTTAAGTTTTCGGAGAAATATGTAAAATCTGATTTTAAAACAAAAAAAAGAAGATTTATTTAATATTATAGATGACCGATTACGGATTCGCATATATATATGATCGAAAATTATAGTTTTTTTTTTTTATTGCTTTGAAAATTAATGCGTGTCCATATATAATGTTCTGTACATTTTTTTGTCCACACCATAAAATATATGGTTTTGAATCTTGATAATTATGTAACGACTACATAACACAAACCATCAGTTAGCTACATAACACATAAATACTATGTTCCGGTCAGTTATATATAATACTTTAGTAACTTAAAGTTTTAAAATGAAAAATTTGTAAGAGGGTATGTAAAATACGTATACCAAAAGAACAGAAATACATGCAATTTCCCATTAGTTAGCTAGATAATTAGAGCTGCCGAGTCCGATTCCATGAGAATCGATCGACGTTGATTGTGAATCTCTTTTTGATGAATATCTTATAATTGAAAAATCTATAGATTTGATTCCATATTTTTTTTAAAGGAAAAAAAAAGTAAGACCGTTCAGCCACAAGATAAAGATGATTGCATAGTCTTGTTCAGCGATCTATTTGATAAATAAACATCAAACTAAAGGTGATTGAATAAAAAAAAAAAAAAGCAAGACCACTTTGAATGTAATCGTTTAAATGATTTACATGGATTCCAAAATGTAATGAATATTTGTTAATAAATCGCAAATCAATGAAATATGATGAATCTTTCAGAAATATAAAGTAAATAATGTAATAAATAGGTGTAATGTGATGGTTACATCAATTAACTTATTGCAAACGCTACTTAATTATCATCGTGACCGTTGAATCAAACGTAAATCATGGAGTCTGCTTGTATTAATTAAATAAAGGGAATTTTATTTGTTAATTTGTAATCCAGTTGACTTGAGTTATCTAAATCACTTATCTGTCTCTTTATTTATAAATAATAGTTTTACAATTTTTATTTAACTTAATACTTATATAAATATTTATACACACACTAATATACATACATGACCAAAATTCTCAAAAGTTAAAAACCAAAAACTGTAATTAACCAAAAAAACAAAAAGCTTCATAACTAACTGTACCGTTACTAATAAGCAAATGAGATTTAACGGTCTAGCGCCGTCATACGTTAGCGCGTGAGTCTCACCCCTCCAATCCCATGGGATCTAAGCCTTCGAATGACGTCATATGTTTATGGGGGCCCATTTTCAATATCTTTCAGTTGAAAATCTAAAATAACGCAAGTCAATACTGAGCTCGAATAGACGAGAGCTAGAAATAATTAATTTTACTGAAAATAGTATTCTCTAAATAGTTTCGAATAAGGAAATGCATTTACAGTCTAGGTTTTTGTTAAAAACTTAGGTTTATCTCAAAACTATATAAAAAACCTACAATTCGATTTAATTGTACTTGAGGAATTTGATTTTCATTATTTTAATATTTGACTAGTTCTTGATTAATCATTCAGGATTCAGGAGTTGTAACTTATAACCGCTTGACACTTTCTAATTCTCAATACGTTTTTTAATCAGGGACGTGGGAGCGATTAAGGAGTTCTCCAATAGGAATTGTCCACATGTGCGTTTCATTGTTATTTGTCTAATATAATAAGACACACTTGTCATTAATTTAACAAAAATAGCTAAAACTAATTCATTATAAGTAACCGTGGTTTGAAGAAAAATTAAAGAATTTAAACTCCACTGTAAACAGAAAATAGCGTGTACTTTTGTACTTATAGTACTACTTATCCACGAGACGAATTTAATTTATAGATTAATTTACTAACCTCCCCATATGTGCTAGATGACGCTATCATGGCAGCTATACGATTTGTTCAAGTTTTAGCTGTTTACTATGACTCTATGACAGCTACACGATTTAGTTTGCTAAGAGTAGTTACTATTTTAATATTTACCACCATACATATGAAAATTTTCTTACAAAACTGAGTCCTTGATGTCATAAATTACTAAACATTATATATACTATTATCCAGTTATATATATATACTCTTATTGGATATTTTGTAAAATAACTCAAGTATTAGTTCAACTTTGAAAACTAATCCTTGTCTTAGCCACATGGTTGTGTGTCGAATGTGGGGTTCTCGCCCTAGTTTTTTTTGAAACTCTTCACAGTCGCCATCTAAAAAAATCCTGCTATGACCGGCAGCTCCGATAGCACCGGTGCCGATCATCTGGTCTTCCTTAAGTGTTTTCTCTGTTCTTTGTTCTCGATCGGAGTCGTTTTCGGAGCAGATCTATCGCATTTTTGGGTTATGATGGAATTTGGATTTTAGGGTGTTTCTGATTTCGGCGTTGGTAAGGCCGACGGTGACCGATGGTGTTGGTCCCCTCCTTGGACGATGATGCTCTCTCTGTCATTCACCTCCGCCAATTGGATCTTCTCTAGCCGCGTGGATTCGCAGTTTCAGGTGGTTTCGGGTAGTGGTTGTAGCTTGTCGAAGACATTGGTTGTTGGCTAGAGGTCTCCTTGGTTGCGTCGGAAAGTTTCAGCCGAGTTTCCTCTCCGATTTCCCTCGTTGTCGAATCTGTTCTCCTTAGATTTGTGTTTGCCGTTTTCGTCCGTTTTGTCTTATCTTGGACTTTGGTTTATTGATTAGTATCGCTTGTTTTTAGTGGGGTTTGGTTATGATCTCTGTCTCTTCCTATCCTTGTGGTCCTTACCATGTTCTGTGGTTAGAGTGAGATTAGGATTGCTCGGGTTTGGTTCGTCATTCTGATGGAAGTTCGTTGCGGAGGCATCTACTTGCCTTCTTCTAAGTTTTTCTTGGTGGTTGGTTTCAAGACGAAGCAATGGGCTCGTTCCTTAGCTCTTCTCTTGCGAGGAGGTGGTCAATCTTTAATCTACAGATGGTTAAGGTTGGTTTGCGAGTGTCCGCGTGTAAGAGGTTTGGTTCTTATGTGATGTTTTTTCAATCGGAGGTCAAGGTTTTTACTTTGGTCCTAATTCTCCTCGAGTTGTATTTTTTTGGAGAGCTCACTTTGTTGTGGTTTCTGTGCTCTGTTCGTTTTCACTACTGTGTTCGATTATGTTAGTGCTGGTGCCGGTGTAACTTGTTCTAGGTTCTTCTTCTGTGACTATGATCGAAGTTTTTGTTTGTTGGTACAACTACTACATATTTAGGTTCTAATTGAAAGTCGTGGTGGTGGTTTGGATCAGCAGTTTAGTTCTAGTGGCGTTGATTCATTTGCCTTTTCCATCGGCATCTTTAGTATAGTGTATTAGTCTTTTTACTCCGGAAAATAGTTTGCCGGCATGTATTTCTCTTTTGTTTCCGTTGTTTGGGCTTACGCTTCCTTGTTTGGGTTTTCGGCTTGAGATGGATATGTTTGTAACTCCGAATTCTCTAAGTTTTAATATAATCCAACCAGTTGACAAAAAAAAAAGCCACATGGTTGTGTTGTAATCAGTTTATAATCCGGCTGCAGCTAAAAATGTGATGTTTTAAAACTAGAATATTCTTTTTTTATCTATATAAAGATTCTCCATGAAATATTTCTCTGATAGAAGATCTGTGGTATTTCAATTGTATATTACAATATGGACTTGTAAATAAATAATCATTTTTTCTAGGGCGAACCCTCCCAGGCACGAAGACCAGAAAAATCTTCACCTCCTCCGCGGCTCCAGAATGGCACATCAACACCGATATTTCTCCGGCCGTTCATCCCCCTAAATTCAGTGACACCTCTCGGAACCTCATCAAAGCCCTGAAAATTTTCTCTCACCGTTTAAGTGAAGAACCCTTGCTTACCTTCTCGTCTTTTTGAAGTTTTTCATGCCGCCGATGAAATTAGCCATGTTTTCATCTTTCGTCTCGGGTATGGATATGTGTTCGTGGACCTCGACGGCTCTGTTCGTTCTCGCTCATAGTAAGGTACTGCTATTTTCAAAACCGTCAGAACCTCTCCAACCATCGAAATTGTCAGATCCACCGATACCACCGGATCCACCGGTACCACCGGATCCACCGGTACCACCGGATCCACCGGTACCACCGGATCTTCCGCCTCTTCCTCTTTGTCGCTTACCGGGCTTCTATAGATCTAACGCCAGCCCCTTGACAAATCTCCTCTACTCTTTCAATGTAGCCACAAGGAGCTCCATAGCTCCGGAGAGCTTTCCTAGCGGTTTTAACGGCGGCTGTCCAACCCACCGACACGCTTCCTCCTCCACCACTGCACTAACCATCTGAGGCTTCCCATCCCAGTTTCAATCAGCCATCCATTGTGGTGATGTGATGATGAATTTGAGCTCTTGTGAATTTTTAGTGGACTTTTCAATGCCCAGTCCGTTGAGGTCCATGGTCTCTATTTAAACTTTCTCCATATCGGGCATGGAGAGATCTTTATCACCCTCCTTCCCTTCCGGGAAGAGATCGTTTCCACCTTCCTCTCTCCATGGGGAGAGAATTTTTCCATCACGTCCCCTTTCTATGAAAGGTGGTTCTCGCTCGGTCGCAATACCGAGGATAATTTCCGACATACTCATCGTTTTGTCTTTTTGTGTAGCGGTCTTCATGGGGCCAAAAAAAAAGCAACCGGTTTCGTTTCGACTTGATTCGGAGATGAGGATGGTATTCAACGTCACACTGTAAAGTGACCAAGTTTCAATATTCCGGCTATGCCGTGAATTTTCTACCGACGCATTTGAGTCTTGTCTTAAATTCGCTGTCAATCTTCTATGAAAAATTATATATTTTTTCTATTATAGCTTATTTTATTTTAACAATCAAATAAAATGATGCTTTTCCTCTTCTCCATGTAGTCTCGAATTTTAGGTAATGAAATTAAGAGTTGTAAAAAAAAAAAAAAAACCAAATAATCTAACGGAATTGAACGTATACACATTTGTCTGTAACAAAAACTGTAGTTTAATGGTAAACTTTCTCTTTCTGATCCCAAAAACAAAAAAAGATGGTAAACTATTAATAATTTTAAAAAAAGAGTTTATGAATGTTGAATTTTTGATCTTTAGGTGTAAGCGAAAACATTCTCCTCAGACACAAATGTATTACGTGGATCTTTGCGTTGGCTATGGTGCGGTCTTGTGTACCCAAGTAACGGTAACTTCTGTTTGCAGCCGTTGATTTTGTTTCCAAATTCGAAAGCTCGCTTTCTCGTTACTCCACGTGTAATGTTTAAGCGACAAAACACTTGATCGTGTCAAGTTTCTGGGTGTGGTATAATTGACATATGCACACTTGGCGGGGTTGAAAATACTGATTAGACAATGACCATAATACCCACCGACTAAACATAGAGAGACTCAAAGACAAGGGTACAATGGTCATTTTGATGTAATCAGACAATCAACATGATCTGCTTAAACACAAAATCTATATGGTCCCCAAACATCGGTTATTAAGTGATTGGCGATGGCGTATATCAACGGTCACAGATATCTCACATCTCACCGTGAGAAGTGCCTGACCGTTGATCTAACATCAACTTAGCATTAGCAATATAACTTCTTTATCTTCTTTTTATTTTTAAAAGTTAAAAATCGGATAATTGTAAAGAAACAACAAAAAAACTTTACAAAACTATGCATGTTTGTATATAAGTGTGTGCATGCATCTTGTTTTGTCATGCTTATTTATGTATATGTTTTGTTTTGTTTTGTTTTCTTCTGTTTTATTGTGGTCTTTAATAAGTGAGGATCAATCCAAAGACGAGACTTGGGTCAATAAATAGTTTGATAGGGATTGCATGCAACTACCCCCAGCTTAGAGCTATTTATTCACAATTTGGTCATCATAATAAAATTTTGATGATACATGTAATTAAAGAAAGTGTTCACTAGCCAATTAGTATACGAAACGAAACTGACTGAATTTGACGTGTTCTTATTTACAAACGTGCAACTCTGAATTTGTACGCTTATTTATCTGCATAAAAAAGTTTTAAATATTTAACCATTTTTCGTTTGTGGGTTTGTCATCTGCACAATAAGTACATGTATTTGAATTGGTTGTCGTCACAGTTAAAAATTTTCAATTGTATAGATGTCAAACTTGCAACTTTTCATGTTTTTTATGAGCTAAAAATGATAAAATTTTATAGAATATAAATATTATTGAGTTGTATTGATATAAGATCATATGATGTATATAAACAGTGATTGGTATTAACATATTGCTAATTTTCCTAAACACATAATAGAAATATACTAAAAACAATATTGAAATCTAGAATATTCAAGGCTTTATCCTATATGATTTATTTCATAGTCAGATTTTGATGACTCAAAATAGATGGTTCACAAAATACACATCTTGTTTTCAAGTTATCTCCAATAAAAAGAATTGTAATGAACCACCATTTGATCAAGTATATGATTGAGAGTTTAGGAAAATATTAGTAAAAAATAAGTTGAGAGAGATGTAGATTTTAGAGCATTTTTATTGATGAGATATTAAAAAAAATATTTCACCAAAAATATTATATTAGTATTTTTAATATAGTTTTATTAAATAATTAATTTTAATGTATAAAAAATTGAACCAATTATGTGGAAACAATTCTCATGTCAGTTTCTCAAAAATATTTCATAGTTTCGCATGAGAAACTTTTGTAATTCTTTCTTTTCTTTTTTCAAGTTTTTTTTAATATGAGAACTCTATTGGTTTTATGGAGGTGTTCGAGCATATTCGCATATATTAAATCTGGATTATAAATATTGTAAAGACTTTAAAAACTCTCAATAATTCTTAAATTTTAATTTCAGTTTCATATTACCTTTCAAATTAGAGTAGAATCATGCGAATGCTAATTTTAGCGATTCCAAATAGTGAGTTACCCATAGTTTAAGTACAACGCTAAGCTTGGTGAATTACATTTTACATATTATAGATTTGATATTGAATATAATAAAAAGACTATACATGAACAAATGATCCCGAATCTGGAGATAATGGAAGACGACGTCCAAATAAAAGATGAAGGCAAGTTAAATTGAGGAAAAGGATTAAAATGTGGGGTTTGCTAATCTTTACAAATTAAATGAAGAGGACAAAGAAAAAATTAGGGTCATTCATCAATCGTTTTATTGGGTATTGACACGTCAATTTCTTAGAGGGGTGTCTATATATGAACGTAGCCTTGCATGTAAATGTGTGATCGTTTCCCTTTTAGATGGGGCAAACTAATGTCGTTAATGTGTTTAATTTCAAAATTGACCATACATGACAATAATTATTTCAAACTTAATAGTACCATGCATAATATATTCTATAGCCAAAAGTATTTATAGGCTATATTACTTTATATAGCCAACAGTACTGACTATAGGTAATAAGCAATGATGAAATTTTTAATTTTACATGGTCGATTTTTCAAAAGTCAAATCTTATCTGATATAATAAATCTAGCAATTGATGTTCTAAACTGTGATCACTCGAATTGGATTGGTATAATATAAGAAACTGAGCTAGGTATACACAGCATCTTTGTACTTTATACAGATTATATTAATTAATGCAAATGGACTCGCAACAGTATTCCGTGAATCACCTCAAAGATATCGAACAAATAAGAGAGATGTGGTTAATTATATATCATTTGGCCACCGTGGACGTTTTAAGTGGTAGAAAATTCCAGATTTTCACATTATTCCAAAAATTAATCTGGATAAAAGTTTAAAATTCCCACGGTTCCGGATTTTTATATTATTCCGGAAATTAGTCTGGACAAAAGTTTAAGATTCTAATGGGTAACAAAAAAAATATATATATTTGAGATTTTAAGAAATCGTCTAAAGTTTAAATAGCATACGTGAAAATATATGTTTATCAATAATGTATCTCTATTAATGAAACAGAAAAAAGCATTGAAGTATCCAAAAAACCATTAGACACAAGACACTCAACCCAATTCCATATCAAATAATTATTATTTTTTGTTTTTTTGTTTTTTGTCCCTTCAATCCTAAATTCACAATCTTCCCATATACTTCTGCTTTTATAAAAAAAAAAAAAAAATTCTCTCTGAAACAAACCACACTAAATAGCTTATGGTTGTCATATAATTTCTAAATTTCCAACCGTACACAAACAAAATTACGTTAGGTTTGATATGTTAGAATTTCACACATTGAAAATGGAAATATTTTAACAATAATATATAAAAAATATAAACCTTTCAATTTATTACCCATTAATTTTAAGTTGAAAATGCATAACATATATTTTGTTCTTTTTTATTTTATTTTAAATTTATATTTTTTTCTTTACAATTGAAAAGAGAAGATCAAACATAATATAATTATATATCTAACTTTGAGTTTGGTGTGGATTATTCAATTATTTATCCAACTTTGAGTATGGTGTGGAATTATAGCTCGTATATACTTAAAAAATAATCCATGATAAAAAGAATATGTTAACACCAAATTTAGAATTTCCCGATTATAGTACAAAAAATACCGTAAAACTGTTTGCCCACGTCTTTCTTTTTTTTCACAAAATGACGAACTGAAGAGGACAGAAAGACAAAAGCTGATTATTGAATTTGTGTTGTCTTCAAAACATTTAATGATTCTCGATATATATATGACCAAATTAAGTTTAGTCCCAAAGCTATACATTGGTATTGTCTGGTCAATGCTTAACTTTTTTTTTTTGGGTCAATGCTTAACTTTGGATCATTAAATAATGTCCCTAATTATTTCTGTCGACAAATGATAATGAAATGAAAGCTTTGACGAATATTGTCTCTGCTTTATTTTAATATAAATGAAAACTACAAAAGAAACTTATACACGGAAATGAAAAATAGATAGATTTTATGTCGTTTAATATCTTTTTGAGTTATACACTTACACATTATAATTTAAAATCCGTCTAGTCGTAAATATAAAAAAAAAAAAATAATTTAAGAACTGATATCATTCAATCGTTTAAGACTAACAAATTTCACTATCAACAAATTGACAATGACTAATTCACAATAAACGAAGTTAAAAAAAAAGAGACTAATCCACAATAAACATCATACAATTTCTTCAAGAACCTCAGGAAATTTTCAATTTAAAATCTCTAATATATTGTATAGTTTAGGGATTAAAACCAAGTTTCAGATATCATTTCATTTAATTATTGGTCAACCGTTGGATAAAAAACATCCACTATACTCCCTAGATATTCTTTTCATCATTTTATTTTTGTTTCAAAATAAATAATTTTATGTCATTTTCATCAATACAAAAAATATATCAACTTTACTTATTTCTTCCTGCAATTTGTTGTTGTTGTTTTGATTATTGTAATAATATAAGAATTTTAAAATGGTTTAGCAGATTTTTAAATAATTGTGCATTCAAATATGAAAGGGAGAGAATATTTATGTACGCTTATATAAAAAATTTGTGATGGCAAATTTTGTTTCTTGTAATTTTTTTACAAAACATTATATTAGATGGCCTAACCCACTTCTGCTTAACAATTTGAATGATGATCAATAGATTCGATGCCATGATCTTAATCAGAAAATCAGAATAGCTACATGTCGCATTTTGTTGACGGTGGGTCAAAAGCTCCTCTATAATTGAAAATTCCTCTTTTAAAAAAAAATCTTATTATTAATTTTTTCCTTTTTTCTCGAAAGAATATTATGGAAGTCTAAACTACACTGTCCGGATACATATGGATCACATTAAAACTTTTGTCGATACTATTATGATATACTTTGACTTATTAATAATCATATCAAATTAACAATAGTAATATGTATATTCCGATTAAACATGTCATAGATTTTGGAAGTAACGATCTCGAATCAAAATTTAAGTTATAATGCTGAGGATGAAATCCTTTTGGAGACTGAGTGAGAAAAGTGGTGGATCTTTTACTTGGGTACAATTATTGAAACTCAGGTTCTTAACAAAAAAATTCATCTCTTGCAAAGTTGGTAATGGAAAGGACTGCTCATTTTGGTTCGATAATTGGATACCATATGAGCAGCTACTAACCTTCATTGGGTTTGAAGGACCGAGAATCTACGGTATCCCTATAGACTCAAAGATCTCTTTTGCGGTTACGGAAAATGGTTGGAATTTTAGAGGGGCTCGTAGTGAGAGTGCGGCTTCTCTACTTTGCCATTTGACAACAATTAAACTAAAGGAAAGAACAAGAGACAGATTCAAATGGAGAGATGGTATTGGTCCCAAAAAGACAATTTCAGATTCTCACTTGCTAGGCAACAAACAACATTTTCCTTCACAAGTTGAGTGGCACAAAGAGATATGGTTCTTTGGACACATCCCTAAACATGCTTTTATTCTTTGACTAGCTTGTCTAAATAGACTTTCTACTAATTCTAGACTGGCTAACTATGGTGTTATCGAAAATAGCACATGTGTGTTATGTGAAATCTACAATGAAACAAGGGACTGTCTACTTCTGAATTGTCCTTATAGCCAAGATGTGTGGCGACTGGCCTTTCAAAGGTTGAATGCTCCTTTTATGGGCTTTGGAACCTGGACTGTTTTTCAAAGATGGCTAAAGAGATCATATCCAAATGCTTCATAGAATAATTTGAGGTTTCTAATGGCTCAAACTGTTACATATTCTCTCTAGAAACAGAGGAATGATCGCATATTCTCAAACAAACAACTCTCTACAGAGATACTCTTCAAAAAGACAAACATAGGAATCCGTGATGCTTGTTTGGCTCTAAAGGACAGACTGAGTTTCAAAAGATTGCCTAGGACTGTGGTTTAGAGAAACCTAATCCTCTTTGTAATGTAAATTTTCTCTTTGATCACTTTCTTGGTTTATGGCCGAAGGTACTAACTATATATGCTTTACTTTCTACTTTCTCCTAATGTAATTTCTTAGTAAAATGAAATACGACCAGAAATTTAAAGAAAAAAATAAAAATTTAAGTTATAATGATCGCTGGACTTCACAGAATCACAATGCATGCTATATAATTTCTTCAAAGGTGTTGACTCTTGCTCTTCTCCGTTTTTAAGATATGTATGGGGCAATCTCTTGAGACAATTAGATATGGTTGACTTTTTCATTTCTCCATGCTCGATATTCGAAATCTACTAAATTAAAGTAAGATCTATCAAGAAAAATAAAAGAGTATGCAAGATATGGCGCAACCTGTTATTTTCATGGAAAACCGAATATAAATATACAATTTTTTAAATAAAATATGTTGACAGAGAATCTAGCAACTTTTTTCAACTTTGCCACTCAAGAAAAAATATTAGCTAATACAACTTTTTAGTAAATATCATTGTAGTCAGAGATATGCATTTAGTATACGATCGATCTCGAATTTTAACCAATAGTATTAGACATGATATCAATAGATGTATTCGATGTTTTATGCGTACCTATGCATGCCTAATATACAGGGATGTTAAAAATAGGCTTTTACCCAGTGGATATCCGAAACCCGGAAAAATTATAAACCCATGAATCTGTTCTTTCCATATGATAAAATATGGGCTTAAAATGGGTGGGTCATACACAAATAGTGTTTTACTTATTGGGTTTCGGGTATCTACGGTTTTTTTTTTAAATTGAGAAACTCTTTAAACGACGTCATTTTCATTCTTCTCTAAACAACACAAAATAGGGTAAATTGGTTTACGCTCGTCTTTCTCCTTCATTGCGGCTACTCCGACGAGGAATCAGACACAACTCGTTGATTCCGCCATTTCTACTAGACTGTAAGTTGTTCGGTTACAACTCGATGCGTGCTTGATTGGGTTTTCGATTCCGTATCGTGCTGTTTCGTTTCGGTCTCTAGTTTGGCTTCGTTGCTTCGATTTCGTGTTGTTTTGATTTCGATGCTGCATTTCGATCTGGGTGACTTAGGTTTGGTTTCTTATATTCTCGGATCTGAGACCGTCCGTATGTTTTGATTGTGCTTTAATTTTGGGGTTTGGTCATGTAAAACTTGTTGTTTATATTTGATTTCGAGCTTGGGTCCCTTAGAATGTGTTCATCGTTTGTTTTGATTATGTTTCTTCTCTTATTGTTGACAACCACAGAAATAAGATTTTTGATTTTGCTATTTAGTATTAAGCACGTGCTTTTGATTTTAGTTTGTGGAATCTTAAGCACATGCTTTTGATTAGAAATTGGTTTGTGGAATCTTAAGCGCATGCTTTTGATTTCGTTACACATGCTTTCTTTGGATTTTTAGTTTAATCTAATTTTTAGTTAAAAGGTGACAGAAACCAAATGCAATGATTATGCTTTTGGGAATTTTGCAGAATGGATTTGCAGTCTTTAGAAACAATATCAGTTCTTAATGCTGAGAATGAGCACATGACAATGATGGAAGAGGATGAAACTCAAGGAGGAGACAATGAAACTGAAAGAGGAGAAAGTGAAACTCAAGGAGCAGAACTTGAAACTCAACTTACCCAAACGGTATTTCACTCTAATAAATACTTAAAGGCTAATGTCTGGAAGGAATTTATACCTGTAGAACAACCAGAGGAAGATGGAAAAAAAAGAGATCGTTGCATCCATTGTAGTAAGAAGTTGATTATAGAAACTAGTCAAGGAACATCAGCCTTAAAGCGCCATTTAAATTGCTGCCCAAAGAGACCTCCTGATTTGAAAGGAGAAAGGAAGTATGATCATAAAGTAGATCGTGCTATGGTTAGTGAGATAATCATTTATCATGATATGCCCTTTCGATATGTTGAGTATGAAAAGGTTAGGGCTAGAGACAAGTATTTAAATCCGAATTGCCAACATATATGTAGGCAAACTGGTGGGGTGATGTGTATAAGAGGTATGAGTTAGAGAAAGAAAAGGTGAAAAACTGTTTGTAGAACACCAAGGCCGAGTTTGTTTAACAACAGATTTGTGGACAGCTCGCAGCACAGTGATGGGTTATATATGTTTAACAGCTCATTTTGTTGATGATAGTTGGAGATTAAACAACAAGATTCTAATTTTTTGTGATATGAAATCTCCACACACTAGTGAAGAAATAGTTAGTAAAATTCTTGGTTGTTTGAAAGAGTGGGGTTTAGAGAAAAATATACTCTATCACTTTGGATAATGCTACTAATAATAATAGTATTGTGTTTGACCTCGGTTATTTTGTATTCGGTTATGTTATTTTGAATTGATGAAGAAAATCAGAGTCTTTGAGGGCCACTAATATTGGATTTTTTTTAATCAATTAAGCGATCAGTTAAAGCACACAAAATTTGTGATTTTTTTCTTAAATTAATTTTTGGTCTATTAAAAAAATATATGATTACATAGTACAAAAGTATTACAAAAATCAAAAAAAATTTACTCAACACCATCGGGTACCCACTGATAGATCCGAAATACAGTAGATTTATTTCGGGATCGGTTTTCGAATTATAAATTTCAGGCTCAAATCGAGTTTCGGGTATATGATGGACGGGTTCATTTTGGATTCGAACTAAACCAAATTATTTTACCCACTTTAACATCCCTGCTAATATAGATCGATACATTGACATTTTCTTTTTGTGTTTCTTTTTTTCCAAATAAATCATTGACATTGAAAAGAAAATAAGATTAATTAATCAAGATAGAACATTGAAAAGAACAAAATGAATCTAGTCTTTAGCTAAAGCACTGATGAATTAAAATATTATAAAATTAATATTCGATCGCATAGTCTAATCTAAATGAAGATTTGATTCTGATAATTAAAGTGTATTGATGGAGTCACATAGACTCAACTTGCATGCAAAGTCTCTCTATGTCTCACCTTGAAAAATTCCCCAACCAAAAACTTTTGCATCATTCTCTTTTTCTCCCATAATCTCATCTCTCTATCTAATATATTTATATTTACACTTTGGATACTTGTTAATCAACTAGAGTTTGAATATGTATCAAATAAAACTTTCGACTGCATTGATCCATGTCACTTTTTCATTATACCAATATAAATGTATGCACAATATCAACCGATCAGTTTTAAGATGGATAAACTTTCTGATAACAAAATTTCAACAAATCTAACTCGGATCAATCAAACAATCACTAAAGTAAATTCAAAGTTGAAAACCCTGAAATGGACTATTCGCACACACATAAAATCAAACCTTTACATAGTTGTAAATTTATAGTGAGTTGCAAACTGTGGCTACATACTCATTTTGTTTTTATTTTACTTAATTTATGATCTAAATCATAACTAATCTTTTTATTTTTTTGACATTGTAACTTAGAAATGTATAGCAAAGGATATATATATACAACCAACTCTGTATGCTAACTATCAATCGTCTCTCAAAACTTAGCAAACTCACAAAGTACAAAATAGTACTAGAACTCAAGATAGTAAAGCTTGTCAAAACCCAAACATATAGGCTCAATATATTAAAGCCCATAGATACAGAGTTTATTAAAAGCCCATACAGTTATAGCTTCAAGCGACGTCGTATTGGATGTGCATTTTTAGTCTGCCGACATTATTCAATTTTATAGTTAAATATAGATTGATTTATGTCTCGATTCAGAATCAAACCAATGATGAATTTTCTTGTGCAGATTGATATAATCTTGAGGGGCTGAGTGAACCTTTTTTTTATCTTCCTTATGCTTTTTAGTCTGCTGCCTCTGGAGTGTAACCATAGAAAAGGAATTAGATTTGGAGCAAACCCATATGGTACCAGTAGTTATAAGGCTCTGCAAATGAATAATATATACAAGTTGTATATCTCATCAAACAGTGATACCAGATTAATCTCTTGACCATATTCTAAATACATGAAACTGAAAAGCAGCGATCAATGTGGATGCCCAACCTTACAATTTGCTACAGCCCAAAGATTGATAGATCAATGTTTTTCAAAGGAAGAAAAGAGAGCAAACACATAAATATCACACTACTGATAAGTATATAGCTTGAGCTTCCTGAAATCACCTTTTCGCGAGCCATTTTCAAGGGCTTCGGTTTGTTCTCATTTGCTTGATGCGTTTTGTTCATGTGATACAAGATATCAAAAAGACAAACTAAAACAAGGTCATGCTTATATTTTAAAAAGGCCACAAAATGGTAAAGAAATATTATCTCTTCTATATTCTTTACTAATTACAAAAGAATAGAACAAGCCACAAGAAAATATCAGAAAATTAAGTAGCATGTATTGTGTTCTGGCCAGCTTCCATATATCCATAACTACCATTAGTGATGCCAGATGCTATCTTACCAAAACAACTCAAGAATCATATATCGCCGGATAAGTTTCATACCGAGCAAGGCTCAGGAACCTCCTTGAAATCCGGACACCATTGATAACTAACTTTGAAAATCAAAAGCAACATGGCTATCATCACCCAACTAGTTCACTTCTACTATAATATGAAACCAGATAATGCAACTATGAGTCTAACCATTCTTCCATTTCGCAAATCCGAAATATAAAACCCTAGAGTTAACCATACATTCAATTGATATTTCCTCAGAAGAAGACGGGAAATCAATACAGTATAACCAAATACGACCACAACCATCGTAGATGAATAAATTACCCCAATCAGAGCTCGGGTCACGGGAGACAAGAATGCGCAGTCGCTGGAAACTTGACATTAGTGAGTTAACTTGTTAGATTTCTTGTTAATTCTATTCAGTTTTAAACTTTCTTCTACTTGCCGTAATTTGGTACACGAGTAACAAATGACTTCAAAAACATATGTAGAGAGATAAAATAATACTCCAGAAAAAAGAAAAAGAGAGACTCCTACGCCATCAGAAACCGATGGTCCAATAGTTGAGCAACCGCAACCGTTCCGCATTCTACCGGGTCTCTTGCAAAACAAACACTCAAAAATGACTTTGCAGTATCGGGCAGAGGAGATCGTAGAGGCCATCTTACGTTCAAGATAATGAGCGATATGTTCAAGGGTGCAATTCTTCTTGCACCACAATGGTTTGTTCGTGCACATCTTTAACACTAAGCAAACTACAGCCTATGGGCTTCCACAAGCTTTCCCTCAATCACAGATTCATGTGATATGTTTTACTACTCCACCACTCATTGTCACAAATTCTTTTGGACACCCAAAATCAATTATTTTTGCCTCTTCCAACTCATCTCCTTCACGAGAGAAAAAAAGCACATTGTGTGAGTGTAGATCTCCATGAACAAACCCGATCCCATGGATTGATCCAAACCCTACTATAATCATTCTTGTAAAACTTCTAACCATTTATATTAGTAATCCATTCGGGTACATTTTAATATTCTCTTAAAGATTACCACCACTCGCATACTCCATGCAAAACTCAAGCAATATTTACTTCTCATACAACGATTTGGACCACTCTAGTTTTGCTTCTGAGTTTATCTATCACCTCAAATTCTTTCGAGGCCTTCTCAGAATCTGAAATCCTAAAATTTTTCCTTACATAGCGTACCACATTCCCAGCTGGTGTGGGAAATTCCATGAGCTCCAAGAATATGTGTTCTTCGTTGTCAGAAGGAAGAAGATTTACTACTTGCCCACTGGTTCTCTTAAAATAAAGCTTATTCTGCGAAGATATTTGGAATCCTAGTTCTCTTAAAACTAGGAGAAGAAGATATTCCAAAATCCAGAGACATGCTTAAGAAATTGAAGAGCGAGTTTGAAGCAAATATGTCAATGAATTTGAACACATGTACTATACTCACATGTGTTGTTCCAGAGGCGATGAAATGCATCGGCATAATATTTCGCATCAGCTCGCTCTTAAAATCCAGCTTATTCTGCGAAATATCTAGAGCCAGTGAGTCAATGCAAAATATTCTCCCGATGCATTTCATCGCCTCTGGAACAACATATGTGAGTATAGTAGATGTGTTCAAACCCATTAACATATTTGCTTCAAACTTGTTTTTCAATTTCTTAATCATGTCTCTGGATTTTGGAATATTTTCTTCTCCTAATTTTAAGAGAACTATGATTCCAAATATCTAGATATTTCGCGGAATAAGCTGGATTTTAAGAGAACCACTGGGCAAATAGTAAATTTTCTTCCTTCTGACAATGAAGAACTCTTGGAGCTCATGGAATTTCCCACACCAGCTGGGAATGTGGTACGCTGTGTAAGGAATAAATTTAGGATTTCAGATTCTGAGAAGGCCTCAAAAAAATTTGGGGTGATAGATAAACTCAGAGGCAAAGCTAAAGTGGTCCAGTGCGTGGGCGTGGGAAAGTCGTTGTATGAAAAGAAAACATTGCTTGGATTTTACATGGAGTATGCAAGTGGTGGTAATTTTGAAGAGAATATCAAAATGTATCCGAACGAATTATCCATAGAAATTGTTAGAAATTTTACAAGAATGATTATAATAGGGCTTGAATCAATCCATGGGATCGAATTTGTTCATGGAGATCTACATTCACACAATGTGCTTTTTCTCTCGTGAAGGAGATGAATTGGAAAAGGCAAAAATCATTGATTTTGGGAAGTCCAAAAGAGTTGGTGAAAATTGGTGGTGGAATAATGAAAACACTTTATTAAGGGCTGCCGAGTACATGTCGCATGAGTATGTGATTGAGAAAAGGCTTGTGGAAGCCCATGATATATGGGTTGTAGGTTGCCTAATGTTGCAGATGTGCAAGAACAAACCATTGTGGTTTTCCTGGACCCCAAGGGCTCTCCCAACTTAGTTCATCAGATTTCGCAACCTTCCATAGTGAAAAGTTACTAGGATCAACAGCAACACACTCACTAGCTTGAGTATGTGCCAATAACTGCCCAGACAATTGACCTTAGTTTGGTGAAAACATCACCATCTACGACATACCCACATTCCTTTTCAATGATCGATAGCAAGGACGCAAATGAATCATAATGAGAGCTATAGCTACTTCCATTATATCACATCTTTCAAGCAAAAAGGAAACCAAACAAGAAGAAAGAAGACAGCAGCATACCTTTACTATCATCTCTATGATGTGCTTCATATGCACAGTGACACGAGGCTGGTGGGTGGGAAGGAAGCAGTGAAGAGCACCCATATCTACAAGATACTCCTTGTAAAAGCGACTGCTGTAATCTAGCGGGTTCTGCCCACACTTGTTAGTTTTTTCGATTACCCGCACAGAACCGGTATTCAGCATAATCGTCAAGGAAACAAGCCATCTACCCGTATCAAAGGAAATCAATCTCGCTGTTATCTCTGCAATAAAGTTTCTATTCCATTATCTCTGTAACTAAGTTGTGTAAATCTTGGAGCAACAACATATACACGGAGAGAACAACATCCAAGCTTTGACAGGATACAAAGAAGGGAGGAAGAGGAAACTCGAACCAAGTAAGGGAAGAGAAACAAATTACCAAAGGATAAAAGAACCAATTCCAATACCACAAACGGAGGAGAGAGGAGGCGAAGCAGCCGCCGCCGGAAGTCTTGGGCGGAGACAGCGATGAGAAGAATCAACACCGATAACCAACTTTAAGAGACTCGTCCTCAAAACCTCACCGGAGGCTAAGCCGTAACCCTTGACATCGAGGCCCAAACAAGACTACTGCTACAGAGCTACAGAAGAGGCGAAGAGACTGCAAAGATTCTTGAAACAAAGCGAGAAGAAGAAGAAGATTCCAGATCTACCCACAATCTGCAAGGAACACCCATCAAAGAGGATTTAAAGAAAGAAGAGCAAGAGGTGATCCCGCTCACGGTGGCGGTGAGATAAACCGGCCACCGGAGAGGGAGATCGAGCAAGTTTTGTTGTCGGCGGCTAGGGTTGGGGTTGGGAGAGTTTTACGGGAACGATTGGCCTTTCCTTTTTTTTTTTTTTATTGTGTATTATTGGCATTGTTTGATTGGTGTTTTTTTCCTGTCATTATGTTTCCTTTGGTTGTTTCTTTTGGTCTGTGTAAATTCGCATTAAAATGGTTTATTTATTATAGTTATATCCTCGTTTGCTCTATCTTCATCAAAAACAAACTTAAAAGCATATGCCAAATCGGTTAGATACTAATAAAATTATACATAGAATATACCATCAGAATATAATACAGTTGATGTTATCAAATCTTCATAGAAAATCAAATCAATGTACTATAAAAACAGAGTCGAATCCGGAAAAAAGAAAAAAACATTATTCACTCTCTCATTTCAAGTTTTATAGTCACAAACCTAAAACAATGGAGAACAATAGGTTTATTCTCTGTTCTATGTGTCTCTTAAATATGTCTAAATCTCTCGTTTTCTCCGGTTTACACCTTCTACGGTAGAAGGCAACTCCGGTTTAATCCTGAGGGTCGGTTTAAGAGTCTCAATGCCATTAATTAATTGAATTTGTCACTTTGTGTTATAAACGTCAAACAGAAATAATAAAAGAGAAAGAGCTAGTCTTTGGGTGAATATGTCTGAAATACAGTAATCTCAAGATTCTCAGATTTTCCCCTACTGTTTGAATGGGAACAATTAGGTCTAGTGTTCTTCCAAAGGATTAGGCTGAGAGCTGCAAGGGAGGAAGGGCCTCCACACAGTGTCTGGTTTAGGCTGCGAGCTGCAAGGGAGGAAGGGCCTCCACACAGTGCCTGGTTTAGGCTGCGAGCTGCAAGGGAGGCAGGGCCTCCACACAGTGGTTGGTTTACGCTGCGAGCAGGGCCTCCACAGAGTGTCTTTTCCAGAAATATCCATGAGGGAGATTCCTTTAACTGCCAACGAATCTCTAATCTCATCGCTTCTCTCAAACTCTTTCATCTTCCGCTTCATTTTCCTTTCTTCAATCTTCTGGAATACTTCTTCTTCTCCTAAGCCTGCTCTTGCTAATGCCTTTTGTTTCATCTCTTTCAAAAACTCTGCGTAGCTTAGAGGCGTGAGCAAACCAAGCACATCAAGAATTCCCCTCGCTGCTTTCTCGACCTCCACAAGTGACACAGCCAACGACATCCGCTGCTGCCACTGCTGCTTCTGCATTTTCTTGAGCTTGGTGTTTGAAACGTTGATGAATTTCATCGCCTTTTGTAACGCGCCTGTGAGTATAGGAGATGAGTTCAGGTCGTCTGACATTTTTGCTTCAAACTTGCTCTTCGCTTTCTTAATTACGTCTTTAGCTTCTGAAGTCTGCTCAGACATTCCGATCTTCCCAGGATTGATTGGCTTCAAAATCTCCTTCTTTTGAGTCATCGTATTGTACAACTTCAAATCCGCCTTCTTCAAAACCTCCGACATCGTATTCTCCGACTTCAAATCCGCCTTCTCCGACTCCATATCGACCTCCATCTCTCAGCCCGCTTGGAATAAGATGAGAAATATCGAAGATGTATATATTGACCTATTTGCTCACTTTTTTCCTAAGCCTTATAAGGGTTTCCACTAAGACTCTATCGGCCCAAAAATAAGCCCACAACGAGGTCAAATTTGCAGATTTAAAATCTTCTTATCTTCCGAGGAATTTTTTATATTTAGACAAATTTTCTAATTATATTTTAAAATTTGTAATTACTTTAAAATTAATTATATTTTACATTAATCATTATCTAATATCTTTACAAAATCTACAAAAAAAAATCTAAAGATATGCTTTCTAGATTTTACATTAATCATTAGTTAATATTAATTTTTCAAATCCTAACTTCTTTCGATTAATTTATGCATACGGTTTAACACCATACAAGAGTTGTGTGAGTCGTGAGAGTCGGAAAAAAAAAACAAAATACAAGAGTTTATTAATTAAAAAAATATTAGTTAATATTTGTTTTTTAAATTAAAAAAAAAATATATATTTTAAATTGATTAGGGACAAAAATGTCATTTTAACAATAAAAAAGTATATTTCAAAATTTTAAAAAATTTAGTATAGATTTCAAATTACTAATAAAATTTAGGGTATACAATCCAATTTTCTTTTTTTTTATATTTAGACAAATTTTCTAATTTACTATTAGACTGTTTTTGATGGGTTTTTTCGTCATCTTGGTCGATTATATTGAAAATTGGATCAGAAAATACACATAAGATATGTTAAATGGGTTTTCATCATTCTTCTTGTGTGTGTTCCTCTTAATATCAATGTTTTGTCACTAAACCCAACTTAGTTCTTGTCTTGATCAATTTACATATATATGATTCTCTGCCTTTTGATTTTTTATTCATCCAAATCAAGTCTTAAAACTTTACTACTAAGCTACAAAGCATGATAAGTACTTACTTACTACTTAAAACAGAAATTATAAAGACTAATAACCGAGAATATACCACTTTCTTCTAAACACAATTTATACAGACAGACAAAACCATGAGATTTCAGCTCAAAATCCCCGTTGATGTCGACGAGTCATTTTGTTGGATCGAACACCTCTATATCCGTGGCTCGGTTCATCGTGATGGATACATCGGCTTCAGACCGGTAAATATCGATTTTTTTGAATTATGTATCCAATCTCTCTATTGATCTTTTAGTCTCCAAAAGACTTAATATGTTTCTTCATGACCAAAAATCCCACCATGGGTAATTGCTGCTAGATTGGTCCAAGAGAGTAGTATCTGATTTGAAACCTCCCCAATCATCAGATGATGTCAAGCAACTATCAGCTGGTTCAACAATGTTCATTAACTGATCTGCTTCTTCCTCAAACCCACCAAAATACTCTCTCTTGATGTTGTTTTCAGCATCATCATGATGATCACACAAAGCCCCATGATGACCCTTGTCATACATCTCAATCTCCGGTCTAACCTCCTCCGGTTCACGACTCGGATTCTCTTCGTTTTCGGATTCATGATCCGTGCTGCTTAGAGCCACCACCGCTTTATCACCACAACACTCCCTTTCCTCCTCCTCCTCTGTTTTCTTCATCGCCTCGTTTAGTGTCTGCAACTGCATCAAGTTATAACAAAACAACTCATCAAAGATCTATTCTTTGCTTCAATAAACAAACAAAACAGAGCTTTTTTATCACCTTATCATTCCCTAATTGCAGTATTTAAGCATTAAAGCAAAGTTTTTTTATCAAATCATCTAATCAATCTCCTTAATTAGCCATGTTAAGATAAAAAAACAGAGTTTAAACATACCTCAGAGACTAAAGCTAGCTTTTCTTTCTTAAGGGACTCAAACTGAGAAGCCAAGTTGTTGTAGTTTTGTTTGAGAATGTTGTACTCTGTCTCGAGCTGCTTTGATTTCCAACGAGCTCTCTTGTTCTGAAACCATATAGCCACTTGCCTCGGTTGCAACCCAAGCTCTCTGGCTAGTTGAACCTTCTTCCTTGGCTCAAGCCTTGTCTCAGACTCGAACATCATCTCAAGTGACTTGATCTGTTCGTCACTAAACCTTCTCTGATTGTTATTGTTGTGATTGCTCTTCTTCATCTTCTTCATGGACATGAATGGATCTGATGACATCATCGCCGGAGAATATTCTCCTCCTTCTGTCAATTAAATCGGAATTTCCTCGGAGGATTTATGATGTTTTTTTTTTGGGAATCTGTGTTTTGTGATGTAGGCTCTCTATATATGTGTGTTGAGGCTGAGATTATAATGTAAACAGTTTTGATGATTTTTATTTAGGGGTCTTTTGTATATAATAAGATATGAAAAAAAACACTTTGGGTTGCTTTATTGTAAGTTTTTTTTTTTTTTTTATTCTTGTTTTGGGCTAAACGATTTGTGGATCGACAGGTACCTAAAGGATTTTGGCTGCTTCTAGAGTCGTCACTATCACTTGTTAAGTCGAGTTTCATTTCAACGTGAAACTAATCATCTAACTACTGATTAATAATTTCTACCTTTTTTTATTTCTTTTAGATAACTATGATCTTTTATCCAAATGATTTCGGACCTTCCTTAAACGTTTTACAGCCTTCTAAAACTTGAACATTTAAAAATAAAAACTTGAAATAACTTATGAAAAAAAAACATAAAATCATTTAAAAAAAACATAAAATATGTATAGTATTTTTTTTTTTAAATTCCTCTTTTCATACTCTAAACATATATATACATATCATGTTACCTCTCCATATATTTACCGCAAAATAAACAATCCAGTTGATGTAAAAATGGAAATGAAACAATTGTTATTGATGTGGATGCATATATATCAAGTGGTGTCATCGCAATATGAAATAATAAATTAAAATGTTTAATAAATTAGGTATTTACAACTTATTTTGCAAACAATTAAAGTGATTCATATATGAATTTATTTTGGGTGAATTTGCTTAATAACAAAAAAAAACATAATTACAAAACTAACCAAAAATTTAGAAAGAGATAGGGAAAAAAAAGAGAAAAAAGGGGAAAATTGTTAGTTTTTAGGTTATAGTTTTTTTTATGGTATTTTTGCCAATTTCTCATTTATTTTGTAACTTTGTTATAGAGCTTTTTATCAAAAAAAATTGTTATTTGATGTCGTATCAAACGCGTTTATGATCATTTTTTGGGTTGAATGATCTTTTCTTTTTCCGTCAGAGCTGAAATGATCATTGTACCACAATTAAACTGAACATGCAAAAATTACACACACGGTACGCACAAAAAAGACTAAAATTTGGGAAATATTTCAATACTCCTATGCATATATCAGCATGTGAGTATGTATATTCTTTTTTTCCAGTACATCTGGTGATATAAGGACCTACTATAGTTTAGTGAAAATATGCCTTATAAATTATTATGATTGTGCCACAAATTTAACGTTCACATTCAGGATGTGGGACGGGTGTTAGTATATACGTATGCCACAAATAATTTTCTTCTTCTTCTTAGAATGTGATTTTTTTTTAATTATATCTGTATTCTGAAACAAATATTGATTACATCACAAATCCCAAAACAAAGAATTGTAATTTGGTGGACTAGTTGACAAAAATAAATAAAATAATAAATAAATATATATATATATATATATTTCGGTGGACTGTGGGATGAAATTCTTCCACATATTTGCCTGTGCGTTATTATTATTATTATTTTTTCTAATCGGAAATTTATAGTTGAAATCTAAACTAATCTCTAAAATATATAGAAGAGTCAAAAATTCGTACCAATTTACAGTGTTTTAAACTATTATCCATAATATTGTAGGAAGACTCAAGCCATCTATCCTCAACAGTCAACACATAGTAAATCGTTCCCCTATCCAATTATTTTATGTCATTAGGAAATATAGCATGAGGTAAGCGATTATTAATGTTAAGAACATTCCTGTTTTATTGTTTGTTATTAGTCTTGGTTTTTGATATAGGTGGGCTTGTCATTCACCTGGGATTTAGTTCATACATTCTGCATGTTGTATCCAGAAATATTGTTTTCAAGTCTATATATATTGATTTAGAGGGGAAAAAAAAGGTAAGCGATTATTAATTTATTATCTCCACGATTTGTTTTTTTTCTTGCAAAAGTTAATTGATTTTATCACACGTTTTCAATAGTTATACACGTTTACATTCACTGCACGTAAAACTTCCATGCAAGTGATTAGCTTTTACCAATTCAATTGTGATCATTTGTTGACATTCTCTTAACTTACACAAGATTTTCTATATATATGATAAATGACAATTCAAATACAAAACGTGAATTATTTGTTTCTAAATTTTTACTTACTTGAATTACTAATTGGATGGTGGTTTAATGGTAACACAAAAAGTTAGTTTTTTTGTGTCTGAGTTCAAATCTCCATTGGGACATAAAGTTATTTTTTAAATTAGAATATCTAAAATATCACTTCAGATATCGGAGAGATTATGGGCCGAATGTCGGGAACTCTCACAATTTATCCAAAAAAAAAAAATTCTTACTTGAATTTGGATATGATAAAACAGAGACGATGATTCTTGAAAAAAATTTAAAGATACATTTTTATGTTTTTATAACAATTTCATGATTTAATTTAAAGAAGATTTTAGGATGGCACATAAACTTTCTTAAAAGTCTTCCATAATTTTTAGAAATATTTTTAAACCGATTTCAAAAGCTTTCCTAAACATTTAAGAAGTTTTTTTAATAAAAAGTTGTGGTATTTTTTTATCAAAAGAAAAAGCTGTGGTATTTTCAAAACTCTTTAAAAGAATTATGGTGTTTTTTAAAGTGTCCTATATATACTCATATGATTCTTTACCAAATAGAACTGACCTTGCTCGAAAGAACAAACTAATTTCTCGAAACATTTCATAATTTTCATTATTTGAATTGAATAAAAGTGATTTAAAGTTCTCTTTTTTCTTCACCTTTAAACCTACCTTTTCACCAAAAAGAGGGATGTTCCAGCCCAAAAATGTCTTACAGTGATTTATCTTTTCTTATTTTTCGCAATTAATTGTTTCAGAAGAATCAAGGGTTAACAATATTTTCGTTTTGTATACTGTTTTCGAAAATTAAAAAGAAACCATGCTTATCCTAAAACTAAAAGACCAATTTTTATTTATTTTTGGGTCAATCAGGAAACCAAATTTGAACCATCATGTAGACTTTATTTTCTTCACGGTAACGAAAATAATATAACAAATATTAGTAGTAATGTGAAAAGCAACTTTAATTCTTGCTTTTGTGATTAGTTTAAGGTTTACGTTCACCTTGCTTGTCGGAAATTTCTTTTGACTAATTAATACAAACAACAAATTAAATTGGGCCACCTAGGCATGACATTTTTCAAACCCTAGTTTTTTTTTGTAAATTTTTTAATCAAATCTGATATTTGAAAGAAAGAAAAACATATGTAATTCACAACAATCAAAATAAAATCAAATTTAGGCGTCCAAGCTGAATTTCAATTGATAATTCTCTTTTTTTCCTACAAGAAACATGTAAATTAAATTGAAAATCTAGAGAAGTGGCAATCAAAACTATCAAATTGGGCCATTGAAAACTAGCCAACTGGTTCCGACAAAAAAAAAAAAAAAAAAACTAGCCAACTGGTTTGTAATCAGACATGAGAGATCTTTGCTTTGGGACATCAAAGTTGATAGAAGATACGTGGCAGTTAATTTGTGGTGGTGCCTGATTATTATTTTCCCAGCAAAAGTTCACACGTGTCACGATTAACTTAAATATCGTCATTTCTGATAAGAGACGTAGGAGAAGACAAATTCTTCAATTGTTTTTTTATTTTTAATCTCGGAATAAAACGGTGCCTTGTCTTGTTTGTATTTGCAAGCTCCTCGACTTGCCGCGTGTTGTATTAGTCTTTTTCTTATATTTTTACAATTAATAAGGACTTTCTTTTGTTAGATTGATTATCAGTATGGTGTCACGTTTACAACATTTTTTTTGTTTTCATATGATCGCAATATTTCATTCGAAGACCTAACGTGTATAACGAAGAAATTTAGTTTTTTCTTCTTCTATAATATCCATAAACTTTGTTCTTCATATAGATTATTGCCAATATTACATCTCTAATCAAATTATGATAGATTGAATCCACTATTTGTATGTAGTAATCAAACGTAGTGATCTTGTTTGTAATGTTATAGGGCAAACAAAAAATCTGATTGTAGTGGTTTTTTTTAGTAGACGTTAAGTTTTGATGATAACACACTATCGATCAAAAAATCATATTTGTCTTATCGCTAACAACTAAATTCACGGGTAATTTATAGTGTGTGAAACAACTAGATATGTGTTTAATATGATCTAAAGTTTATTATCAAACATATACTTTCTCTGTTTGTTATCAAGTAATGTTTTAAGAGAATATTTTTATTCAAAATTAAATGATATTTTTATTTTTCAATACAAAATTAATTAATTTTTTATTAGTTTTAACTGTTTATCTTAAAGGAAATTGCACTCTATATTAATCTTTACATCTATAATTAACTATCTAACATCATATAAAATAGAATATAGTAACTAGCATTTAGCCCATTTAAAATTTCGATTTTTATCCTTAATGAAAAACAACAAAGACTCATAAAAAAAAACTCTAATTCATCATCTCTTCTTTTTCTTCTTCCATCGTTTCTTCTTCTTCTTCTTCCATAGCTTCTGAGTTTTTCCTTCCTCCATCATTTGTTTCTTCTTATTCTTTCATCGTTTTTTCTTCTTCTTCTTCTTCCTTTTCCATCGTTTCTTCTTCTTCCTCCATCGTTTATTTCTTCTTCCTCTTCTTCTTCTGCGCCTGACACAAGCATCATAATCAATCTCGTCTCTCTCTGGTGATCCACAAAACCAACTCTCAATCACTTTGTCTTATCTCGTTGCCATGGATCGAAAATCTTCAATCGTGGATTAAGATGGAAATCGATATAGTTAACTATGTTCGGAAATTAATAGGTAACTATGTTTCTGATAATAGTTAACTATGTATATTATTTTTTCCATTATGCAAACTATAATAGGTAACTACGTTCTGAACGTAGTTAACTATGTTTGTTTAAATAAGTAACTATTACAATAATATTTTCATGTGGTCAACTATGTCATGAAATTAGATAACTATGCTCTGAAATAGTTAACTATGTTTTTAAATTAGTAACTATTTCTGAAAATAGTTAACTATGTTTTTAGATAGTTACAAATAATGTGATGTAGTTAACTATGTTATGAAATTAATTGAATAGATAGTTTCGATGAAAATAGTTAACTATGTTTTTAGATAGTTACATGTGATATAGTTAACTATATTCTGAGATCAATTGAATAGGTAGTTTCGAAAATAGTTATCTATGTTAGTAAATAGTCAATATTTGTTTTTTTGTCATCTTCTGATTCTTGTTTTTTCAGATCTACTTTTTGCAGAGATAAAACTGTAGAAGCAATTTTTTCAGAGATAGATAAAGAGACAAATTTTAGGGATTTTTTTTATTTACTTATTACCTAAAACATATTTACATGGGTAATTTCGTCAAGTTTTATTTCTCTATGTTATTTAACTAATTATAAAAATGAAACGGCTACTTTTCCAATTATCTCTTTCAAAAATAATATTCAGCTAATTAACCCTACAAAACCATTAATGCTCGTCTCTGACTTTTACACTTGTTTTTGTCAACTCCTACAATTTTTCTTTTCGTGAGTTGGTCTTCCGTCTGTGCTACTACTACCAGCTACTTAGCTAGCAAAAGAAGATATCTTTCCAACAATTTTGGAATGATTTATAAAGTATATTTTCCTAATGGACAATAATATTTTTATATCCACGAAAATTTGACAATAAGAGGCAATTTATTTCAAGAAACTATTAATATGAAATCTGAATATCTGATGGTGTCAATATGTGATGCCGAGGAGTTGCCAATGAGGAAGAGACATTTCGCACCGTCTTAAAAAAGCTTATCTTTTCATGATAATAACTTTATAGAATTAATAGATAAAAATGAAATATCTAATAAATTTTGGTCAAATTCATCATTGGTTTTATAACGTTATTATCAAAAAGGATATAATAATCGTAAATTCTTTGTCACAGACGAGTCAAGTGGCCAACAATCGTACCCTACTTCTTTAACTACTACTACTACTCGTTAAAGCGATATGTTAGGAAAATAAAGCGGCTCGCCTTTTCTTACCGAGTTTAAAATAAAACAAATAAACCCATCTTTAGATCAAGATATTTTACTTACACCGAATCTCCGATTTTCACGTTTCATTAATCTTAACAAAGCATTGTTAGACATGGACAAATTATTTTTTTCGAATTATTTATAGGACTAACTATTTTATCAATGGTGATTTAGTAGTAATACAAGTGATTGATTTTTTTGTGTTTCAGATTTATTTTTTCGTATTGTGATTGTGGATAATTCTTTAAATACGAATATCTAAAATTTGATTTCTGATACCGAAAAAAATTATGGACTAAAAATTCGGAATTCTCAGAGTTTTAACTATAAAAACAAAAAACTATTGAACTTGTTGAGTTTACAGTTAAAACTTTTTTTTTTTTAATTACAGTAACTTTTTTTTTTAATTATAGTATGTTGTGTGTTGGTTCTTTTACCGTAATTCGTTAAATTGTCTTTTAAAAATAACTAAACAAATTTCTTATATACAGTAGATTTTTGTTTGAAATATTGCGAGCAATTAGTAAAAAACGCAAAATTCATGACACGTACGTGGATTTCACAATGATAATCTAACCCCAAAAAAAATCATAATTTACATCAAATATAATTAAAGCATATATAAAACATAAGAGAAAGTAAATTGAGAATCAGTTGAGAAAAAAAGGAGAATAGAGGAATTAGGAAGGAAAGAAAATGAAAGAAGCGAAAATTGATAATGATAATGAGTGATATGACATGAACTTTATCCGTATTAGACTTTTGTTTTTATTTTATTTGGTTTAACTTTCTACGTGGAAAAAATATCTACAGTATGCTGAAGTACAAGTTGTACATGAAAACTTTAATTAATTGCTTAATTATCCAAACTCTTAATTATATTAGCTATAGAAATTGTTAATTGTATAAGTCGTCGAAACTCATAATACCATGTCAAGAGAAAACCAAAGATTAGGTTTGAGATGGTTTTTAGTACTGACCTTGTCGGACCAAAGACCTTCCTTCACCTGATTTGGTCATGTTACTTTGTTCTTTTGCTTTAGGTTTCGATCTATTTCCACCACCGAAACCAATTTTTTATTTAAATTATAATCTTTTTCTCAATTTATTTTAACCATATATAACTCTCAATGTTTAATTCGACCAAAAAAAATAAAAAATGCTTATCTCTTACATTGAAGTGTGTTATGTGTTATCTTCTTTTATAGTATTTAATATTTATCATTGTCTTTTTAAAAACTGACCCACAAGACAAAAGTAAGGGAGGAAAAACAGAGCATTGGGCCCAAAAGAAAAAAGAGAGATCATTGTATCTTTCGTCTTTTTAAAAGGCCCATAATAGATGCTCAAGGCCCATTATCTATAATAATAGGCTATAATTTATAGCCCACGCTTCCCCAAAATGGATATCTGTTATAAATTATGTGTTTTTTTTTTTGTTCATAATCACAACATTTCATAGTGAAACCAAAATTAATCCATAATATACGTAGTTGTCATGTAGGTTGCGCTGTGGCTAATTTCTTTTTTAGTACGAATCGTTGTATGATTTCGACAAATAATACGATGAGATTATTGAACTACCATCATGTAATTTTTTTTTATAAAAAAAGTGTTATACTTCAATACGTTTAAACAATCGATTGATTGTTTCACGAATTCTAAAAATCTAACAATCGATTGAATATGCAAAGATAGAGATAGAGATTTGCACACAGAGATTGTTTGCCCAGTTCACACCTCGGTGTGAGGTCGCTACGTCTCGGGCTTGACGGCACAAGCAAATAATCCACTATAATAGAAAGAATAAATCAAGATATAGTTCAAGAGAACTCAACAACGCATTAAGGACTCTCTATAAATCTCTCTTATCTCTTTCTCTCTCTCAGACCTAAAATCCTAGTTTTTGTCAAACAAAACGTCTCTCTCACGTTTTTGTTCTCTTCTAATCGATTATGATTTACTTGACAAACTCTCCTCTTCCTCATATATATATCAGAAGCCGGTACACTCTGAGTTGACCAGATCTAAAAACTACATCGGTTATCTCCAATCAACTCCTGTACCAATAGAACTAAACCAAAACACGGTTGTGTTCTTACAACTAGCTGTGACATGTCATCATGAATCAACAAATCTCCACCTTGACATTCACAGCTTGAGTTTGTCCCTTATCGCCGTCAAACATAGCCAGTGCCTTAGCACTTAGCTACTCTGAGCATAGCCAAAGCCTGCTCAAACTTCTAAACTGAAATTGCTTTTGTAAGCATGTCTGTAGGATTCTTCGAAGTATGAATCTTCTTCACTGCAGCCTCTCCATCTTCAATCAAGTCCCTGATGAAGTTGAACTTCAGTGCCATATGCTTTGTCCTTCCATGAAACATGTTGTTCTTTGTGAGACAAATCGCACTCTGTGAATCACAATGCAAGCTTATCACTCCTTGCTTGAATTCCAATTCTTCAGCTAATCCTTTCAGCCAAACACCTTCCTTTGCAGCCTCTGTTAAGGCAATGTGCTCAACCTCTGTTGTAGATAAAGCCACAATACACTGTAGACTTGACTTCCAACTCTCTGTATTACCTCTTATAGTAAACACATACCCAGAAATTGACTTTCTTCTGTCCAAGTCTGCTGCATAGTCTGACTCAGAGTATCCTTCAACTCTTAAATCTTCATTCTTTCTGAATACCAGCCCTCTGTTATGAGTGCCCTTCAAATACCTGAGAATCCACTGAACTGCTGACCAGTGCATCTGACCTGGATTACTCATAAACCTACTGACCATTCCCACTGCAAATGCTAAATCAGGCCTGGTGCCAATCATATCGTACATGAGACTCCCAACAGCATTTGAATACAGAAATTTACTTGTACCAGCTGTTTCATCTTCTTCAGTAGCAGATGACAATTTGAAATGACTACCTAGAGGTGTAGCAACAGACTTAGCTTCATCCATTCTAAATACATGTAGAATCTTCATGATGTAGCTAGACTGAGACAGAGTCAGCGTACCAACAACTCTATCTCTTTCAATATCCATACCCAGGATTTTCTTAACTGCTCCTAAGTCTTTCATCTCAAATTCACTACTCAACAGCTTCTTGACCTTGTCTATCTCTGACATACTCTTGCAAGCAATCAACATATCATCCACATATAAGAGTAAGTAGATGAATAAATACTTTTTGTACTCCTTAAAGTAGACACAGTTATCGTATTCACTCCTGATGAACCCATGTTTGATCATGACCTGATCAAAACACTTGTTCCACTGTCTAGGCGCTTGCTTCAGTCCGTATAGAGACTTCTTCAGATAACAGACCATGTCCTCTTTGCTCTTTACTACATACCCTTCTGGTTGATCCATGTACATGTCTTCATCAATATTCCCATAAAGAAAGGCTATTTTTACATCAAGCTGCTCCAACTCCAAGTCCAGATTCACTGTAACAGACAACATGAACCTGATTGATACGTGTTTCACAACTGGCGAAAATATCTCTTGATAATCAATGCCCTCTCTTTGAGTATATACGCTTTTGCTACCAGCTTGGCTTTGTGTCTAGGCTGCTCAACTAATACAATACCAGGTTTCAATATGAAAACCCATTTGGAACCAATGGTCTTCTGTCCTTTTGGTAAATCCACCAAGATCCAAGTACTATTCTTCATGAGATAATTAATCTCTTCATCTATACTGGAGTTCCACTTCTTCCAGTCTTTTTACTTTGTAAAGCTTCCGTGTAGTCACTTGGTTCTTCTGAATCCAATACTTCTCCTACACTTAGTGCAAAAGCAACTACTTCATCTTCTTCATTTTCAGTATACCTTTCAGGCTTTCTTACTGCCCTCCTAGCTCTGTCTCTAGCAAACTAATAATTGTCCAGGTCTTCTTCTTCCTTGTTTGACTCATCTTCACTACCAGGAACTGCTGCAGCAGCTCCACCTTCATGTGAAGTCTCTTCAACTTCATCCTCTGAATCATTCAGCACCCTGATATTACCCTGATTCCGAGACCCTGAAGCTTCTGTCAGCACTGTACTACTTTTATTCTTTGTACCAGCTGACATTTTTCCTGAATTCTTATCCTGTAACAGATCCTTGTAGATTGTGTCTTCATGAAACACATCGTTCCTGATGATAACAACCTTCTTGTCTTCTATCAGCCACACCTTGTATCCCTTGACTCCTTGAGGATATCCGATGAATACTCCTATGAGTGCTCTTGGCTTCAACTTTTCTTGATCTGTGTGAACATAAACCACTAAGCCAAACCTCCTCATGTGTTCATACCCTGATGTCTTCTTCAACCAAATTTCTTCAGGAATGTTGAAGTCATTTGCTGATGATGGTGTCTTATTGATGATGTATACAGCTGTAGTCACATCCTCTGTCCAGAACTTCTCTTTAAGTCCTGATTCATTCAGCAAACATCTGACCTTTTCCATGATGGTCCTGTTCATTCTCTCAGCCACACCAATTTGCTGAGGTGTGTAAGCACATGTTCTGTGCCTCTCAATACCGTGCTTCCTGCAGAATTTATCAAACTCTTGATTGCAGAACTCAAGACCATTATTTGTCCTGAGGCACTTCACCTTCTTGTTCACCTGATTCTCCACCAGAATCTTCCACTCGGCAAACTTACCAAAGGCTTCATTCTTTGTTGCCAGAAACTAAACTCACACTTTCCTTGAGCAGTCATCTATTATAGACATGAAATACTGCTTCTTTGACATGGAAAATGTAACATTAGATGATCTTCATAGATCAGCATGAATATACTTCAGGACCTTTTCACTGTTGTGCTTCCCAACACCGATTATCTCCAATCGGTTCATGTACCAATAGAATTAAACCAAAACACGGTTATGTTCTAACATCGATTAATCCATCCAAATTACAGATATTGTAAAAGCTGTAACATGTCATCAGGAATCAAGAGAAAGTTTGAGTTTTTGATCGATAATCCATCCAAATTGGATATCATAACATAGATTATATTCTCTCTGCAACATCGAAACTCAAGTTTGTGATTTTGAGACTCGTAAACTCTAATTCCTGATTTTGAAACTCGTAAATTCGTGACATGGTGTAATTTTTTGTATCATGGGTTTGGATACACCACTAATTAAGGGGACAATTCCTATATGTTGGTCGTTATTGTATGTATATACACAAGCACAAACGTATAGTTACACACATGATATATGATATATGATATGTGTATATGTGTGGAGTTGAGATGAAGAGGGGTAAAAAAAAAGATTGATGGAGATAGATCGAAGAAATGGTTAAAAATACAGTGAATAAAAGGTTTTTGACAAGTAAGGGTCTCATCAATAGACATTCGAGAAAGGGTCTTTATGTTTATTACCTTGAGATCCACACTTTTTACATTTATCTTATATTTTTCTTTGTAACATTTTTCATAACATGATTCATAGTATTAATTTTTGTTTCGTTTACATTCTTTTCACCGTAACCCAGCTAATATATAGATAGAAAATAATAGCTTTAAAAAAGATATAGCTACTACAATTTGATTTTTGAAATTAAAAAAAAGGTGAAGAGGAAAGATCGTTGGAAAATTGGAATCTGATTTGAGAAATTGTATGGGGCAGAGAATACGAACAAAGAGGCATTAAATGCTCTTGTCCTCTCTCTTTCCCTAATTTCAATGCTACCCTCGCTCCTCCTCTAGTTCTTAATTATGGTTTATTCTTTATTCATAAATTCTAATTGCTTTATTTCAGATTTTTATAACAATTAAGTTTGATGTTTAGTCCTTTAATACATAGTAAGAAACAAGAAACGGTCGCTCCTTAAATACATTACAACAAAGAAGTATATATCGTCTAGTGCTTAGTCAATGGCTTATGGGATTTGAAAGATTACCATATGCTTTTGAAATATTATATACCCTCATCTAAAGTTTATAATTTAGAGTCTGAAAATGAATGATCTATTTTATTTTAACATGCTGCGATTAAATTACATACTCATAGATTTTTAACATTTAATATTTCCCAAAACACGACTTATCAAAAATCAGTAAAAATACTATTGAACATTGTATGCAGATTTTTTTTCAAAAAATTCTGTATGTATTTTTTAATATCTAGTTCTGAAAATCTGCAAACTTTTATAGGTTTTGACTAATTAAGAAAAACCAATAGTAGTTATTCGAACAAGTAAAAATTCAATAGAGTGGACTAGAAAAAGTGTTTTATTTGTTTCTCTTGGTTGACCGGTCTATTTTTACGTGGAGAAAAAAAAACTTTTCTGCCTTCCAAGTTAAAAAAAAAACATAACAATGGAATAGATATATGAATTAACCGATCAAAGATGTGTATAACTAATTAGATTTTAAGGCTTTTTATTTGTTTTTCTTAAAGGAATGTAAGAATGGACAACGTGGGTTCGGATATGCAGGGATTTGACATTTACGTCGTCTCTCTCTTTCTCTCGGACACAACACAAAACACAACTCTCGAAGACTGTCAAAAACGTTGAAATCTGGAGCCAGAATCGTCTTCTCCATTTGTCATTCTCATCCACAGTTTCTACCTATTTCTTATCATTGTATAATCTACGTGGAAATTTTCATTTAGATTTTCTTGGACACTAGCAAAATGTTGCAGCACTTGTCGCGGGCACTCTTTAGCTTTTAATTCTTCATTAAAAAATATAAAAAAAACGAAGAAGAGAAATATCTATATATATACAAATATAAATGGGACAATGACATATCAAAATGTAAATGCACCACGACGTTCCATATACTAACTAAGATTCTTTCTTTTTTTATAATCTAATTAGGGTTTCTTACATATACATTTCCTCTAATTAACTATTCGTACTCCAGCTGGCTGATTGATTAGCTTATTTAAAAATGACATTATTAAAGCAATAAAAATATACAAAACAAAAGTAGGTATTAATTAGTTGACTAAAGGACAGAACTTTATTTCAAAAGCGAGTCATAGAAAAAGTGACTCCTTTTTCTTCCCCCGTTTTTAGCGTAGACTAATTACATTTTATTTTGTCACACTGTAGAATAATTACATTTACAATGCCCACATTTGACATTATACTATAGGAGACAATAAAAATAATGTCCAATGTTTATGTAGCAAGATAATATAATATATAAATTCAATAATCTTAGGGATTTATTTGACAAAAAGGTGTCGGTATTGTTTTATTTTGTAGTTGGTTTTCGAAGCAATAGCAAATGTGTCTAGATAAAACCAATCGCTATTTGCAAAGTCATCTTATAAAATTGACGAAATTATTATTCGAGAATTACTATATATCATACATTGAAATAATGTAATCGTGTGAACATAATTCAGTAGAAAACATTTTCTGATTATAGAAAATTAAATAAATAAAGATTGCTGAGCTTAATTATTGCGTAAGAGAGAACAATTATAACTGCCAGTTTCATTGATTAAAGTGATTTGTTTGCGTGAAAACAATGCACAGACAGATTAAATCTCTCACTAAATCTCGAAAAATAAGAGTATTAATTACAAGATTGATTACATAATTGCATTTCTTTCTTCCTCGTTGACCAAAACGTTTACCGTTATAAAACATGATGACTTCATCTCCGTTACATGCTTGTCACTGTTTCTTTTTTTCTTTTCCTTTTTTCTAAACAAAGTAAAAAGCAAAAACCCATTCTTGAGTTTGGAGAAACTTTTTAAGAAATTTAAAACCCAAGTCAAAAATTAAAGACTTCGCCATAAATACCACGTAATTTTAAAAAGATGATACCTAATGATAATACCTCTTATGAGGCAAACAAATATCAAACCCTTCATTGGGAAAATGTTCAAGTTTATGCTAAATAAAATAAATAACGAATTAATTACTTTCAATAGAAAAGGTATTAAAAAGGATGAGACTTTGACTTAAAACCACAAAAAGAGTCGCCCAGGGAAATGGGCCAACATTTAGAGTTTAGACACCCCATGGACCATTTCACGAACATCAACGACTCAAAACTTACAATAAATTAACATGATTAATTTGAAAACATATTGCTAATAAAACCTCGAGTTGTCGGTAAAAACGCATTTGGTCTAACAGCTCGTAAAATAATTAGTGCTTTTACATTATGTAATTGTGATTTAAATATCAGAAAATACAGTTTCTTACATATAGTTGTATATCTATTTATCCGGCCTTTCATACTTAGACAAGATTTTTTATTTGGGATAACTCGATTACTCTGTCGCCGTTTATAATATGTAAAATCAAATAAATATTTGTGGTATTTTTAAAAAATCTTATATTGTCAAAAATGGTGTTATATATAATTTTATAATCTTGTTATATTTAATTGTTTATATACTTTTAAAAGTGAACAGATTATCCCCATGTAATACAAATTCATGCATTAAAAAAGGGGGAATGGATAGTAAACAAAAGAGTATTTTTTATTAAATTTGAAATGAAACGGGTGAATTAAATAAAGTTGAAGCAAACAAATAAAAAAAGGTGAGAGACAATAAATGAAGAATGCTAATATTGGGCAGATCAATAGCTCAACCACTCCTCTGACTAACTTTTACAGTCACTCCTTTTCCCCTTTTTGATTCCCTTTCCATTTCTCAAATTTATGTTTTATTTTTTTATCGATTCTTATAATTTATTTTGTGATTCATAGTCTTTGTACTTTTCCTACTTTTTCATTTCTCTTTCACCGCTCTTACGCGGTTCCTTCAAATTCTTTTCATTATTTTATTATGCTTCGGGGACCAGAGAGCTGAAACCACAATTTGTTTGGGTAAAAGCTAGTCATATAATTTGTGGAAATCAATTATAGTGTTGGCGATTGAACTTTTGCAAGAGATTATTATAAATTTTGATGCTGTAAACTGGTAGCATTCGCAGAAGAGCTGGTGGTCGTAGTCATATATATATAATTTGATAGAAAATGATACTCGTCTATCTCCTATTGCAAAAATTTGGTTGAAAAATGGGTTAGTAAAACATTTGTATTCTATACTTGGTTTCACTTTTAATTTTTTTGTTTTTTGTAATATACTAAATAAGTTTAATTAATAGTCCTCTTCCATTTGAAAAATGAAAAAAAAAATCTTCATAACTTTTATTCCAATTTTTTTTTTCAGTTCATTTGATTTCATTCATTTTAATGTAGTAACTAGATTAAACATTTTTTTCGGATCATCATAATCAGTTATAATTCATAAAAATGTGCTACACCACAAAACACACATAATTTTTCGAAAGAACATAACAATTACTGTAAATTAATTGACAATCTGCATATTACATTCATACAATTTTTTGTTTGTTTGCGATATTTCACCTATATTTTTTTTTTTTTCTCTTAAAATATAAAGAATACACCTGCAAGATAAATGCCATGTATATTTCTCAAAAATATTAAATTAGTTTATAGTTATTACAAAAAGTGTCATTCAACATTTTCAGTATTTGATCCACACTAACGATTCTGTATGTTTTGTCGTTATATACCGTTTGTTGCGCCGACACCATTATAAACCATGGTGATAAATCATCAAACTATAAACTTCAATCCATTTATTTTTTCAACCTTTTTTTGACATCAACCATTTAGATTTTCTAATTATAACATTACGTAAGTAAATACATAAAGAACGTTGGAAATAGGCTCAATATAGAATGAGTAGAAGGGATGGGAACTTAGATTTTATTTTTGCTTGAACAAGTAATAACATAGTAAATGGGAATCCAGTGACATGTCTCAAAAAGTAAATCCAATGTTTTTTACTGCGATATCTTGAAACTTGAAAAGCCATCTACATACACACACACAGATATGTATTGTTAGAGAGAGAGAGAGAGAGAGAGAGAGCGTGTGGGGCCAGAACACACCCATGTTTCTTGTCTTGTATAGCTTTGGCTCTCCACTACTCAATTTCTTCATAAAAACCTCTTTTATATATTTCTTCATTCTCTCTTCCATCATCACCACTCACTTATCTTCTTCTCCATCTCTCTCTTTCTCTCTCTGCTTCTCCCTTGATCTTAGCCGGGTCTTGTGGGGGGGGACGAACATATATAGAGAGAGAGATATATATATATTAAAAGATTATATACAAACCCTAGATTTTGATCTTGATGATAAGGATTCTTGAAATGTAAGGGGCTTTCTCTTTTGAGGGGAATGTTGTCTGGCTCGAGGACTCTGGCTCTTTCTATTTATGTTGGATCTTTCTTCGATCTAATCATCGAAACGAACCTTCAGATTTCAGATCTGATTAGGGTTTTAGCGTCGTCGGACCAGGCTTCATTCCCCCCAATTGTTGCTCCCTGATTACTTCAAAGTTCTTGACTTTTTTTTGTTTTTTCGATTTAGGGTTTCAGATCTCTGGATTGATTCCATGTTGAAGGTTTGATACTTTGATCGTTACCTTCTTTCTCAGATTCGATTTTATTGATTGTTTTCATATGATATAGAGATTTTTTTTTTTTAAATGGGTCTTTTTTGGGGACCGGTAGAAAAAAAAAAGTTTTCAGGTATTTGCAGATTGGTGTAATGATGAAAGAATCTGACTTTCTTTCTTCTCTTGGAATCTGAAAAGTTTCATCATTACAACCTTTTTACACATAAGTTTATGTTTTTCAAAATTTCCTACACTGCTATGATTTTGCTATGATTTTTTTTTTTTGTCTGGCAGAATTAAGTTATAAGATTAGATCTTCATGGTCATGAATGATAGTTTAGTTTCAGATCTGTCTGTTTCTTAACACACCAGATCTACTACTTCGAATCTTAATTTCCTAATGAACTATTTTATGACACAAACTAGGGTTTTTCTGGATTCTTTATAATTTAACTTCTGAAATTAAGTAGCAATGTATATATTTGTGAATTGAGACATTGTACTAATACTCTTAAATCTAAGGACAGCTTCTGCAGTTGCTTTTGCATGGGAAGATCAAGAGCTCGAATTTGGATCTCTCTTTCTTTCCTTCTAAATTACCCGCATTGTAAAATGTAATTATATAATATCATTCAAATGAAAAAAGACTTCGGTTAGTCTCGGATTAATCTTAGCTCTTAAGTAGTATGATCTCTTGTTATCACTTAGTTGCTAATATATAATCCTCTTTCGAATACTATATAATCTGCTCATGGAGTGTTCTTTTTACTAAATATTTTCACTTGTGTAATGAAGAATTATTAAAATCCAGAGTTATTCTTGAAATCTTATCCTCTTAATGTACGATGAACCAGATTTCAGATATTTCGTAAAACAGACCAGGACCACAACGGAGAGATTAACAAAATAAGTTATATATATGTGCAATAATTATTAACATGTGAAATTAAGCAAAATGGGGATAATTTAAATTTCAGAGATTAATTAGTGTCGAAATCGGACGAAAGAAACGTAGGTGTGAGAAATAAAAAGCGTCTTAAAAAAACGATTAATAGATAAATAAATTATCCTCTCTATTTTTATCAACAAATAATTTATTCTTTAAAAGAAAACAAAATATGTAAAGAAAAATGTTATAAAAGTGTTGCTTTTTTTGTTGTCCTAAAGTTTTCACGGTTTACACAAGTTTCCATGGCTCATCGGATTTATCTTTTTACTATGTACTTTTAACCCAAGACTTTGACCACCTTTTTTTGTTTTCCTTCTACGGTTTTCAGTGTCTTTCCTGCTAAACCTACGGCTATGATTTTATGTCATTTTTTCTTTTCTTTATCAGCTGTATAATGACCATTTATTTACGTGAATATATGGCGAATTGTCAACTGTCAAGCAATTAAATACGGTTATCCTCAAATTTACCACAGGTGATGATATTTTATTAATTAAAAATAATGCATTTTTATAAAAGTGTATTATGTTTGTAATAGCTTGATAAGACTTATGTAAATATTTGATTTTCAACTGTTTTTTTGAAATCTAATATTTTTTCCTTTCTCAGAGGATACAATACATGTAAAGAGTAAGTAGTGCACAATCTAACTAATTGATTCCTTTCTATCTAATCTTTTCCCATATCTTAATTTTTCAATTTACATTTTTAAAATAAAAGAATAAAAATATTTGGATGACCAAGGAGTTTAATTGGGCCTAGATTGGCCCATCGTGTTGATAGCTAACAAGGCGTAATTTACATCAGCCCCATTACCGTTTCCATAGTTCAATTATTTTTGTCAACCCATAATTCGTTAAAAGTTACGAACTTATAAATTTTAAACATATATACCGTTTAGCCCATTAGCGTTGTCTCGTGCAATTGCTTTTTAAATGCACAAAACAAAAAATCAAAATAATTGGTGACAATTTTTTTTCTAATCAATTTTTTGAATTGATGATATAACGAAGACACTAATATATATCAGTTGCCTATAAATTTTGGGTGAGGAATTATAGTTTTGATTGGTAATATTTTACATTAGTTAGAAATGGTAATTTAGGAAATATATAGAAATTAAATTATAAAATAAAAACTTATACTTATATATAAAACCGAAAATTGACATATTTTTATGTTGATATTTAGTTATCCATTAGAATTTATGTTTTTTTATATTTTCTCCGTTTCACAAAAAATATCATTTTACGATTTTTCACATAAATTAAAAAGTATTAAAAGTTATATTATACCCTTTATTAATACAGTAAATAAATTTATCTCTCTAATTAATACATTAAAATAAAAGAATTAAAACTGAATTTTGTTATAAATTCTGCATTGAAAATACAAAATGATATTTTTTAAAAACAAAAATAAAATCATAAAATGACATTCTTTATAAAATAAAAGAAGAAAATATAAATATTTATGTTTCTCGCATTCGCATAAACCGAATATAGTTGTCTTTGGAACGAAAAGTTAAAATGGAAAATATATATCAAGAAACGATAAAATAAATATAATCCAAGGTCCGACCCATCACACAGTCCCACAAAGTTGACCTTTTTTGAATATCGTTGTCTCATTTTTCACACAAAGTGATTATTGTTATCATTATTATGAGTGTGCTATGCTTTATCTTATCTACTATTTAGACGATCAACTTCTTTCTTTTATTCTTTTCTTTTATCACAATTTTAAACGGATCAAAGATATTCCTTTTTTATTAATCTTCTGGTTCTGGATACTCGTAGAGTGACATGTGCATTTTCTTTTTTTCACTTTAATTTTTTTTTTTATCTTTTCTTTTTATGAATGTACACAAGTATTCGCTACCATGTCACTACCACCAACTTGGACGGCCTCGTTTTTTATTCAACTCGTCAAGAATTTAAAAAAAAAATATGTTTGTAAATGTACGAATTCATAGCTATGGTACCATTGAGCATATAAATATCAGGGTAGAATATTCTTTCCCCAATTTTTCTTATTCCGAGTTTTGTGTTTTTTGCACAAATGTTACTCATTTTAATTAGCCACTGCCTTATTTATTAGATTCGATGACATATAAGGCTCCTCGAAAGTGCCAATATCTATTTTGAAAAAGATGAAATTCAAAATCCATCAAAAAATTAATACTCCATCCATTTTATAAAAAGTGTCATTTTACGATTTTATTTTTGTTTTAAAAAAAATATCGTTTTGTATTTTCAATGTAGAATTTATGATAAAATTTTAGTTTTAATCATTTTATTTTAATGTATTAATTCGAAAGAATTTTTTTTTAATGTATTAACAAGGGTATAATAAAACTTTAAATATTTTTTTAATTTATGCAAAAAATCATAGAATAATACTATATTTGTGGGAGGGAGGGAGTAGATCTTTAAAAGATTCTATGTTAAATCCAAAATAAAACGCTCGGATCGAAAACGAACCGGCCGGTTTATGCTAAAACCCATCGTCCCAATCGACGGTTAGGCTTTGATTAACCGAATTATGATAATTTTTAAGTGACATTTAAAACATACTAACAACTTTAAAAAACTATATATATAGTTAATTGATTTTTTAAATATTAAAGGTGGTTTATACGGGCGTGGAGATGTTCTAAACCGGCAGCTTCTTGTGCATCGAATTTTCCGCGACTTGGATTTATGACATATTTATAACTATATAGATATATTATACATGAGCATGAGCTCATACATATCACTTATATACAAAGGACGTTTGATTATAAAAATTCAATATATACATCACCTCCACATCTGACATTGATTCTGTTTCTTTATAATTCTTTTTGTTTGATGTTTTAGAATTTTCATATTAGAAAAAATAAATACTTAATTATTAATACATTATTTTTTGTACTAAATAATTTTCGATAATTTTAACCAATAACAATTCAATAAATTCAATTATTTTAATTAATATTTTTTAAAATTTATAATTATACAATTAATTATGCATAGCAAATAAATAACATTAATCTTTTTAAAACAATTTTTTTTTTAAATATCTAACAATTAGAAATGGAAGAAGTAACTAATAATACCTAAGCGGCTCCAATAATAAAATTGTAATTGCTAGCTACACGTATTTATACAGTTAACAAAACGAAATTAGTCGAGGGATCTACCAACATTTTGCAACTAAATTTTAAAAATGTCTTTATTTACATAAATTATTAAACTAATATGTTGTTAGATTTTAGATTTGATAAGTTAGTCATAAATTAAAAACATCTACTATTAGATTTGACAAAATAATAATTAATGGTGATATATGCAATAACTTTTTAGATAAATTTACTTCATCCGTTTTAATATAAATGTCGTTTTGAAATATTTTACGCCAATTAAAAAACAATTTATTTATATGGCATATTTGTTTATTTGTTAATAGTCCACAATAATATTTTCATCGTCAAGATATTTTATACGGCATGTTTTTATTCATGTTAAGCAAGAGAAATTAAATATTTTGTAAATTTACATTGAAATCATTTTTTTGTTTGCAACAATTTACATTGAATGTCATTATTGTCTTTGCCATTTTAGATTACATATGCCGCTACCAACTTTAGATATGAGTTTGTATATATGAAAGTTATCGACAATCAATCAAATTTTTTTTGTATGATGTATAGTTAAAAATAAATTCACGTGCCAAATTTGACAACTGAAAATTTGTTGAATACGTAGTCAAATTTTAATTTCCTTTTTTTACTTTGATCACGCTTTTAATGCTCTTAACTGATGATATATTTTAGGTAAAACAGTAATTTGTCGACTAATTTGACTAATTTACTCGGTTTAGCACTTGATTAATTCAAATTTCAACCTTTTTATTGAGTACTCATTACTCACCAACCCAACATCAATTGTTGGTCTTTCATTACTCGTTAATGCTCAATTACTCACAACATCAAGTTTCTTAGAATATTTGTTGACACAAAATTAATACTATATTGATATTACACATGCTATCATATGGTTAGACAAACAATAAAAATATTCATTCCGAATCTTAATATTAGATGTTGTAGGAATTTTTATTTATTTTACAAATTGTTTAATGATAGAATGATGTTACAAAATATTTTTAATATGTGGGAAAATGTAAAACATCTAAATTTATGAAACAAAGAGAGTAGTAATTAAAATCTATGTATCTTTTTTAAAAAAGTCTCACATTTCACATTCTTTATTATAATATTGCCTTATTGTATTTATTTATAAATATTAAAGGTATACAATTTCTCTTAAAATATGATGGTTAATTATCGTTGATTTTTTCAGAATTATTGCTAAGTATAAACTTCTTTAAACGACCATTGGTTGTTATTAGATTTTTATAAAGCAAATGACAACCAAATTGGAAATTTTATAATTCCACTATTGTATTTAATTATTATGGGAAGTTGAATAAGAAAATAGGAGCGTCTCATCTCAATTTGATGGGCTTAAAAAAAAAAAAAATTATATAGTTTTTCTTTATAAACAAAGCTCCCTCACTTGCTTCTTTCATTTATCTCCACACCAAAAAAAAAAAAAAAAAAATGAGCAACTTGATTAGTTCTCTCGAACTCTCATCTCTTACACTTGAAGATCCATGGCCTGCTTTCTAACCTAAATTTTCTCGAGAAAATCAAAGAACAAAACACAAGAAAGCTAAATCTTTTTTTCTTTTTGGTCTTTCTTGGTTTCTTCATCATCTTTTTTTAAAACGTTTCTCTAAAAATCATGGGTACTGCAGAAAAAACCCTCAAGAGCTTCCATTTACATCGCAAACAAACCGTTAAAGTCAAAGATGTTCCAAAAGGATGTTTAGCGATAAAAGTGGGATCTCAAGGAGAAGAGCAACATAGATTTATAGTTCCTGTTTTGTATTTTAATCATCCATTGTTCATGCAGCTATTGAAAGAAGCAGAAGATGAGTATGGATTCGATCAAAAGGGAACCATCACAATTCCTTGTCACGTGGATGAGTTTCGTTACGTTCAAGCTTTGATTGATGGTGAGAGATCGGTTTATTATGGTAATAATAATAACCATCATCATAGACATAGTGGTCGTGACCAGTATCATCATCTTGTTGGATGTTTCAGAGCTTGATGAATGATGATGATGGTGAAGGATTGTATGTGTTTAAATTTTAAATCTTTTTTTATGTTTTGGTTGATCTTGTGGAGTTGTGGAGCCAGAACTGGCCTAACCCAAGAATGAAGTGAATTTTCTGAATTTTTATCGATTTTAGGTATCTTTTTCTGTAATTTTTGTGGAATTTCAAGATATAAGGAAGTTAATTTTCTGTTTTTTTCTTTTATTGTTTTAGCCATTTTTGAATGGTCGTAGATAATCACAATGACGATGATCACGAAGAAACGAAGACGATGACACGTTTTTGGAAATTTGCATTTGTTATTTAGTTTGTTTGTTTGTTTTTTTTTTAAAGAAAAGGCATTCTATTAACATTTGTTATTTAGTTAAGACTTAAGAGACGTATAAAACTGAAAAAATGGAAAACATAATACGCGATAAATAAATAAGAGAATCTCTAAAATATCACAATATCACAAAAATAAGTTTTAATAAAAAAATACCACATTTTTAATAGAAACATAATTGTAGGTTATGAAGGATTCTTAAAATCTTACAAAGAATTCATCATTTACTAAATTTTCAGAGTTAAAATTCTCTTTTTTAACGATGCTATTTTTTATATTTTACTTTTTTGACAATTTTGAAAAACAAAACATAAATGCGGTAATTTTGAAAATTGTTCATCTACAATTATTTTTTTTTTAATTGTTGCCCCAATAATATTCAATTTTTATTTTAAATATAGAAAAAGAAAAAAAAGTAGAGATTCTCAAATTCTTTTTTTTGTTTAAAATATTTCCTTTTATCTTTCCATTGTAACGGCTGGTCCTTAAAGCATTAAATTTAATTTGACTTTAAATTTTATTAATAAATATAGGATTTACATTACATACACAGTGAAGTAAATAGCAATACATCTTCCAATGTTAGCAGGTGAGTTATGTCATTCTTCAGAGTCTTTACTGTAGATCCTATTTTCATGCGTTAATTCCGAAGATCCTATTTCACCGATCACACACAATAAAAACGATAAGACCAGAAGATGCTATTTTTATTATTATTATAATAATTATATTTGTATATTACTGTTTTCTTTTTTTTTCAAATTTTCTATTTAGCCTAAATCTTAATCTCTTTCTATTATTATTTGTTTTAATAAAAAATCTCTTTCCATTCATTGAATAACAATAAATTTAGATTTACATTTATTAACTTGAATCGGTATTAGTAAATTAAGAAATTAATCATTAATTTTACACACAAAAAATAAAACATTTATATTTGTGAAACAAAAGACACTTAAAACATTAATTAGCGGAAAATAGTTTTTTTTTTTTTGACAGAAACAAAAAAAGATACATTATTTTTCAGAAAAAGGGCATTGTAGATTCCTGTTTTCCGTAGACTAATGGGTACGAACAAACCCACTCATCTCACTACCATAATTTGTAATAAATGGTCATGATTCGATTGTCGGCACCATTACACAAAAGGAAAGGCTTAGCTTTTTTTGGGTTATCTTATCACTAATTGTTGTTTTATAACTTTTCATTTCAATTTTAATTTTGGTGATTACGACAGCGTAACTTTTTGTCGTTAGCTTTAACCCTTCAAAATAGCCACACTTTGAACAAAATTGCGTTTTGTAGAAACATTTTGGTTTAGCAATTGGTCTTAAACATAAATAGTGTGCATGAATCATAACTTAAGACTATACAAAAAATTGCTGATAATATCCTTCAAGTTATAAATCAAAACAATATTAATCCTTACTGTTCTTTACTATGTTATGGGGAATAGTTCGTATACTACAACTTATTAATATATATCTTCCAAATAAATATTGCTCGAAACCATAGATATTCATATAATATACCTCAAAAAAATGCCTGAAATCCATCTACCTTATGCACATTTTTTTTTGTTTTGGTCTTTTCTGTACCTTAAAATTAAACTCTATAATATGATAAGGGAAAACAAAAAAAAAAAATCAAACGGACGAAAATACCCCTCACGTCTCTCAGCAATCTATTACTCTGTTCTGATGAAGAAAAAATATAACAAAAACCCTAAATAATAAAGAAGAAGAAGGACTCGCTAGCGAGGTCTTGCGTGAGCAGCACGAAGAGTAACTCCGTGCAAGAACTTAGTGAACCCAAAGAAACTCAGCTTCCCGTCACTGCTTCTTACCCATTCTCTCAAGTGTCCGTACGCAGAAGCACCCACATTCAGCTCCTGTTTCGATAACCGGTTTGAAATTAGATCCCAAAACGAGAGCAAACCCGGGGAAAAAAAACCGGTTCCATGAATAGGGTTAACATCATTTACCCTTGCTAGTTCTTCGATTGTGATCACTCGGTTTCCCTCGGTTTCAAAATGCTGGAAACCGGCGGCTGCAATCTCGTCCCAAGCTTCAACAGCTTCTAGTTGATGGATGCTAATTGCTGCCGCGCAGAACTCTTCGAAATACATCTTTCTATACGCTAGAGATTCCATCTGCAAAACAGATCATTTAGGAACCCGAGTATTCGAAAACCAGTTAACAAAGATCATTTTGATTCTTTTTTCTATTATTGTTCTCACCGTGTGAAGAATTTCAGGAACCCTGGATTCTCTCATTGCGTCTGTTGCGTTCTGCATAAGCGCCTGCGAGAATTGAGCTTATTAATGCTTGTTTAGTAGCCATGTTTTTAAAACCAAAGGTCTTCCTTCAGGTTATAACTAACTTACCATCTTGAAGTTTTCCAGGGAGACGCTTCCATCTTTGTTTGGTCCCAAGAGCATGAACTGTGCTCTAAGATAGATTAACTCGTTCTCGGTCAATGCTTTTGCTACAGCCTGCATTCATTTGTTCGAAAAAAAGAAGAAAAAAAAAACCCAACATTTCACTGCTTTAATCTTCCCAAGCAACTCTAAACCACTAAGTTGCAAAGACGATCTCCTTCTAATTCCATTTAAACCCAACATTTAGAGCATAATACAATGTTCCATATCGAATCGAGGTACTATCCTTATACTTTTGGAATAAAAAAAGAAGAGACGCGATACCTTTAAAGCAGCCCGTCTAAGAGGTGTTGCGTGCAAATAGGATTTGACCAACTTATAGATCAGAATATCTAAAGGAATCGCACGACTATCATCCCGTAACCACGGATGAGCTGAAAATAAGAAATAAAACAGATCATCAGTTCTGTAATGTTCACAATAATATTGCAGTTAATTTTAATGATATGTGAAAAAAAAGAAAAAGGAAAAAAACTCACTCAAAGCTTGAACCGCAGACATTCGTTTCCTATAGTCTTTGTTGAGAAGTCGTTTCACAAACTCTTTACCTTCTGATGAAACAGAAGGCCAAGGTATGTCCTCATAGATCGGTTCACTTCTTAGTACAGTGCGAAAGATTCCAGATTCTGTCCGTGCCCAGAAAGGCCGGCTTCCACATAAGAGTATATATGTAATAACTCCAATACTCCATATATCAGCCTCAAGGCTATATGATCTGTGTAGAACTTCAGGCGCGACATAGTAGGCACTTCCAACTATATCATTCAGTCTTTCATCTGTATAGAGGAGTTAAACAAAAGTTCACTATAAAGCGGCTACAAAAAGCTAATCAAGGAAAGCCTGAAGTATGAAAACCTTACCGGGTCTGATAAAGTCCGAGAGACCAAAATCAATAAGCTTCAAGTCTGAGTCTTCGCGGCTAGATGTAAATAGAAAATTCTGTTGTAAAAGGGTAATATGAGAGTTTAGTAATGATGCGTATTGCTACCGGAGACATAGATAGGGAAAGTTTAAGAAAAAACAGACCTCTGGCTTCAAGTCTCGGTGCACAACTCCTTGGAGATGACAAAATGAAACCACATTTAGAATTTGTACAATAATAGCCTTCGCGTCATCCTCTGGATATTTTCCACCCCTGAGACAAGCAAAATGCAATGTTAGACCGTAGATATGAATAAATTCTCAATCATTCGATTTGGGAACATAGGCTGAGAAAAACCTAAGAGCAATCAGACATACCTTGCTAAAATTCTGTCCAAAAGTTCTCCACCCTCACACAACCTGGTCAAGCAGAACGAACATCGACTTTAAGTAATTGGTTACGAGGTCTGGTTACGGAGATATATTCCAAGAAATGAAGTGGAGAAATTTGTAGCAATGTTCTGTGTGTTCTAACACATAAGGAACAGCTAACAATCCGAAGAAAAGATAGCATCAAATATCAGATATGAATAGGAAACAAGACATACTCCATGACTATGTATACGTTATTGGCGTCCTCACATGCATCATAGTATCTAATTAGATGTTTGTGCCCAGATAATGATTTCAATAACTTCACCTCCCTGCGAACATCTTCAATCGCAATAGCTGTCGTCATCTGCCAAGCAAAGAAAGATAAATCAGTCAACAAACCACATGCGCAACTCATTTTTGCTTGTTTTATCGATAAGAAGGATAGCACAACTTCAGTAATAAGATAAGCAAACAAGTAATCATGAGCATAAGAAAGTGAAACCCAGCTTAAACATTATGTCCCAATGCAGACAAAAGGAAGTTCACATTATGGTCTCCCCACCATGCAGCCCTATCTACATTTGTCACCAATCATCTTTTCTTAGAGACAAAACAATCAAAATGTCACCTGAATGTGACGACGAGCTTCACTACTACAATAAACAAACGCAATAAAGAATACAAATTCTTATGAAACATTAGAACATGAGACTCAGACTTGGATTCTTGGTCTGTCCTAATGCAGACAAATCAACAAAAGTTCACACATTGTGGTCTACTCAAACTCACTGCCAGACAAAAAGATTTTTCCTATCTAAAGAGACAACACTGTTTTTTCTCTCAAAGAATCTGCTGTAAGAAAAAGACAATCCACTGTCCCACAACACCATTATCCAAACCCAAGAATCTTGGGTTGAGTAGACTTTTGTTCCATGATTACTTGTTAGGACAATCTTTTGTTCAGCATTGCTCATTACAGATTTCAAAAACCCTCCATAGATTGTCCTAACTCGAATTGCACAATCCCGAAACAAAAAACCAAAACAAGATGATCAAAGATCGAGATTTTAAGACCTTAGACTTGGAGATGATCTTGACAGCAATAGGCTGATCCTTAATCTCTCCTTTTTTGCCACGGCCAGAACAAGTATGACCAAAATGCCCTCGACCCACTTCCTTCCCCAACTCATACTTAGCCCCAAAATTCTTGCCATAACCAAAGCTCTTATCAAGCGACTGCTCCGTTGTCTCTGTCCCTCTCTCCTCCGGGATCGGTCCTTCCTTAGGCTTCACTCCAAGCCGTTTGATCAAGGAAGCTTTAATGTGTTTGGCCGGAGACGGCGGAGGAAAAGGCCGTCTGAAGAATCTCCTCGGAGTAGAAGTCCTCGCCGGAGACGGAGAAACACCGGAAGGAAGAGGACTCGCTGTTGTAGATGAGCCATGAGGGAAAGGACTAGGCCAAGGACTCGGATTTGATGACCTAGCAGGAGTGTTCTTAGCTCGACCGTAACAAGGAGTTAGAGGCTGAATCTGATTACCGTCGCCGGAGACAACATAAGTAGTCGTATTAGCTTCGTCTTGACCATTTTGCTTACTCTGATTAACCTTACCGTAACATTGCCCCATCGCTAACTACTCCACAGAGAGAAAAATCTCAAAAATCGAATCAAATTTGAGGCATCGATAGAGAGAGTGTGAGAGTATGATATCGGATCCGATCAAAAGGAAGAGAGATCTGTTTGGTAAGAAAACGATAAACGAAAGGAATGAGAGAGAGACAAGGAGAAGAAGGAAGGAGCAGACGACAAGGCAGTGTTAAAAGAGACAAAAGAGAAAGGGAAGTGACAGGCGGAAACGGAACGGAACGGAACGGGACGGTGTTTGTTTTGTTTGTGTTATGTGTGTTTCGGTAATAGAGGATTAAGAGCCGTTGGATTAAAATCTGAGATGTTAAAATGGAAGGTGAAGATCTCTTTTATTTATTTATTATTATTATGTATGTTAACCATTTAACTCGTTCCATAATCAAATATTCAAACAACTACCCTTCCGCTACTCCGGAATTAATATTCGGTAAAAAATAATTAATATTTACCGCATAATTTGATTTGAAAGATTATGAATATTAATTTTATGTTTTCCGTTCGAAAAGTTTAATACCGTTACACAATTTGACTTGATTCGTTTTACATATAAAGATAATTAATTTATTAATTATATTCATTTCAAATGATCACAAAAATCCAATGAATATATATTGGAGAAATATTTTATTTTGAAAAATAATTTTTAATGTATTTTAGACCGTTGTATGACTGTTTCAAATCATTTATATTGAATTATTTCGAGTCGATATTTTGATATGTAAAGACTAAAAAACCATTTATTTTGGTTATTATAGTATTTACGCCATTTTTGGTCGGGGCAATACTAGCATTTAAGCAAATATTTTACATTTCAATTTGAGTTCGTGAAAAATGAAATTAATTTTTATTTGTCTCATTGTCTTTTTCTTTTTTATATTATATGATAGTACGAGTTCTTTTAGGCTTTCCTTTTTCCTTTAATTGTTTTGTCTTTTGTTACTTTTTTGGTTCCTTTGCCCGATTTTTAAAAAAATTGTAGGAGATTTTAACATATTTTAAAATACTCTTAATAAAACGGAGTTTATAAAGAGGAACTGATTTATTAATGACACGAGGCTTAATATGATTGGATGTACCTAAAACGGAGTTTTCATACGGACGATGCGACCTGGTCGGAAGGTTCGAAAAAGGAGAAAATACGGAGTACGTTATCCTACGTGGCAAGATCTGGACCGTTCAGTTGAATATATTTAACGCTTTTAAATGTGATTGTTGAGAATTAAACACACGGCGTGATTACAGCTTTTTCTCGAATTTGGAAATAATCTTTTCCTTTTGTACGTCCTTATAATAGTATTTCCTTTCAAATTAATTATCACTTTTTCGGGAAAAGTATATATTTTGGACAATTAAAAGCTATATTTGCAAAAAAAAAAAGAGTTAATATTAATGTGTCTTATCTTTTAAGATATCAATTAAAAATAAATCCATATGTGTAAAGCAACAATAATTTATTGCAATCACATGGAGATTTGATATTCACAAACTTTTTTTTGTGTTCTTTGTATATACATTCATTACGTTTAAATGGATAAGTTATTACCGTAATATAGAATTTTACATTTTACAGAATTAATTTTCTGTGATGGTGTTTTTAACTTTTGTTTACTAGAGAGTTATATCATCTCACCCATTTCTCTTGATTTGTGGTTCATAGCTCAAATCAGTCGAAGTAATGTGACATTAAATCAAATTATGATAGATAATTGTACAAAATTAAATTATAGCGGTAGTTAATTAGTAAAGCGACGTCTATGGGGAGACTTAACACAAACATTACTATCAAGTAGGTGAGATGCAGATTGTCTTTGAATTTATTTTTACAGATAAACCTCAAAATAAAATATGTTTAGAAGTAAACCTAAACCGTTTTGTTTGTAGCAGCAAAAGTTAGAAAATATAGAATAATTTACGTCAATATATGTCCATACCACCGAACATAAGGGTAATATTATAATTTAAATATAGGTCAAATTTTCTTATAAGGAAAAAAAAAATGTAAATGGGAATTGAATCGACTTAAATAAGTTTTATTGGCTGCTAGTCGGAATATCCAATAAGGTCGCATGCTATTTTAATATTAGTTATTGAACCGACTTGAAGTTAGTCCAACAACCTTGCACTTGTTTAATTTAAATGCACATAATATACAAAATTATTGTGATTTAAGTTTATTTTTTATATACAAATTCAAGTCAAAAGTCTAAAATATATTACATCAGAAAAATTGTAGTTTCTGAATATTGATATAAGTGAAATCTGCAGCTGTAAAAAATAGATATAACTCCCGGATTAAAAATAAACTATATAAAATATGCATGCTGTTTTATTTCATGTTTATTTGTTTCTTAAAGGTCGGATTCAAATCGAAAGCCAAATAATCAGCAAATGCATATGATCCTATCAAATAAAGATTGCAAATTTGCAACATATCTATCTCCAAAACTAAAAATCCACGATTTTCAGGTAATCTATATATTTTGGGATTTGATCCTACAATTTATGACATAAAATTTCTACTTTTATTGTCATCCTAATTGTAGTTCCCGAATTTAAACATGTTGGTAAATAGTAAACCCAATCAGGTAAAACATAACAATATCTCCGAATGGTTAGACCCAAAATATTGAAACCCATCGTATCGTTAACAATTCAGCCCAATACAGGCCCAATACTCTAAGTGTTGTTCAAAATGGTAACAATTCCGCCCAATACAGGCCCAATATCAACCCAATATCTATGCTAGACAATATGAATTCACTCTAATTTTTTTTGTGTTATAACTCGGAGCCAGAATCCGTACATATCCGTGAACCTGAACTAGACTAGTGATAATACTATGACACCGTATAAATCACCATTTCTAAAAATAATTGAACCCAAAGCACACAAAAAAAAAAATTTCTTGCATTAACTACCAGACCACCACACCTTTGGTAACTCTTGTAATCTTTCTCTAGAAACTAATACTCATAATCTTTCTCAAAATCAATAGAAGCATCAAGCATTCATAACGAAAATTATAATGAAAAAAAAAAATCCCACCGACCTGATAAAATCTTTGGTTTTGTTTCAATCACTCAATATTAGTTATAAACACTGAAATGCATTAGCGATTTAACGAATCGATGGTAGCTTAAGGATTAAAATAAATGAAACATTGAAAAGGGCACTTGTCTCTCTATACAGTAGTTGGTGTAGTTTTGGTTAAGGTCGTTACCACAACACCTAAATCGAGTGACGAAACAATCTAAGAATCCAAGAGTAACTTTGAAGCTAACATTATTAAACAATCAGACGAGTATATGTCAATGTCACTTTCTATATATAAACTTAATAATTATTCGAATCCCTTTTCTATACATACATGCGTGTATGTTGTTACTTGTTTATAAAAAATCCATATATTTACTTATAATTAAATGTATTTTATATTTTTGCTTCTGCAAGAAGCATGCAGTCGAACATTTGGACCGGCGTTTTTTGGAGTTGTTGGATTGTTGGAATCATATGATAATTTCAACAGACGCATATATAAATTATATTTTCATTATGAATTTAGTTTTTTTTTTAACATATGAACTAACGATCTGACACCGTAAAACTATATGTATAACCATAATTTCTTTTGCTATCTAAATTTTATAAACTGCATATAAATCCAAAAAATCTGGATCCATGATGAGACGCATGATGATATCTATTGCAGTGATCAGCATCATACAATATGCTATAAGTTAATTAATCGATATACTGCATCGATTACTAGGAAAAATCAAGACTATAAGAAAATCACTAATTTAGTTTATAAAAAACTATATAAGATACAAAAAGTTGCATCCACTCTAAAAAACCGGCAGTCTACGACAAATTTTTACAGTTTTTTAATTAAGTATTCTAAAAGATTATACCAATGCATTATTTGTTTGTGCTTATTTGCAAACTTAAGAAATAGAGTCTAATTACTTGAAATGTACTCTTCAATGTGTGCATCAGCCAAATTTTGACCCTAATTAACTAATTTTAGTCCCTGTTGTCAGAGTGTTGTTATATCAGCTTGTTCACTATCAAAGCTTTTGTTTCCATTGGCATCCTAACTAAAAATGAAATGATTAAAACAAACAAAATAAAAAATATATTTTATAAGTATACATGACCTTTATATTGTTTATTAAAATGACTAAAACCCATTTGCATTGCATCAGCATACATGTTTTATTTATTGCTAAGTACCAAAGCCATCTTAGCTCATTTTAGATTCCGCGCATGCGTTTTGTACATCCACTGACCATCTCAATATTTAATTCCTTGCTATTTGATCTTTATTACCAAATTTGTTGAATATACAAATGTTAACCGCTAACCATAAAGATATATCGTAGCTTTCTGAATACACAAATATTGATCACATGCTTTTTACATCACTATTCTTAAATTCATCCATAATTACTTACTACAATTTTAATTGTAATTATAAAAATACAAAATTACTAGATTTGAACAAGTTAGTAATATCACAATTACGTATTTGTTATAGCGGATGTAATAAACACAAAGAACACATATAAATTTATGTGATTCAAAAATAATATATTGAATACGGTAACGAGCAAATTAGATCGATTAATTGATGGAGCTATAAAATTTCAGAATACAAAATGATATTCTTTTATTAATCAAAAATAAAATCTTACAATGATAATTAATATGAAATAGAGGTAAAATATTTTTATATAGTATTATATTGGATTTCATCTTTTTAAAAATATTTACTCCGTATTATATTAAGTGATATTTTAGTTTAATTTTTATTTATTTATTTCAAATGATGTTTTATAACAAAAAAATGTAATACTACTAATGGTTTTCTTAATTAACCTTACAACAAATGATTAATATTTGATTTTTTTTTTAAATGTCACTTTCAAAATACCACTTTTCAAAAATGTCACAATTCTAAAAAAAATTCAAAAACACCACTAAAATTATATTAATTATTCAAAATATCAATTATGTTTGAGGTAGCTATTTTATGTTAGGGTTTAGTTTTTAGGGTTTAGGGTTTGTTAGGGGTCAAAACCCTTTTAAGGTTTAGAATTTTAGAATTTAGGGTTTAAAAATCCTTAATAAATAACATTTTTGAAAATTGACACACTAAAAGTGGCATTTGAAATTTCTCCTTAATATTTTTAGTTTTGTTTTGATAATTAATAATATGCAATGTTTTTAATTTTTGTACAAAATAAATACCCTAAAACCAAAAAAAAAAAAATTAAAACCAAAAAAATCTTCAAAATACTCCACTTAAAATGAGAGAGAGAGAGAGAGAGAGTGTAATTTCTACACATTATTGCATTGTTGACTGCGGTTGTTAAAATGACATTTAACATTAGTTATTGCCTTTAAAAGTTAAAAGTTTATTTAGTGGCAAACATTTGTCCGCATCGACAGGAATAAAACAATTAAATAATCATGCAAACAAAAATGTTCCTTTTCCTAAAGAAAACTTTATGACAAATTTTATATTTAACTATGGTCCATAGGAAAAGCAAGCTTAATATGTACTGACTACATACATTTCCAGTGACAGAATAGAAAATTATAGGAACATAACATTAGCTAAATAAACTCATAAACAAAAAAATATCACGTGAACCGTCAGATTGTTTGTTAGTGTCTTGATCGTACGGCAACGCGATGAATTAAAACAGAAGACATCACGTGAACCAGTGCTCATTAAATGCGATCGTTAGCTCAAGCATTAACGGCGTTAATCATCTCCGGTTCGTTAAGTATTACTCCTTAATTATTAACACCGTCAGTTTAATAAATTACGCTCTTAGTCATAGAATATAGTCATTTTTGTCATAATTATAATTATATAGTATACTCTCTTGATAAAATATTTACGGGTTGGACTCTGGAGAAAAAAAAATCATAACCTATGTAAAAGAATCGAAAACGATGAGTAATTTATCATATTTAAAATGAGAAGCAAAATTATTGTAAAAGCGAGAGTGCATTAATGTGGTATAATTATGAAAAGAAAAAGATTATATCAATAATGATGATATCGAACAAAGACCAGCACGATCGTTTTCTATAATCTACACATAAATGAAATAAATTATGTATTTGTTAATCTTGAAGTATTGAAACACGACATAAGTTGGCAATGGATTATATTAAAAATAAGTTGTCACCGAGCGTTTAATTAGATTGTATGAATATAAACCATTTTTCATATAATTAAACTCAACGGATCATATTAAAAGTTATAATCTTTACGATACAAGTGTTTCATGGTGTATTTGACGTGTTTTGCTTAACAAAAATAAAATAAAATTGACGTGTTAAAAGAGTGTCGACGAACCAATGCACATGTAACCATGTGATAACGTATCCCGAAAACAAAAAAAATAGGAAATCAAAAATAGCCAAGACAATACAGCGAAGTCGTCTTTTGTGATGTCGAGTTATATATCGTCGCCCCCACTTAACAACGACGTTGTATAGGTTTATTCATTAAGGATGCTTTCATCTTTATAAATTAACCATCGGAAAAAATACACTATGTACTTATGTAGTATGTACGTTCGTTGGTGAGTTTTAGAATATATATATATATATATATATATATTTTATACCAAATGCGAGATTATGATTTATGCTTAGTAATCTAATGATTTCACAAATATAATAAATTTTTTTAAAAGTTATGTCATTTAATATATCGTTTATGTAGTTAAGCTGTGTTTTTTTAATAATTCGGCTTCTACTTTTAATTAAGATCTACTATGGGTTAATTTACTCACTAACAATAAAAAAAAATTAGGTAATTAACCAAAATTAGCATATGTGACATAATCATATCCATTAGATTTAGAGTAATTGGTTAGGTTTTTAATTATAATTTCTTTTTGTTATCCAACCCAATTTCCCATCTATTACTATTATCTGTAGTTTTTTATTTATTTATTAACCAGCAATATATCGGCTTGAACACAAATTAATAAACTATATGTCCTGATCATTATTCTGTAATGTTACCAACTAAAATTTTGATTCCCTTTTATGTATGCCAATCTTTATGTGACTATTCTTGTATTTTGTGTGTATCAGAATAATTATTAAATCATATGAGCTTTTGATATTAAAATAAAAATATTTTGTTTAATTCATTAAAATGGATTGCAAGAAGATTTTTGATACATTATTATTTAATTTCAGTTAATTCAATCAATTTTGCAAGAGACATATCAATTGTGTTGAATTTAAATTATAATAAAATGTTATATTAGCAAGAAAGCTTTATTTTTGTCACATATCTAAAAAAGTTATTTCATGTTAATACATTATTCGTGGTATAATTTCTGGTTTTTTGAAAACATGGAAACATTACCATTTAAAAGAAAGAGTGCAAACATCAACATTGTCTGATTCATAAATATTTGAAAATCTTTTGGTGAAAAAACAGGGAGAAGTTTGAGTTACAGAGACTTGAGAGCTTTAGAACTTTTTAATGCAAACTTCGTATTCGAAGTTCGAAGTTTGAAGATGTTTATCTACAATGGTAAAATTTTAAATTTAACTTCAATTTTTTTTATATTTTGCATTATAGTCCTTAATAATAATTATAATTAATAAAATCAAAAAACGTTTATAAATAATTATAAAACTTATATTAAAGAAATATTACAACCAATATTAATAAATTATTTTTTAGTATTAGTGTAGTATTTTAATATGTATAAGATTTCTGTGTTTATATAATTTTATTTTCTTGTGTTGCTTTATTTTTTTATTAAATTTGCTTAATGTATAATTGTTGTTGCTTAAAATTTATTTTAATATTATGTCAAAAAATTATATTAATATTTTTCATTTTATTTTAAGGAGTTTATTTAATTTATATATGAAAATTAAATTTATAAGAATATATGTGAAATATTTAGGAGATATAAAATTATAGAAATTAAAAACGATAAATATATAATCATATGAACTGAAATGAAAAAAAAAATATGAAATTTCAAATTTGAAGTTTTGAATAGTGAAATTTACTATTCAAAATTTGAAGTTTTAGAGTTACGGATGGAGTAAAAAAAACTTCATATTTGAAATTGAAGTTATGAAGTTTGCTATGCTTTTAGAAACAAAGTTGCCAATGAATTAACTATGTAAAATTAATACAAAACAAAAACAAAGAAAATTCCAAAAATAACACTGACTCGTATGTCCCCCATTCTTGCTTGTCACACATCTCATCGAATCATCTCCTAGGCAGCGTCACGAGCCGTCGAACTTATTATATATATAAAATCTTATCATGAGACATATCTCTATATATATCTTTGTTTATTATTGTTTTTTTTTCACCATTACAAAACCATGAATTTTACTTCATAAGTTGGTATCATTTTCATTTACGTCTCCGTCACTCTCTCCCTATCCACTAAACACAGATCCCAAAAACAAAAAAAAACACATAGGTTAAAAAAAGAAAAGAAGAAGAATCATCCCTTTGTTTCTACGCGATTATCTGTAAATTTTCCTTCGTTTTCTCGCATTTTCTTTCTCACCAAACATTCCCTTAAATCTCTCTCTCTCTCTTTCTCTCTTTCTCTCACATTCTTCTCCTTAACTCCGCCATTAACAATTACATTCTCTCATATTCCCCGGCAGACCAAACGATGACTAGCTTTTCCCGATCTAAATCCACCGGAGCTACCGGGTTCTCGGAGTTTAAACCGACCCGACCCGGTCCAGACATATACGAGAACATCCACGACGACGAGTACGAAGAAGAACATAGCACTACGAGCACAGACTACTACGACGTCTCAACGCCGTTGAGCTCACACGGGTCGAGATCCGGGTCCGGTTCCGGGTCGGGTCAGTTCACGATCCTCGACCTTCTTGCAGCGGTTCTTAGGAAGTCGCTGGTGATGTCTTGTAGCATGGAGAGAGGAGATGATGACGTGGCGGCGTCTATGGATATAGGTTGGCCGACGGAGGTTAAACACGTGAGTCACGTGACTTTCGACCGGTTTAATGGTTTTCTTGGTCTTCCTTCTGAGCTCGAACCGGAGGTCCCTCCTCGAGCTCCTAGCGCCAGGTCCGTTATTTTAATTAATCATCATTACCACGAAAACTTGGTATACTTTCGTTGATATATTATATCTTGAAAAAATATATTCGGATAGGAGGAATTAAATATATGTTTTCATAGCTGGAAATCTTTTTTTTTTTTTGCTGGAAATCTGTATTTGATATGTTACTGTTGGATAGAATCATTAAGATGGTTGTTGTTTAGATTAAATGCATGATTACGACACTCGTTTTTTCACAAAAGAAGTTTTTTATTTTATTTTAAATACAGGATTGATCAAGAGTCTGAAATTCAAGAATTAAGGGTCTGAAAATTAAAAAAACCAATTATTCTAACTCACGAACAACATGAAACAATCTAGGTAGAAAGCTTGGTTTTTATGATGACCTAATTTATGGGTTTTCACTAGAGATTGGTTTGTATAGGCAATATGTGGGGGCTCTATACTTAGTCCTACAGGTTATATACTAACAAAACCCCGATTGCATAAGCATAACAATTTCGACAAAAAAAAACAAGTTATACATCAATTTTCTTCCAATAGGTATGACTAAGAGAATGGAAATCATAAAGAAGAAGAAAAAATCGACAAAGATATTGTAGTAAAATCATACACGAGAAACCTAGCTAGTATCTTCTCTTATAATTAGATGATTTAATTTTTTTATATAAGGATCTATAAAAATTGAAGACCACATATAAGTGCTTCTTATGCATGTGTATTAGTGCCTACTCTGTGTATAAGATATTAAAATTGTTTTTTAGAAGTAGACAAAAAATAATAGAAAAAACATACACTAGAAATACATTTTCTTTCCTATTATGATTATATTATTTTAATCATTATATAAGTGGATCTCTGAGAATTGGGGGCCACATACATTAGAAATTTTCACAGGAGTATATATAATGATAGAAAACTTGTGAATTGCCACTAGATAGATTTGTACAGGGCTAAAGATTGGTTGCTGTTTATGATAGAACTTAAGGGTTTTCATAAAGACTGATTCTTTTTTCATGATCAAACTAGATTGGTTTGTATAGGATATAAAAATTGGTTTTTTTCTTTTGTTTTTCTCTGATTAAGCTTATGGATTTTCACTATATTCATTTGTATAAGAGTAAAAAATGGTTCTTTCATATGATCCAACTTATGGGGTTTCACTAGTTTGGTTTGTCTAACAACTGGTGATTTTGTTTCAGTGTAAGTGTATTTGGAGTATCGGCGAAGTCGATGCAATGCTCTTACGACAACAGAGGAAACAGCGTCCCAACGATCCTTCTAAGGATGCAAAAACGTCTATACACTGAAGGAGGTCTTAAAGTAAGTCTTTACTCTCATCTTCCTATTCATAGCAATCTTGAGATTATTTTCGAATCAAAAGAGTTTTGATATTAAAATGTGATTGTTTGTTACCATAAGGCAGAAGGTATATTCCGAATAAACCCGGACAACGGCAAAGAAGAGCATGTCCGAAGACAGCTAAACCGCGGTGTAGTACCACGTGGAATCGATGTTCATTGCTTGGCGGGGTTGATAAAGGTGTAAAAAAGAAAGAAAAAAAAACTTTTTTATTTTCTATAACATTTTCAAGTTCAAAAGATTTGATTTTTTTTTCTTCGGATTGAGTCAGGCTTGGTTTAGGGAGCTACCTACAGGAGTGCTTGATGTGTTGACACCAGAGCAAGTGATGAAGTGTAACACAGAAGAAGATTGTAGCCGACTCGTGACTCTTCTTCCTCCGGTTGAATCTGCGCTTCTCGATTGGGCCATCGGTCTAATGGCTGATGTCGTGGAGCACGAACAGTTCAACAAAATGAATGCTCGCAATGTAGCTATGGTTTTTGCTCCAAACATGACCCAAGTCAGTCCAAAAAGAATATTCTTGTTTCTTTTAATACAAGTTTTGATCTTTTATTTATAGTTTTTGATTCTCATGAAAATGTTTTTGTTATTGTTAGATGGCAGATCCTTTAACTGCATTGATCCACGCGGTGCAAGTGATGAACTTTCTCAAGACTTTGATATTAATGAACCTCAAAGAGAGGGAAAACGCAGACGCGAAAGCAAGGTGGATCGAGAAACAAACATCCGATCCATCAGAAGAATGGGAATCGCAACACTCTGAGATATTAGGCTCTGAGAAACCAAACAATACCCCAAAGTTCTTGAGAGTGGCTACTCTGTGTAGGCTAGAGGCTGACAATGAAGAAGAGTTTTGGAACATTGAGAAGAGAAACGATCATGTAGATGTTTCGACGGGTAATGAGAATAATGGAGCTGTTCAGAGGCTGTTTCAGTTAAGCAAATCGACGAAAAAACCTTTTGTAAGTAATCGAGATGAAGGAAGAAGAGGAAGAGAAGCTTGGGGTTCACGTCTCTCTTCTTTACCTTGGTAATTTTTTCCTACTTCACTTTTTTTTTTCCTGTGTTTGAGAGTGTAACAAATATTGTGAAAATATGGTTATAGGTGTTAGTTGTTTGAAATAGGTATACATTTTTATCCTATCAATTCGAAAATGTAAGCAAATTGACTCGAGTTCTTATACCAGAGAAAACTCTACTCTATTTAGAAAAACAGAGCCATTCTCTATTCACAAAACAGAGTCCTCTGCCTCCCTGGATGTGGAGAAAAATATATTCGTGAGCTTATATAAACCAATATGCATTAAGTGTGTTATGCAATCTATTATATTGTTACAGATTTCAACTAAAAATCTCAACGATTGTTTATATTGCAAGTATGTTATCTACAAAAAAAAAAAAAAAAAAACCAATATGCAAGTATGGCTAACAATCTTGATCATTGTTTCATTTTTCATGTAACGAGATTATAGGTTTCCATCTCAAAACCAATTGACAATGAGTAGATTGATCCATATCTCATATAATATACTATTTAGGTCTCATCGCAATTTCCGACGTGGGATTCCTAACACGTCCCTTGAGATGATGGCTCTTCCATTCTATTTCGAACCGAATTCCACTGTAGGACCGACAATAAATTCTTATTGGGCCATCATACTTGGATCAACAAACTAGGCTTCAATACCATATGAGATTATGGGCTTTCAACTCAAAACCAATTGGCAATAAGTGGATTAGTCCATATCTTTTATATAATACTTAAATTCTATCACAACTTTCGATGTGGGATTCCTGACATGTAACTATTTCCTCTGCACAGCAACAAAAACTTTTTAACTTTTTCTTAAAGAAACGGAAAGATATTTTACCTTCCCAAATTCAAAGAGACATTTCAAAATTGAAATAGTGAATTCAATAAATTACAAGCGACTCGTTCTTTCATCAGTCCATGTGAAATAATTTATTACGGTCATTGGGTGGGGTATCAATAAATAGAAGAACCAGGAAATATATTCGTCTGTCCCTAACCCTAAGAATAAGATGATCGATAGTCAATCATCTAGTTATTTTTAAAGATGAGAAATCAATTTACATGGGATCTCCATGTCTTAGCATTAAATTCTTATTTTTAACCATTTACTCCGGGACTTAGACTCAATTACCGTGAATAATAAAATCATCATTTACATAATAATATATTAAATTAAAAATATCTTCTAAATGATCTAATAGACGATAAACAAAAAAAATCTAACTCTACGGTGACAACTACTGAAAACCTTAGTAGTGAAAATTCGAGTGTGAACTAAACCAAGACTTTTTTTTTCTTTCTTTTGGATAACAAAAATTCTTTGATCAAAAATATAACTAACTATATGTATTTAATATCTCTATACGGTGAAATGGATGAGGCAGCGAGAGTGTACTTGGTGGATATTCATATCCATCATCATTTAAGAATATAAGCACTTAGCTTAATAAATCCAAGTCGTTTTTATCAATTGTTTGTATAAGTTACAAAAAGAAAACCAATAATGTAAAATATAGGTTTTGAATAGTACAACGATACAATGAATGCAGACTAGAATCAATGAGACATGCGGAACAAATGTAGCAAAACAAATATTGAATGCTATCTTAAAATGTATAATAGCTACCCATATTTGTAAGCAAAAAATTCTATCAGTATTGTTTACCAAATTTTTGTTTTTTTATCAAGATTCAATTTTTTCCGAATTTTTCAAATGACCGACTTTTTTTTCTTTTCTAAATACTATTTGATTAGACAGTGGTTGCAATCACAATTAAAACAAAAGAGATACTAGGTAGATTCTCATCTAAGCTTCTAAACTCTTGTTGGTATTCCACCTGCCAAGTTATTGAGATCCGCTTTTACACCCATTAGATCATGTTTGAGTTCCTGAAAATATATGTATATTCCACCTTAGTAATCACTGAATACAAAGTCTTAATAAAAGAAACATGATGCTCATATGTAAACATACTTGTAGTCCCTGGTACTCGAATCTAGTATGGATTTCGCACAAAAGCTTCTTCAACTCTGATTTTTTTTTCCAATTCTTTGACTTTATTTTTTCAGTGGGCCAGATCTTGGTCAAGCTCACGAAACTTTACCTTTAGTTCTTCTTCATGTCTCTTTTAAAAAATTTCAATCTGAAATGTTGAAGAGTCAACAATACGCAAGTATTTGCTACATCTCAAATTCGAATTCATAGAATTCACCTCCTTCAGTTTCTTGTTTTAATTTCTTTTGTCCAACTTTTCCAAAACTATATTCTTTATATGTCCGTGGAGTAGAACAGATTGCTTTTCTCTACAAATAATAAAATGTGGTTCACCTTTACAAGTTACTCAAATCAAATATACCATAAGAAAATGCTTAATAATTATAATGATTGAATCTGTTTTATCTGAAATAGAAATGTGTGAAAAAAGCCATTGACTCTCATTTCAAAGTCAATATCATTGTCGTTATGCCAGCCAAAATTTCTTATGTCGGATAGTTTAACTGAGAACAGATACTCTGAAGTATTCCGTTGAAAAAAGTGAACCTCCAAAAAAGCAAACAACAAATTCAAAATCAAACAAAAATAACCGATTATTTTCACAAAATCAAAATGTATAACATCTACTTTGAAACTCACCCCACATTTGTTGATTCCCAAAATGATTTCTTCATGAAAAAGGTTAGTCTTCAATATTGTTTACCAAAAAAAAAAACAATTTGATCAAAATTCAATTTTTTCGAACTTTTCAAATGACCGTTTTTTTTTTTCCAAATACGGTTGGTTTGATTGATGAACTTAATCTAATATATTTCTTTGAAAAAATTATCTTCAAAACAAGACATTTTTTATAAACATCTGCATATAACAATACTTCAATAAAAAGTGTATGGCATTTACTTACATATATAATTTAGATTAATTATAGTTGATCTTGTACGCATTATGGATACAACAATAAGCTTTTGTGCGAAATAACTGTGACTTTATACGTATTTTTTAAAATAAATTAAATTTCCCAACTAACACACCGAAACGTACGAATACACTGTCTCAATATTTGTTTCTCACTGGTCCACTTCCAACTTGGCCAGCCACTAACCACTGCACCTACAATTTTTAAAATAGACTGACAAATCTCCAACCAAACACTGATCCGTAATAAATTTTATCTCTCTTTAGGGTCTTTTTTTTTTTTTTAGTTTCCTCTTTTGGATTCACTAATTAACTATAAAAATCAATTTGAGGAAAATCACATGATTCTAACACATTTTGTTTTCACGTAAAGCGTACAAGTTTCGAAGCCGATAAATTCAAAAAGTGTTATAAAAGTGTGCAAGCTTTGCGGTCCATGCGAAACAATCATAACAAAAATAATTGGTATATATGTTTGGTAAAAAATCGGCAACCAATTAGGGTATATGGTTAAAATGCTTATATAGTGAATTGAGATAACTTTTACTAATTGCCATGATTTTTTATTAAATAGTTTGAATCGGTCGTATTTATGTGTTATTTGTACCTCTGTAACATTTTTTGCAACACTGCACAAAAAGACGACAATTTTTTTTGTTTTTAAGTGCGCTTCACCTATTTATGTACGATTTGCTTTACCAAAGGATTTTTTTATGAAAGGAAAATTTGAAACGTACACAGCGTTTTCTGCGGCACAAACGCTCTTAACGCCATCACTATTCATATCCTAAATAAGGTTAGATGGGTACGTAGCTTATAAATTAAAACCCACCCAATGACCAATTTAATTGTTTCTCATATGTTACATTTCATCAATGGCTGATTTCAAGCTTCCTTTGCTTTTAAGCCTCGTTCTTTCTCTCTTTGAACTTGATCTACTTCATTTTCACCATGACTTCTTTTCTTCTTTTCCGGTCAAGATCGGTTTACTCATCATATCCATCTTCTTCTATGCCTACTCAACCACCCGGTCCAAACCGGTTTACCTCGTCGATTTCTCATGTCACCAGCCCACCGACTCTTGCAAAATCTCATCCGAAACATTCTTCAACATGGCCAAAGGCGCTCAACTCTACACCGAAGAAACAATCCAATTCATGACGAGGATACTAAACCGGTCGGGTTTAGGAGACGATACGTACGCCCCACGTTGCATGTTAACCTCTCCACCAACTCCATCAATGTTCGAGGCGAGACACGAAGCTGAGTTAGTCATCTTCGGAGCTCTTAACTCACTATTCAAGAAAACCGGAGTCGAACCAAGAGAAATCGGAATCTTCATCGTAAACTGCAGCTTGTTTAACCCTAACCCATCTCTCTCATCCATGATAGTAAACCGATACAAGCTCAAAACTGACGTCAAAACATACAATCTCTCCGGTATGGGATGCAGCGCCGGCGCAATCTCCGTCGATCTCGCCACAAATCTACTTAAAGCAAACCCTAAGACCTACGCAGTCGTTGTTAGCACCGAAAACATGACTCTAAGCATGTATCGAGGCAACGACCGGTCCATGTTAGTCCCTAACTGTCTATTTCGAGTAGGAGGCGCCGCGGTTTTGCTCTCGAACCGAAGCCAAGACCGAGTCCGGTCTAAGTACGAGTTGACTCAACTCGTGAGGACACACAAAGGCGCTAGCGATAAACATTTCACTTGTGCTGACCAAAAAGAAGACGATAAAGGTATCGTTGGAGTCTCGCTATCTAAAGAACTAACCATTGTTGCTGGTGACACGTTAAAGACGAATCTAACCACACTTGGTCCACTTGTTCTGCCTTTATCTGAAAAGCTACGGTTTATCCTCTTCATTGCAAAGAGTAAGCTTTTCCGGTTAAAGATTAGTCCATATGTTCCGGATTTTAAACTATCTTTCGAACATTTTTGTATTCACGCTGGTGGTAGAGCGTTACTTGACGCGGTTGAAAAAGGTCTTGGACTCAATGAGTTTGATCTTGAGCCATCTCGAATGACTTTGCACCGGTTTGGAAACACTTCGAGCTCGTCTCTGTGGTACGAGCTGGCTTACGTGGAAGCTAAGTGTCGGGTCAAACGAGGAGATCGGGTTTGGCAGTTAGCGTTCGGGTCGGGTTTTAAATGTAATAGTATTGTGTGGAGAGCGTTGAGGACGATTCCGGCGAACGAGTCATTGGTGGGTAACCCGTGGGCTGACTCGGTTCAGAAGTATCCGGTTCACGTGACATAACTTTCATCACTATTACACGTGGGAAGTCATGTGACAGTGGTCAAATATTATATCTAGCTTTCTTTAAAAGTGTAGTTTTTTTTGTTATTTTCTTCTGTTGCTTTCTATTTAATGTTACCCAGAAATATGTATCATACGAATTATCGTCAATAACATGCTATGTCTAAGAATATTTAATATAAAAAGGAGGATTTATAATTTAATGAGAAAGTGTGTCATTTAATTTTGATGCTATATGTAAGCGCCTTTATTATGGACGCTTTATTCTGTCTCCACTTATGAAAGGTCAATATAGTCATTATACTAGTTTGCCCCCAAAAAAAGTCATTATTAATTAGTAGATTTTAATGCCCCGTGTGTAATCAACTAATTCTGTTATTTACGGTTTTGTTAGTTACAAGAACGTTTATTGGGTTGATACAAAACTCAAATCCAATAGTCTAATGGGCCTAATATACAAAAAGCCCAATAACCCACTGATTAGTATATCTGGACTTGTATTCTCCACCACCGCAAATAAAGGAGACGGAGATAAATTCGCAGAAGAAATCGGAGTTAAAACCATATGTGGACCGTGAAACCGGCGCCGATGCCGGTTCGATTTCTCATGGGACGAACCGGAGCAATCTCCGTCGGTTATTCACATCCTCCGCCGCGTAACTACGACGGAATCCACCGTCGACTCTGTAACATCCCGACGAAATCGCAAACATCGGAATCCGAATTCGTCGGTGGATTAGGCCAACAAATCCTCCTCCGCGCCGCCGATTCGAACCCGAATAAACCGATCCATAAGGAAAAGGAGATGAGTGGAGCAGACGTGCTCTGGGCTATTCAGAGAGCGACGGCTCAGAGGAAGAGATCGATCGCCGATAAAAGGAAGAAGAAGAAGATAACAGGTGTGGAGCTATCATCCTCTGCGGTCGAGTCCACTGGAGATAACGGTGTTGATTACAGTAACGTGACGCCGTTAAGGATCAAAAGCGATTGGGGACACAGATTGGAAGAATTCGAGAAGCTTCTCAAAGAGTTTCAAGACACGGAACTTTGACGTTGACCTTTTCGTCGGATTATTATTTGTATAAATATAATTATTCTTCATTGTATTTATTTGAGAAATACTTTACTCTTAATACCAAACAAAAAAAATTACTACCACGTTATTAATTAATTAATTTATTATTTATAACAACGTTAACATAAGCAGTAGACTATCATATTAACACATAAAATGGTTTCTTGATATACAAAGCGACCAAATGATTTACCTAATCACTTGTGCTACTGACACGTGTACAAACCCTAGCCTCTTTGTAAACTTTTCCCGGTCCACACAAATATCTTTTGGTGGGTGCATAATGAGCATCCTCGGAACATATACACAAGCCTTCCAATGCACAACCATCTTTTAGGATTGTTACGTTTCCTTTTAGGCCAAGAATCTGATCGGTCCATTCGTTCGAGAACAGACCGGTCGGATCGTAATTCTTTCTTATTTTCCTAAATGCGGGTACGTTCTTGTACTTTCTAATCACACCATCGAAAGGTAGGTTTCTGTTTTTACCCCAATGTGGCAACCCGTTGTACTTGAACAATGCCATTTGCTCGATTTCTTCAAGGAAATCTTCGTAGAGACGCGGTGCTAACGGGTTTTTGCTTCGGTAATACGTCATGTCAAAATTCAGGGCTTCCGTGTCTTTCCCTAGGTAAGCCGGGGAGGATGTGACATAACGCATTAGGAAACCGTAGTTCTAGATCAAGGCCGCAAAAAGCTTTTGATTCGATCTTGACAAGAGCTTTGATGTCTTCGATAATAGCAGCTGTTTCAGGATAGAACTCGCTTTTTATACGCGAGTCCGATGCACACGCTGTGATTAATCCATCTTGAAGACTGTCCAGACACGATCCTGAAGACACGATACATTTTTTTTGTAGTAGTAAGCACAAAGATATTTTAATTGATCTAACCTGAGAGATAACGCCAAGAACACCAAGAGAAACCTTGGCCGCGTTAAACTCGCTAGGAGTCGTAGTCTCACTTAAAACTCTAACCTTTGCAAACCCATCGTTGACCGAGGCAGGAGTAACCATCCTGATATCGGTCACATAATCATGGACCGCACTTCCTTTACCCCACAGCGAGCTCCCTTGAGCACCGGTCCCCATTAGACCACCCACCGTCAGTCCCCACCAATACGGTGCATAAGGCAAAGCCAATCCAACCTTAGCCGCTTCAGTGATTAACTGCCTAAGCGTTACCCCGCTCTCAACCGTCAAGGTCATGGCCTTTACGTCGGACCTTACCGTGTGGTTTAGAAAATTTGTGCTTATGAGTAATCCGTCCCTCCCATCGGTGCACACGAGCTTAGGGATGCTATGTGAGTAGCGCGTGGTTACACGCATTTTCTCCCGGCTTTAGTGGCTGCAGCTACAATAGAGATGAGCTCAGCCTCTGTGGTCGGATATGCCACATTGGCAGCTCGACATCTGGACCGGTCTGCAAAGGCTCCTACTGAGTTGGTGACCATACAATCCGTGTTTCCTGACACACACTTGACGGGATCTTCGGGAGGTGTTGAGATTGCCGTGAACACGAGTAGTGTGAATAAACAATGTAAAGCGAGGAATATGCGCCAAAACGCAGCGTTTTGGGTACTATACGAAGGGAAAGAGCTTGATGATCCCATGGGGTTTGATTGAGTTTTGTTGAATCTTTCCAAATCTTTGTATGGGGAGGAGGCTGTGTGGTGTGAAAGGCTGTACGATATTTGACTTATAACTCACGTTCGATCCATCATTTGTGGAGTGTCATGTTAATTTATTTATATCATATGGTCTTAAACCATATTATAGTTGTCAAGTTTCCCTATCGTTTAATGTTTTTTTTTAATGATTTAGTCAAAATACTGTATTCACCTCAGTACTTATCTCTTGAAAATTATTTATAGAACGGTGATTTGCATAACCTTTTGAAAATTACTCAGCTCTCGAATGCGTAGACAATATGAAACTATATAATACAAACCAGAGCCATCTTTGATGTATTAAAAACGTATAATTAGCTGTATTTTCACAAAGTATTTTTCTTTATCATTAGGTAGCTGTATATTCTCCAATTTCTTAGTTGTATTTTTTAGACAACGCTACAACATTTTCGCATCAGCATTTATAAATGATTATTGTCATTCGTAGCGACCAACACAACGAAATTATTAATCTTAGTCGTGCCTCACGAAAATTCCAATTTTTATTACACCCCGACATTATTGTAGCATAACAACATAAGCAACAACTTGTCATAAAAAAAAAATATATATCGACCTGTAAAAACGATGTCTTTCTGATGTAAAAGCAATGAAGTTTCATAACTTACTGATTGAATCACACTTACGCGTTTATGTCACTCACATGTGTACAAACCCTAGCCTCTTTGTAAACTTTTCCCGGTCGACACAAATAGCCTTTGGTTGGAGCACAATGAGCATCCTCCGAACATATACACAAACCCTCCAATGCACATCCATCTTTTACTATCGTCGTGTTTCCTTTGATCCCTAGGATCTGATCGGTCCATTCGCTCGAGAATAAACCGGTCGGATCATAACTCTCCTTTACTTTCAAGAACGCGGGTGCATTCTTGTACTTTGTAATCACTCCATCAAATGCTAAGTTTCTATTCTTACCCCAATGTGGCAATGCATTATACTTGAACAACGCCATTTGCTCGATTTCTTCAATAAAATCCTCGTAGAGTCGTGGTGTAAACGGATCTTTGGCTCGGTAATATGTTAAATCAAAGTCTATGGCTTCCGTTTCTTTCCCAAGATAAGCTGGAGAGGATGTTACATAGCGCATTAGAATACCATAGTAGAGTTCAAGGCCGCATAGAGATTTTGACTCGATCTTTACAAGAGATTTGATGTCGTTGATAAAACTTTTGACTTGCGTGAGAGGAACACTAAAAGCTGTTTGATGATAAAATTCGCCTTTTATACGTGAATCCCACGCACATGCTGTGATCAATCCATCTTGAAGGCTATCTAGACATGATCCTGACGACATCATACGGTTTTGGCTTCCAATGACTGGATAACCAGTGAATATAATACCTAATGCCGATGAATATTTGAAATATAAAGGTGAGAGTGAGTAATTATTCTATATCTCTATGTGAAATCAATTAAAATTTAAAAAAAAAAAAAATTACCATTGTTTGTCAGACCGTACGAGGTCGTAAACAGCGTAGATGAAACTGCTGAGGCTGCTGCACACTTCCCATTCGCATCCCTGAGCGTCTCTTGCGTCTCCTCTAATTTGTTATACAAAGAAATAAATTAAAAATACAACTTTTTCCAAAAAAAAATTAATGTCTCTTTAACTTTTCTTTAATATATCCTTTCAAAAAAAAAACTTTTCTTTAATATATAAAAGATAGAGATATGAAACTTTCAAAAGAAAATTGTTAGATTCATCACTTGATATTATTTTTTTATTTTACAAAAACTAATATATATATATATATATATATATATATATATATAGAGAGAGAGAGAGATGAAGCTTTCAAAATATTTAATGTAATAAATATATATATATATATATATATATATATATATATTAAATCTTTTTTCCACATAATATCTTCGCAACCCATTAAGTTTACTACTATTCAAAAATTGATCAGGTTTGTTATACAGGACATGGATTGGAGAGTTGTAGGTTTGTTATTGATGCAAAACAAATTGGTTCCAATTTTTTATCAAAAAAAAAAAAAAAAAATTGGTTCAAATCATGTTTTCTTATGTTTAGGGAAAATCTGATGCAATGGTACTTTATTTATACATTAATTCAAACCCTTACAAAGAAGCTTTAGAAATAAGGATAGGTAGGAACCTGATGATCTTACGACCGCTATTACTGCTGAGGGCTGCGAACGGAATGGCAAGAAATCATACAAACCATTGCCCGACGTGTTGACTGCGACTCGGTCATCTCTTCGATACACCACTTTGCCTTGGCTCGGTAACCATACGAAATCCGCAAACTCATGTTTCTTTCCAAATGTCATGGCTTGATCTCCGAAATCCAAATCATTTCTCATAGTATACGTTAACGATCTCTTGAACATCGGTTGCAATTTAAAAGTCACCTTAAGAAAAAAAGGTATACAACCAAAACATTGGAAGTAAAATGGCTTAGAATTATGATATTGTCTTTTGTAGTAAAACAAAACAAAAAAATTTGATATTTTAACTAATCCAACCTGAGAGATAACCCCAAGAACACCAAGAGAAACCTTGGCCGCGTTAAACTCGTTAGGAGTCGCAGTCTCGCTTAAAACTCTAACCTTTGCAAACCCATCGTTGACCGAGCCAGGACTAACCATCCTGATCTCGGCCACATAATCATGGACCGCACTTCCTTTACCCCACAACGAGCTCCCGTGAGCACCGGTCCCCATGAGACCACCCACGGTTAGTCCCCACCAATACGGTGCATAAGGCAAAGCCAATCCAACCTTAGCCGCTTCAGCGATTAACTGCCTAAGCGTCACGCCGCTCTCAACCGTTAAGGTCATGGCTTCTGCGTCGGACCGCACCGTGTGGTTTAGAAAATTTGTGCTTATGAGTAGCCCGTCCCTACCATCCGTGCACACGAGCTTTGGGATGCTATGTGAGTAGCGCGTGGTCACACGCATTTTCCGTCCGGCTTTAGTGGCTGCAGCCACGATAGAAACGAGCTCTGCTTCGGTTGTTGGGTAGGCCACGTTGGCGGCTCGACACGTGGACCAGTCAGGGAAGGCTCCGTATGAGTTTGTGACCGTACAATCCGAGTTTCCTGACACACATTTGACGGGATCTTCCGGAGGTGTTGAGAGCGCCATATGCACAAGTGTAAGTATACAATGTAACCCGAGAAGGGTGCGCCAAAACGCAGCGTTTTGAGAACCATACGAAGGAGAATAACCAAATGCCATAGGTTTTGATTGAATTTTGGTGAATCTTTCCAAATGTATTGCCAATGGCGTCTTTGGTATATATATGGAGGTTGTGTGGTGTAAAGGGCCGGTTCAGTGCGATTTAAATAATATTTTTGTTAATAAAATTAGAAAAAGGCTGAGAGGAGATATTTCAAGCTAGCTTGTAAGATAATGTAGGAACTCTAATCACATTCATGTTAATTTCATTTATAAAGAAAATCCCCATTAAATGTTCTTTTAGTCGTCTTATGATTTTTTTTTCTTAAGATATACGACGACTTACATATGTTAATGCATGGGTGAATATTTAATCAACCATATATATGCACAATATATAAATTCAACTAGCAATTAAGTATACAAATTTGGTAGCATTTTAGAAGGGGAGATTTTGATAAATACCCTAAATTTTATTGAAAATTTGAAAACTACACTTAATCTTATAGAAATTGGAAAACTATACTTTTTGTTACATAAAAGCACGTAAATATTCCTATACATATTTAATTAATTATTATATAGATTTAAAATAATTAAAAATTATTAAACTTAAATTCAAAATTTAATTTCGTATTCATTTTTTATTTAAAAAAATATTTTGTTAGTATCTAAAAGCTAAAATTATAACTAAATAAAAAATAGTTGGATGTATTTTACACTGTCGATTTATATTTTGATTGGTTGATTTTTTACTTTGTTAATTTATTTAAAGCATTGATTTTTTTTTTTATGTTCGTCGACTTAATGTTTATTTTCGTCGACTTATTTTAAACAATTGATTTATTTTTTTATTGGTTGATTTTTTACTTTGTCGATTTATTTAACCATTGACTTGTTTTTTTATGTTTGTTGACTTAATTTTCAGTTTTCGTTGACTTATTTAAAAAAATCGATTTATATTTTTATTGGTTGATTTTTTACTTTGTTGACTTATTTAACCATTGACTTATTTTTTACGTTCGTCGAGTTAATTTTCAGTTTCGTTGACTTATTTTAAACTGTTGACTTATATTTTGTTTGGTAGATTTTTTACTTTGTCGACTTATTTAAAGCACTGACTTAATTTTTTGAGTTCGTCGACTTAATTTTTTTTGTTCATCGATTTATTTTAAACTGTCGATATATATTTTGGTTGGTTGATTTTTTACTTTGTCGGTTTGTTTAAACCATTGATTTTTTTTAATCTTTATTTTAATTAAGAGAAAAATATCATTTTAACAATAAAAGAAGATATATTTCAAATTTTTAAAAAATTTAATATAAATTTCAAATTACTAATAAAATTTAAGATATACGTCAAATTTTCTCTTTTAGAAGTCAACTTTTGGAATGCGTTGACAATATCAAACTCTATAATACACACATTAGCTGGCTTTATTAAAAATAAAAACATTGGTTGGGTTTTGCCCTATATTTTTTAATATAATCATAAAATCACTTTTATAAGTAAGATGGAGGATAAGAATGCCCTGGCACGCACGTTTTTAACCAGCTGTCTTCGTATTCAAAAGATCTTACTAAATGAAAATGCCATAGTCAATGATTTTTTTTTTTTAATAACTGTTGGAGTTCCGGACCTTCGACCCATAATCTCTTCTAATATTCGGAATCAATTTTTAGATATTTTAATTTAAAAAATATCCTTCCATTCTAAAGAAAAATTAAACCCGAAACACAAAAAATTAACTTTTTGTGTTATCACTAGGCTATCATCTTTTTGGTTAGTCAATAAATTACTAACATTTTTTTCCTTACATATTTTACTGATGCACGTTTCTATAAATAGTTCTCGTAATTCATAGCAACCAACTCGGTGAAATTATAAGGCAATTCGGTGCCTCAGGAAAATACCATTTTTTATTGCAGCGGGACATTATTATTATTACAACAACATAAGCAATAACTTAATTATCATGATAAATATTGACCCACACATGAAGACGATGGCTAAGATATAAGAAGCAATGAAGCTTAATAACTTGCTGACTGAACCATAGTTATGCCACTGACACGTGTACAAACCCTAGCCTCTTCGTAAACTTTTCCCGGTCGACACAAATACCCTTTGGTAGGAGCACAATGAGCATCCTTCGAACATATACACAAACCCTCCAATGCACATCCATCTTTTACTATCGTCGCGTTTCCTTTGATCCCTAAGATCTGATCGGTCCATTCACTCGAGAATAAACCGGTCGGATCATAACTTTCCTTTACTTTCAAGAATGCCGGTGCATTCTTGTACTTTTTAATCACTCCATCAAACGCTAAGTTTCTATTCTTACCCCAATGTGGCAACGCGTTATACTTAAACAATGCAATTTGCTCGATTTCTTCAATAAAATCTTCATAGAGTCGCGGTGTTAATGGATCTTTGGCTCGATAATAAGTTATGTCAAAGTCTAGGGCTTCGGTTTCTTTCCCTAGATAAGCTGGAGATGATGTGACATAGCGCATCAGAATACCATAGTGGAGCTCAAGGCCGCATAGAGATTTCGATTCGATTTTGACAAGAGCTTTGATGTCGTTGATAAAACTTTTGACTTGCGTGAGAGGAACACTAAAAGTTGTTTGATGAAAAAATTCGCCTTTTATACGTGAATCCCACGCACACGCCGTGATTAGTCCATCTTGAAGGCTATCTAGACATGAACCTGACGACATCATGCGGTTCTGGCTTCCAATGACCGGATAACCAGTGAATATTATACCTAAAACCGGTGAATATTTGACACATAGAGGTACAGGAATAAGTAAACATTATATGTGAAATCAATGAAAATGTAAAGTACAAATGAAAAAAAATTAAGTACCATTGTTGGTCAAACCATACGAGGTAGCAAACAGTGTAGATGAAATTAGTGTGGCTCCCACACACTTCCCATTCGCATCTCTGAACGTCTCTTGCGTCTCCTCTTGATGATTAGTATACAAGAAAACAAATTAAAGTTACCTGCGTAGAATTTTATATATAGAGAGAAATGATATTTTTAAAGAAAATTATAGGAATCGTCACTTGATAATCTCTTGGCAACCATAAATTAAATTTTACTATTATTTAAAACATCGGCTTTAATTTGGATCCAAGAGTTATAATTTTATATAACACTAATTCGATTACCTCCGTCTCTCTTCTTCAATTATTGACCATTTACCTCTGATAAGGATATTGATGCAAAAAATTGGTTCAGATATTTTGTTTTTGGTTCATATAATGGTTTAACTTTTATACATGAAATTTTAAAAGGACTTAGCTGAAAATGAAACATATTGAGTAAAAAATGCGAACAAAATGAGAGTTTGGACCAGATAATGTTTTCTTCTATTTAAAGAAAAACGTGATGAACAAGATTGTACCTTTATTTTATCTTTTCTTAAATGCAAACACTTCCAAATTTTTTTTTTAGAAAGGACAGGGAAGTATACCTGATGATCTTATGATGGCTATTGCCGCAGAGAGTTGCGAACGGAATGGCAAGAAATCGAATAAACCGTTGCCCGAAGTGTTGACCGCTACTCGGTCATCCCTTCGATACACCACTTTGCCTTGGCTCGGTAACCATATGAAATCTGCAAACTCATGTTTCTTTCCAAAAGTCACGGCTTGATCCCCAAAATCCGAATCATTTTTCATAGTATATGTTAACGATCTCTTGAACATCGGTTGCAATTTAAATGTCACCTTTTCAAAAGAAAAAAAAGGTAGACAACCAAAACATTAATCAAATGGCTTAGAAATATGATATTTGTCTTTTTGTAAAAAAACCAAAAAAGGGAAATTTTAACTAATCCAACCTGAGAGATAACCCCAAGAACACCAAGAGAAACCTTAGCCGCGTTAAACTCATTAGGAGACGTAGTCTCACTTAAAACTCTAACCTTTGCAAACCCATCGTTGACCGAGCCAGGACTAACCATCCTGATCTCGGTCACATAATCATGGACCGCACTTCCTTTACCCCACAACGAGCTCCCGTGAGCACCGGTCCCCATTAGACCACCCACGGTCAGTCCCCACCAATACGGTGCATAAGGCAAAGCCAATCCAACCTTAGCCGCTTCAGCGATTAACTGCCTAAGCGTCACACCGCTCTCAACCGTCAAGGTCATGGCACTTGCATCGGCTTGAACCGTGTGGTTTAGAAACTTTGTGCTAATGAACAAACCGTCGGTTCCGTCCGTGCACGCGAGCTTAGTGATGCTATGGGAATATCGAGTGGTTACACGCATTTTCCGTCCGGCTTTAGTGGCTGCAGCCACGATAGAGACGAGCTCGGCTTCGGTTGTTGGGTACGCCACGGTGGCGGCCCGACAAATGGAGCGGTCAGGGAAGGCTCCATATGAGTTTGTAACCGTACAATTCGTATTTCCCGACACACACTTGACAGGATCTTCAGGTGGTGTTGAGACCGCCGTAAGCACAAGTGTAAGTATACAATGTAACCCGAGAAGGGTGCGCCAAAGCGCAGCGTTTTGAGAACCATACGAAGGAGAATAAGCCAATGTCATAGGTTTTGATTGAGTTTTATTGAATCTTTCTAAATGTATTGCGAATGGCGTCTTTGTAAACATGTTTGGTATGTATAGTGGTTGTGTTGCGTAAAAGGCCGGTTGAGTACGATTTAAATAAAATATATTGGTTAACTTAACTACAAAAAGTGAATGTTTTTTTAATTCAATCTAGAAAGTAAACCGGAATTTTCTTCTGGCTCATACAGTCACCGGATCAATCCTGTCTGACTGCGGATCAATAGATTAATGTGTATATATATATATATATATATATATATATATATATATATTGCCCATATAATATATTTAACATATGTATTAAAATTTAATTATTGATTAGATAAAATATAAACTGAAGTTTAATAAATTCTTTGTGGTTGCAATTTTTTTTTTTTTTAAACGTCTGTTTGTTCTGGAAAATTAGAAAGGGTCAAGGAAACCCTATATTTCTAATCTTAAAAGGTCAAAACCAAAATCTATAGGTGCAGTAAAAAAGCACAATAGTTTCTTTTAAAAATTGAAAGCCTCTAGATAGATTAGTGTTTTTTTTAATCAATATCCGGCCGGATTACCAGTTATTGACGGGTCACCGGTTATTATCAAATTTTACCGGTTTGATAAGCCGTGAGTTTTAGAGATGGATTCAAACCGAAATAGTGACCAAGTTTTGGGTTTACCAATTCAAGTGAGCAGTCCAGATAGGATTTTAAAACATTGGAAAAGGTTGAGATGAGATGCTTCGATCATGGTAGCTTTTAAGAAAGTAATGACTACTAATCACATTCGATCCATCATTTTCTTACTGTCATGTTAATTTCATTTGTATCATATGGTCTCAAAGACTTAACCATATTCTTGTCATAGTCGTAATCCCATTGCCGCTGGCATCGTTTGTTGTTAAATAATTTCTAAATGTTTTCAGTCATATTCGTGTCCTCGGCTTATGCAATTTAAATTAAAAAAAAACGTGCAACTTGAATATCTTAATGTGCGAATATTTAATCAACTACAAAATATTTAAATACACTGAAAATTCAACTAGTAATTATAATACAAATTCCGTAGCATACAAGAACTCAACTGTGGAATGCTTTGACAATATCAAACATATATAATACACACATTAGTTTGTTTTATTATAAAAAACATTAGCGTTCGGTTTTATTATAAAAAAAACATTAGCGTACAAATATCTTAGTATTCACGAAATTAACTCTGGATTACCTTGACAATATGAAACTCTATAATATACACAGACACTAGTTGGGTTTTATTATATAAAAGACACACTAGTTGGGTTTTGCCCTATATTTTAAATATTAAAGTAATCATAATTCATTTTCATGTTATGCAAATGGTTGTATAGTACCTAATGAGAAAAATATGTAGAATACAACATTCATTCATATATATATATATATATATTCTTTTTTTTTTTTTGATAAAAGTATCTAACCATTTTATTTACATTGAATAGAATGAAAAAAAATTCTAATTTTTACATTGAAAAAAAAAACTAATTTTAAGAAAAATATCTTTATACTATTATGTAGATCGTGGGGTAAATTTATATTCCATTCTTAATTTCATGGATTTCTTTTATGCTAACCATGTAGAACAAATGTAAGATGGAGAATAAGAATGCCATGGTACGCACGTCTTTCACAAGCCGTTTCTTCATTTTCAAAAGTGTGAGAAAAACTGCCAAAGTCCTATAGAGAATAATAATATTAATAAATGTGTTTTCAACTTTACATTAATCACTAAAGGGGACAGTGGTATAGTTGTAAGGGAATTTGTTTTTTTATGTCTTGAGTTTATTAATTTTTCTTTGGGACATATGGTTATTATTTAAAATCGGAATATCTAAAACTGACTCCAAAAACCAGAAGAAATTATGAGTCAAAGATCCGGAACTTCCAAGATTTATAAAAAAACAAAAAAAATTTTGCTCTAATCAGCCGTAATCAAAGTTCAAACTTTTCTCCAAATTGTTGATTTTTTTATTGTTCTAAGGTTGATTACTTTCTCATAAATTACTTAACATCATTTTTTTGGGTCAAAAAATGATCTTATAACCAGCGCAACGTAAAATTATACTTGGATCAAGCTCATAACTGACTCGTCGGGGTCGGGTCGAATTCTTCTTTAATAGATCAATCGTGTTCGAACATCACTTTGACTATCTTTATCAAAAAACAAAAAAAAAACATCACTTCCAATCTTTGTTAAAAACAAAAAAATTCACTTTGACTTGGACCTTCTTTTTTTGTCTAAAAAACCATTTTTCTATTTCATTCACGAGGTATTTAACGCAGCTGTTTATTTCAAATTTCTTCATTGTATTTTTTTTTACCAAATACTGAAAATTTAAAATTTAGAGCCTAAAAATAACGCACATACGAACATATATATAAAGTTCGAATGGTGACAACAAATTGAATGGTGCAGATCATATAAGCAGAATAAGTGCGGTTAATGCGGATGAGTGGAATAAGTAGAATACGCGGTACGGAACAAACAAAATATAAGTTGAATGGTTATTATGACAAGTGCGAAAAATATAATAATTAACAAATTTTAACTGGTTATTTCTAACACTTTTTATAACTGAAACAATTTTTGTTTTATTAGAAACGTATAAGTTAGACAAGATTTATCCATATATATTTTTCAGATTTTTTTATTAAAAAAATATATAAAACAAAAACGCACCACAGTTTGAACGCACCTAAAATGAAGCTTACCAAAAACGTACCGCATTTTAGATTTTGTTCACCTTTATAAGCAGCATTTTGACACTGTTTTAATTTTTTAATATTACATTTTTAACATATTAAAATCCGCACCACAATCTCTTAATTTGATGAATGGAAGCATAAGAGATACTTTGGTCCGCACCGTTTTAAAAACTGCATCCAGTGTGTTTCCAATCACAGCCATAATATAATACAGTATATAGTTATCACCATCAGTAGAAACCAGAAACTCGCACAGAGAAATTATTGGGCATCGTGCCTCACGAATTTTCCATCCCCCGACATTATTATTGTTACAAACTTACAATAGCATTAGCAATAACTGGTCATAATAAATATCGACCCACACAATGGCTTCCTGATACAAGATGGAGATTAATAACTTACTGGTTGAATCACACTTATGCCACTGACACGTGTACAAACTCTAGCTTCTTTGTAGACTTTTCCTGGTCGACACAAATATCCTCTGGTCGGAGCACAATGAGCATCCTGTGAACATATACACAAACCTTCCAATGCACATCCATCTTTTACTATCGTCGTGTTTCCTTTGATCCCTAGAATCTGGTCGGTCCATTCGCTCGAGAATAGACCCGTCGGATCATAACTTTCCTTTATTTTCAAGAACGCGGGTGCATTCTTGTACTTTTTAATCACTCCATCAAACGCTAAGTTTCTATTCTTACCCCAATGTGGCAATGCGTTATACTTGAACAACGCAATTTGCTCAATTTCTTCGATGAAATCTTCGTAAAGTCGCGGTGTTAACGGGTTTTTGGCTCGGTAATATGTTAGATCGAAGTCTAAGGCTTCAGTTTCTTTTCCAAGATAAGCCGGAGAGGATGTGACATAACGCATTAGAATACCGTTGTAGAGCTCAAGACCACATAGAGATTTTGACTCGATTTTGACAAGAGATTTGATGTCGTTAATGAAATTTTTTACTTGCGTAAGTGGAACACTAAAAGTTGTTTGGTGAAAGAATTCGCTCTTTATACGTGAGTCCCATGGGCACGCCGTGATCAATCCATCTTGAAGACTGTCTAAACACGATCCTGATGACATCATACGGTTTTGGCTTCCAATGACTGGATAGCCAGTAAATATAATTCCTAATGCCGATGAATATTTGAAACATAAAGGTAGGAGTGAGTTAATATTCGATGTAATATCAATGAAAATGTACAAGTAAAAATGAATAAAAATTAATTAATTACCATTGTTGGTCAAACCGTATGCGGTAGCAAACAGTGTAGATGAAATGAGTGTGGCTCCCGCACACTTACCATTCGCATCTCTAAACGTCTCTTGCGTCTCCTCTTAATTAATACAAGACAAGAAAAAAAGAAAAACGTTATGTTTTATCATTTACTCCCTCGATTTTTTTAATTGATGTTTTAGAAAAAAAAATTTATTTTTACAATATTGATTTTTTACATTTTCTATACATTTTTAATAAAAGTATAATGATGAATTGTAAATTTCAAGACATATTAATTGATTTTACTGAATTATTATTGGCTTAGAGTTATGAAAAATTGTTTAGTTCAAAAAATAATGTATTTATAGTTTAATATTAATTTATTTTCTTAATATGTGGGAAAAATTTAAAACATCAATTAAAAAAATGGAGAGAATAATAAATAAAGAAAAATATTTAATGATACTTTTATTGATTTTTTCAAATGCAAAGGAGTAAGAACAAAAAACCATAGACTCAAGGATTGCTAGGAACCTGAGGATCTTATGATGGCTAATGCCGCAGAGAGTTGCGAACGGAATGGCAAAAAATCAAACAAACCGTTGCCCGACGTGTTGACCGCTACTCGGTCGTCCATTCGATACACCACTTTTTCTTGGCTTGGTAACCATATGAAATCCGCAAACTCATGTTTCTTCCCAAATGTTACGGCTTGATCCCCGAAATCCGAATCGTTTCTCATAATATACCTTAAGGATCTTTTAAACATTGGTTGCAATTTAAAAGTCACCTTTTTGGAGCAATTGTGATAAATATGTGTTAGAGCTATGACATTATGTTGTAGTAAGCACAAAAAAATATGAAAGTTTAATTAATTCAACCTGAGCGATAACGCCAAGAACGCCAAGAGAAACCTTAGCCGCGTTAAACTCATTAGGAGTCGTAGTCTCACTTAAAACTCTAACCTTTGCAAACCCATCGTTGACCGAGGCAGGACTAACCATCCTGATCTCGGTCACATAATCATGGACCGCGCTTCCTTTACCCCACAGTGAGCTCCCGTGAGCACCGGTCCCCATTAGACCACCCACGGTCAGTCCCCACCAATACGGTGCATAAGGCAACGCCAATCCAACCTTAGCCGCTTCAGCGATTAACTGCCTAAGCGTCACACCGCTCTCAACCGTCAAGGTCATGGCACTTGCATCGGCTTGAACCGTGTGGTTTAGAAACTTTGTGCTAATGAACAAACCGTCGGTTCCGTCCGTGCACGCGAGCTTAGTGATGCTATGGGAATATCGAGTGGTTACACGCATTTTCCGTCCGGCTTTAGTGGCTGCAGCCACGATAGAGACGAGCTCGGCTTCGGTTGTTGGGTATGCCACATTGGCGGCTCGACACGTGGACCGATCTGGGAAGACACCATATGAGTTGGTGACCGTACAATCTGAGTTTCCCGACACACACTTGACGGGATCTTCAGGTGGTGTTGAGAACGTAGTGAAGACTAGTGTAGATATACAGTGTAACACGAGAAGAATGCGCCAAAACGCAGCGTTTTCTGAACCATACGAAGGAGAAGAAATAAATGCCATTAATGGGTCTTTTAAAATGTATTGCGCATTTGGTGTTTTTATGTAGATATATACGTTCGGTATATATAGAGGTTGTGTGGCGTAAAAGGCCAGTTTTAGTGTGATTTAATTTATAATATCCGGTTGATAACAAAATAACTGAGATATGAGATGCTTGTAACATAAGATTAATGATGATCATGTTTTGATCATTTTATCTCATTATTATTTCATCGATTCATCATTTGGCATCTCTTCGTTTTCCTTTGAAGGATTATATCATACGACTCGAAATTTTGGGTAGAAATCCAGATTACTTATGGAGTTTCTGCTCTCTACTAAATACTAATCAGAGAATAGTTTTAAATAATTAATTGACGGTTAATATATTGTACTACACCCGTACTGCAATTTTTTTTTTAAAAATATGATAGTATATAAATTATGAAAAAAAATCTTATGTGTTAGATATTATCAGTTGATTTTCCACATAACTTAAGTCTGCCTAAGATTAGATGGTACGTATTAATCAAATGAATGGATCCCCAAAAAAAAAATCAAAAAAAAAAAAAAATGAGTGACATACACATATTGACTATTAACGTCCACTTGGTTTCATTTAGAAACGCCAAAGTGTTGACCGTGTAATATTGTCCAACGAATACAATGGCACCGTCAAGCTAGTTATCTTAATTAGGGTTTATATAACAAAACACTTGAGAAAATTTGAAAAAAGTATTCGATTTAGTTTTTTTTTTGTTTTTGTTTTATAAAGTATTCGTTTTAGTTAGTCGGACATAAATATCGAATGCACTCTTACTATTCAAACGAGGTACGGAAGAAAAAGAAGACCAGCTTGTATTGATAAAAAAAAAAAAAAAAAAAATTATCTTCAATATGCGAATTTGAACACGCGTGAATGCAACAACGACAGTAATACAAACAAATATGCTATATGCCCCGTGTATAAAAAAAAAAGACTTATTTTAAATATTTATGTGAATAAAAATACTAGCTAGGTTTGATAGTTACTTAATCACAATAATATTTAACAAAAAGTATTACCTAAGTTAAGATGGTTTGTTCACTCCATGTTTATTTGAAAAATTTAACCGATGATACCATACATAATTGGTAAAATTCAAATTCAGTATTCCTCACGGGTGTGTGCCTTGCCAATAAACTATATAAATATAGTACTAGTTGGATTTTTGGTCCTACTAATATAAATTAAATACAGTCGAAGAGTATTAACTGCTTAATCTGCTTATATAGTAATTTATTCATATAAGTCCATATATAGAATATAAATGCCAAGGTACGCACGTCTTTCACAAAATATAGACAAAATCCAGTGAGAATCAAATGTAGGGAAGGAATGGAAACGTGTGGGTTTAGTTTGTGTTTATCAAAATTTTGCGTTTGGTAGGTAGGGAATTCCCTTAGCCAAAAAAAGTATTTAAGAAGCGAATTTGGTGAATGGTGACTATAATTATGTAATTTTTTTATTGAATCTTGAAAATTTGAAAGATTAATGTTAGATAGAATTGTTATTCTACAAAAGGTTTTAAGAGTACTGGTTTCAAAGCCATTACATCGAAATTTATGAAATCCATAAACCAATTTTTATAATTTCTATCTTTTTAGGAAGAAAAATATATTCAAAAAAGATGAAAATTTAAACATGATTGACATTTACTTAAAACATGATTCGTATCCGAATTCATATAGCCTTGGTGTTTTTTTTTTTAATGGGTATCAATAAAGTATATTTTTAGTAAATATGTATACATAATTTGACAAATTTTTTAAAATGAATTCTCATTGTTTTAAACTTGCCATTTAATACTATTTTTGTATAAATTTGTCTCACCCTAAATTATTTTCGTCAATGAAAAAAAAAAAAAAAACTTTTTCGTCTACAATCTACAGTAACAAAAGCCAGTTGACAAAAAACAAATTCATTAAACGGGTCATGGACTTAGATTATAAACAGACTTATAACACGTAGATTTTCTCTGATTTTTCTTTTAGGGGTTTCTTATGGTGTTATAAGTCTGTTTTTTTTTTTAATTGTGCTAGTTCCATAGATAATATACGTAAACAATCTCTTCTACATCTTCAGAAGCAAATGTGTATACGATATCTACAATTTCTCGTTGTTCGAAGAAAACAATCCACGTCTTTCATGGTAACTTTCTCACGATATCATTTTCTTCACACAAAAAAAAATTAATAAACCGGCCCGTTTAGTGGGGATTATTCTTGTGGGTAAATGGGCTGGCCCATTTTGAGCCTATTTATTTAGAATTCATTAAACGGGTCATGGACTTAGATTTACAAATAACAGGTCCGTTTGGACCCGCGGCCTTTAGTCTCGTGTGACAAACCCTATCTGTATCGTATGTGTGGAATAATTGTTTGATTCTTACGTTAAATTAAATCTTCAAATCAAATTGGTCATTTTACTACAATCCATTCAAATCAATGATTGTGAGGATGAGCATATTTGGTGGTTCTACAAGAAGCTCACTTTGAAAGTAGCAAAAATCTAGATCATGTTAGAAATTCTATGACGGAAGTTAATTAGAATCTTATTATATAAAAGAGAATGCATTCAAAATTATAATTCATTAGATCGTGACATGTGTCATTTTAATTGAAATGATGACACGTGTTAATAATTAACACTAATGTATAAAGTTAATTTTAATTTAAATAATATTTCTTTTTATCTAAAAATTAAAAGAAAAATATATCATCGCAAAAAAAAAAAGGTCATAACGTAACAAAAAAGTCAATGTCTTTCTGTAAAAAAAGGTAAAAGAGAAAATTTGTAAAAAATATCACTAAAAAAAGGAAAAATTTGTTTCATGTCAATACGTTTAAAAAAAAAAAATGCCATAACTAATCGAGAAAGAAAGGAAAAAAAATATATCATTGGAAAAATTTGTAAAAAAAAAAGTCATTAAATAAAGGTAAAAGAGAAAATTTGTAAAAACAAAATATCATTAAAAAGAAAAATTTGTTTCATGTCAATACGTTTAAAAACAAAAAAGGAAAAATGTCATAACTAATCGAAAAAGAAAAGAAAAAAAAAACATCATTCAAGCAAATCATGAATTCGAGAGTTCCACAAATCGATCAAAGCTATTTTACTTTAAATTTTGCCCAACGTGAGTGTGACACGTAGGCAAAATCGTAACTCACCAGATCGTGATATGAATTAATTTTAATTGAGATTGTGACACGTGTCAATATATTAATATAAAAAATATAATACATCATCGCCAAAAAAAAAAGTCCTAACGTAACAAAAAAAGTCAATGTCCTTCTGTAAAAAAATTGTCATTAAAAAAGGGAAAATTTGTAAACAAAGTGTCACTAAAAAGGTAAAAAGAAAATTTGTAAAAAATGTCATTAAAAAGGGTAAAAGAGAAAATTTGTAAAAAATATCATTAAAAAGAAGAAAAATTTGTTTCATGTCAATACGTTTAAAAACAAAAAAAGGAAAAATTCCATAACTAATCGATAAATAAAAGAAAAAAAAATACATTATTGGAAAAATTTGTAAAAAATGTCATTAAATAAAGATAAATGGAAAAATTTGTAAAAAATGTTATTAAAAAGGTAAAAAAAAAAATTTGTAAAAAAATATATCATTAAAAAGGGAAAATTTGTTTCATGTCAATACGTTTAAAAACAAAAAAAGGAAAAATGTCATAACTAATCGAGAAAGAAAAGAAAAAAAAATACATCATTCAAGCAAATCATGAATTCGAGAGTTCCACAAATCGATCAAAGTTATTTTACTTTAAATTTTGCCCAACGTGAGTGTGATACGTAGGCAAAATTGTAACTCACCAAATCGTGACATATGTTAATTTTAATTGAGATTGTGACAGGTGTCAATATATTAATATAAAAATATAAATTTTCTTTCTCTACGTTATTCATTTCTTAAATCAAAGTGTAGTGTAATTAAAAAGAAATAATAGTCTAAAAAAAATAAGACATGTTATTAAAAAATATTAAAAGGAATAGTAAATCAAAAAGACTAAAAAAAGGAAAATTACAAATTATTTATAAAATTGTAGTGTAACTAAAATGAAATAATAGTAAAAAAAAAAAATAAGACATATTATTAAAAAATTAAAAGGGAATACTAAATAAAAAACTAAAAAAGGAAAATAAGACAAATGATTTCCAATTTCTAAACGTATTAGTGCGGTATATAAAAAATTGATATTCATGAGATTACGACATGTTTTGTTAATACTTTCAAATTTATTTACTAATATATTTTGTTAATTTTCTTACTATTTGTTTAACACTAATAACATATATAGACATAAATTTGATAGAATGTATTATGCATATATTATTTTGATATGAAAATTTTGGGTACTATTGATTGACAAGGAATGCATGGAGTAAAAATATGATTTTAATAGTATGGATGAAATACATGAGTTGTATTGCGAGATGAAATATGTGGAGTTGAAATTCAGTTTGAAACAAAGTTACTAATCAACATCTAAAATAAGTGTACGAGTAACAATCAAAATCTAAATATTTACATCAACAAGATTTAAGATATATTTCTTACATTTTCATAAATTTATCTTTATTAAATTTAATCGATTACCGACACGTTTTACTTTATTTTTAATCATTTATAAATAAGTTATAATTAAAACCCCGCATATTACGCGGATCCTAATCTAGTAATATATAAAAAAATATAAATTAATGCATTCATTTCCAATTGTTTTTGAGTTACTAATGAAATTTAACTTTTTTTTTTTTATAAGCATATTGGCATCACCTAGCTATTCCTAAAATTCAACACAAGGCGTTGTTCATTCTCAACCGGAATTTTACTTGCCGCATATTAACTTTTAAGGGGGTTACATTACGTATCTTGAATACTACTTGCCTCCTCTGTAACGCGATATATATATATATAAAAGACTAGTGATCGTATTCTCTTCGGTAGACTTTTTTTTTTGGCTAACTTGGACTGTATTGATTGTCCAGTCAAGACATGGATTAATTGGCCCTATAACCCAAAAACAATTATTAATTGAGCAACTAATCAATTTTGTCCTATGATCATAACCACTAGATTTAAGTTAATTAGTTAGTTGCTCAATTAATATTTTTTTTTTTTTGGTTATAGGGCAAATTGACTCTAATTTTTTTTCCACCTCTTGAGTCAATAATTGTAGGATTCTAATACGGTATATTATAACATATAATATTAGGTGAAACGGAATAAACGGTATCATATAAAAATAAGCCTAGTGTACATCTCATGCCTGCTATTTCCACAGAGAGAAAATTCTCTCATTGTGATGTATACTCTTGATTCTTCTCGTGAGTTTTCTTTTATGGCTTACTTTCTTTGACTTCTGATATTCTCATATTTTATATTATTTTGATATATTTTCATCACGTTTTCATCTCGCATTTGCATATCATTTAGGCATTTCTAGGTGCATTTGCATTTTTTGTGTTTTATGGGTTTGGAGATGGAGTTTCCACTTCGAGGCGATTCGAAGAGCGTTTGACATGCGAAATGATGGTGATTGAAGAGGAAACAAGAGTGGATCAAATGGATGCAAGAAGAAGTCTCGATGAAGGCAAAGAAGTGAATAAAGTGTTGATTTTTCATAGGCTATACCGTGGCTCCATACCGGATTCATAACCTCGGTATGGAGTGTTGAGGAATCGAAGATTTTGGAGAAAATTGGCAGAGGCCATACCGTTGCTCCATACCGGACTCATGACCTCGGTATGGCCTCATCTCAAGTGAAGTTTTTGAGACCCGACCCGGATGAAGATGGGTCGATCCAGTTCCGTTTCTACTTGATATAAATACAATTTTAGACATAAAAAACCTAAGTTTGGATAGCTTTTTTCCTCTTTTATGCAAAATCATCTTTTCTTATGATTTGTAATTGGATCTTTGCCATTTTCAATACTTAGTGAAGTTTCCCTTTATCTTTTATCATTTCTTTTATGTTTATGTTTTTAATCATATTTATCTTTGTGCTTAGTTCCATGATTAGTGAGTAGTTCCTTTCTGGGTTTTTGGGCTTAGTAGATTAGAGATATTTGATGGATGATTAGTGATGCTTAGGGTTAGATTCTTATGATTTCTAAGGTGTAAGGTGTGTTTCATGCTAGATTTGACATAGCTAATCAAAATCTAGATCATGGACATTTTATACCTGAAAGGTGTTCGATAAAATGTCTAGGAGAACTTTAACTTGCTTTTCATTCTTAACCAATGAGAATTTATGCTTAAGGTGATTAGTTGGCTTTATGGACTTATGCTTAATGATTATCGATCATTTAATTGCAATTGAAAAATTAGCTTAATCGAGTGATTAGTAAATAGATTATTCTCATGAGAATGAATTAGTCTACTTTGTGTGATTCATGGCATGGAATTGAGTTTGAATTGTCTCTCTAGCGTCGTTAGTTAGCCATTAACCATCCCGAGTCGTTTGCTTTTCCCAAAGCCCATACTTTTCGTTATTTGATCAAGTTTTTAGTTGTTGACTTACAGTTGACTTTTGCATTTAGAGTTGTTTATGCTTAAATTCTCTTTCTTTTATCTTGTTTAGTGCTTGGTTACTTGTTTGGTTTGTTTATTTTCAGTTTGTTTTATCATTTGCCCTTTTGTTTCGTAGTTAGGATTTTAAAAACACGAAAATATAATTTGACTTACCTTAATTAATTATTTGCATTCTTAGTGTATTATTACTGACTCTTTATAGTTCGATACTTCGATTACTACTTGATTATTTGCTTTCGGGCATTAGTTTGGGATTTAAAAAATTTCTCATCAACTTTATTTGTATAAAAAACGTGTCAATTCTATTGATTGGTTTTAATATAAAAATATAAAAACATAAAAAACATTAGCAAGTGAGGGAAATAATGAAGAGAAATAACAGAAAATAAATTGTCGGTGGTTCATATGGTTTGTGTGCTTTAAAAGGCCTTTAATTATGTGCTAATATGAACCGGGCTCATTGTAAAAATTAGTCAATAAATGGATCCATCAATCAATTCTAAAGAAAACGAAGCTTTCTCTTATAAGGTAAACATTATCAAGGGGTTGCCCAATTCACTAGCATTCGATATTTGTCTTTGTTATGTGTGTCTTACAAGACAATATGATACGTAGATTTTTTATTTTTTGTTTAAAAAAAAAAAGTTTTTATATGACTATTTCATATAAATTCAACACCTAGACCACAACATGATTATTACTAAAACGACTATTAAGTATTAATTATAATTATAGACAGCGTAACTAATAAGATTAGACGGTCAACAAAACCTAAGACGAAGATCATATCATATTATATTCAATGTATACAATTACTGACGAACAGATTTTCAAGATATATAATTACTAATTAGTTGAGGAAAAAAATACTAATTAGTGAGCTAAATCTCTCTTGTTTAACTTGTAGAGCTGGAATTTTGACTATGGTGAATAGCTCTTACCTTCAGCTGAAGTTATGGTTAATTATTCTCCAATGTAATCATTTATTACTTATATAGTTCAATGACTATTTACACAAATATATCTTATAAACTATTTTATCAACTATTTCACAATTTTCACTACAAAAAAGCATTTACTAAAACAATGCCATCTTCATAACCGTTATTTACACGACTACATTTGGGTTCATCCGTTTTCATTCATCTAATTTTGTTTACGAATAGATCCCTTTATGAGAAGCAAAGTAGCTAGCATTTTAAAAAAGTGGGTTTAAGAATATGATTTGACTATCATAAACAAAATACTTAAAAAAATTAATTGGACGGTTTTTTTTTGTTGGAAAAACAATGGCGCTTGATACGAACGCACTCCCAAATCCTCTCTCCTCAAGACGAAAATAAAACCTAACTGCGAAACTTCCTCGACGAATTCGCCGTCGCGGAATCGTCGTCGGCTAGCTCCCACAACTCCTCTACAACCTCGGCCATGGCATCCTCTTCTCCAATTAGGAACCACAATCTCCACCAGACATTGACTTCGATCTCCTCATGCCTTCGTCGGAGCGGAGAATGGATCTTGTCCTCTCACCATTGGCGTTCTGTCCAGTCGAAAGCACAGTTCTTGAAGTAGACGACAATCAGGTTGCAGCTGCGACGTTGCTTCAGAGGACAAAGGATGACTCTTCTCCCTCTTTAGTAGATCCGCGTTGGCCCCTTCTAAACCGTTGGTCGAATCCTTCACCACCGGTGATGATAACTCCAACTCCGGTTTCTTCTGCGGCGGCCTCAATCGATACGATAACGCTGACTACAGACACTCTCATTTTCTCGACATCTCTGTAACAGTCATGTGAAGTCGATAATCATGTGTCACAAGACATAATATTTTCTTCTCCCACCGTCAAGGAAGGTCTTCCTTCTGTTCCGGTCCCAAAAAGAGCATGGGAAAAACCTATCCCGACTTCAAATTCTTCAACGACACACCAGTTGACCGATAACTTAATCTGGTCTGCTCTTACGGGTGGGAAGGCTACCAATCCCAACTCTACTATGCCTCAGGAATTGAAGACAAGCTCTGTTTGTTCAGAAGCAGAAACTGTGTCTCTTAAGAATCATTCAAAGGACTACCCATGGGCTGCAAGGATGAACCAGTCCCTTAGGAATCTTCATAGGGTTACAATCCCTGACTACTTAGAAGATGGTACCCCAAAGGTACGAATTCCTAGCCATGTTTTGCTAGGTGGTTTGGAAACCAAAAGGAATATGTAGTTGGCCAGTTTTACCGATGCTCTGCTCTATCTCAAGGTCTAATTCAGGCAGTAGTAACTAGGATTTGGGGAAGAAAATGCAGAATCTTCACTCGAAAACTAGGAGAGTCATCATATCTTTTCCATATTCCGGATGAATCAATCCGTAAATGGTTATGCAGAGGGGATTTTGCCACGTTGATGACTGCTTAATGTTTGTTACACCTTGGTATCCTTCGGATACTATATATGTACCGGAAATCGCTACTGTCCCGGTTTGGTTGACGCTGAATAATATCCCAGAATCCTAGGTATTAAATGGATTGCTTCGGATATTGGAGAACCAATGTTGACGGAAAAACCTTGGTTGGATCCAACGCAAATGGGAAAAGCAAATATTCTAGTTGAAATGAAATTGGATAAACCATTCTCTCAAAGAGTTGCATTGACTGGCTGTAGTAATGCGATCACAATGGTGGATGTTCTATATTCATGGTTGCCTTCTACATGCACTAGATGCGGATAACTCGGTCATAAGTCTTCACGATGCCTCGTGCAGCTACTTCAAGCCAACCGATTGCTTCATCAACTCAAAAGATTAATGAAATCTCCAACAACTCTGATCCAAACAAAATGGCTCCTATGTCGATATCGCAACTTGCAGTTACTACACTGGTGGAAACAAGCTTGGAAAGGGTAGAATCTACTGATGCTTCCCTCCCTCTTCATGGTCATATTGCTAATACGGAGGTGGTTCCAGGGACAAGTACTTCAACGAACGTTTCTTCTCCCTTAGTTACATGTGACACTAGCAACAAAGGCTCAAGTTCCCTTACTATGGTCTTGTCAAAAGAGACTTCCAGTTCCACGCAAGTCTCCCCTCCTACTACTCAAGCATAGCATAGTATTCAAAGGTCCCCATCCATCAAAGATTTAGGTTCAAACCGGTTTGCCTCTTTGGTCTCTACAGATGACGACGAAACTCTGGTTTCGGAAGAACCTGATCCGATGGATCTTTTGACTCCATTGAGCAAAAGAATCCTAAGAGAAGACCGGTTAAACCAACAACAAAGACTAAAGAGATGCAACTGCATTTCGAATCGGCTCCGCGTGGAACTCGTGGTCGTGGTAAAAGTGGTTGTGGCTAAAATGATTTCCCGAAAATCTTGTTTCACTGTTGTTGAGACTCTATCTTTACATTCGATGTAATCTACTTTCAAAATATATGATCTTGGTCATCTGTAACCGTAATAATAATAAAATATATATTAAAAAAAAAAAAATTGGACGGTTTTAGAAGATTCGTAGTAGAGGTGGGACGGATCCGGATATCCGGAAATTTAAGGGTATCCGGATCCGGATACGTGACTTCCGGATATCCGGACTTCGGGTATCGGACAAAAAATTAAGATATCCGCGGATATCCGGATCCGAAAATAATAATAAAATAATTAAATTAAAATACTAAAAAAAATTAAAAAATTATAAATTAAATTTTTGAATAATTTTATTCAAAATAAATATGATATATTAGAAAAGAACTAAAATCAATATATATGTATATATTTTTATATAAAAATAACTTAATATATGTAAAATTATATGTTTTTAATATATTTAATGCGCGCGGATCCAGATCCGGATATTCGGACCTTAAAATTTTACTATCCGGATCCGGATTTATTTTTCACGGATCCGAGATTTTACTATCCGGATCCGGACGTTCCGGATATCCGTATTTCCGGAACAAATAAGAACGAATACCGGATCGGATACCAGATCCCGGATAATTATTCTACTCCTAATTCATAGGTTGTAGCGGACCTCCATAGAGATTAGGGCCCGATAAAATTAGAGTATTAATGTTTACTGTATTTTTGGTTAAATTTAGTGAAATAATTGGCTAAAATTACTAATAGACCCATTAAACATGTGTTAACTATTGATTTGGGTTTATCGCTGCTCTTCGTATGTAGGTAGGTTTGTACTCCTTTCTAATACAATATGGGTTGGCAACAACAACAAAATTTGTGCTCAACTTTATATGTCACACCAATTCATAAATCTTTTTGACTTTTTAATTAAAATATTATATTTTATTTTATTTTAATTAAAATTTTATATTATAATTTACTAGCCATTTTAAAATTTTAAGTGATGACCCATATAAAATAATTTAGATCCACTACTCATAATAGTTAACAGAAAAAAACATGGTGCAATGCGATTGAATCTAACCGTAATTTTTATCATTGAAAAAAAATAAAATAATATATATATGGTGGTGCCAGTGCTTTTTTGTGGTTGATGTTCATGTTTGGTTCATTATTTTTTTAAAAATAAATTGAAAAAATTCAGAAGATTTTGAAATAAATTGATAGGTTTAATTTATCAACCGTGGATGATATCTATTAAAAATCGTTCCGACCATTCAAGGTGTTAAGAAATTAGTGTAAGTTTATGGTTATTATATCCAAGTGCACTTATTAGATTTAATGTGTAGAAACCGTAGAAAAATCAGTGTTACGTTGTCTTTCGAATACACATGATCATATTTAATTAAAAATCGAAAATATTGTTCCATAAAGTGGAAATGTTAAAGCTCAAAGCGTAACAGCTTCTGATTTCTGAGCCAATTCTAATCACATCAGTATGATGGGAAATTAAATTCAAAAAAGAGAAAAAATAAACCGAAGATTCCAATCACCTTTTCTTGATTTGTTTTCTTTTCACATTTGAACCACGAATATTAGAGTGTTATATATGGTTCGTGGGATATAATTTTTCGACATGGATGTTAGACCTCGTTGGCACGAGCTTGCACTATCCCATCGCACCTACCGTTAATCATCTCCTTATTTGTTATTATTTTCTTAAAGAATCTTACATATTATCTCGACCAGTTTTGATTTTTATATTTATCTGTATTTGTTGAAAATTGTTAGTCAAATAATCATCCTTATATGCTGATCGATCGATGTCAAAAATAAATTTGCATTCGGTGCAGTTTCTCATTAACAATGAAATTTTATATGACGGCTGTATATTTCAAAAATTAACTAGTTTAAGATTTAGTTCATTATCCTCCGATGATTATTATTATGTATGATTTGGTTACGAAAGCAGTGTTATTAGAGGATGAATGAGTTGGCTATCTTTTTCTAATAATGCCTTTAGTTTCCTTTTTCCTCCATAATCCTTGTTGGGTTGTTAAGGATAAAATATATGTATGATTAATGGTGAGAAAATTATAAAGGTAAAAAGAGCAAATGGGTGAGCGATAGACAATAAATGATAGTGAATTAAAGAAGCAACGACAAAAAAGATCTTAATATGCCTTGACAGAGAATCATCCTCGAAAATTGTTAAAGATTAGCGCAGTAACAAAAGAGAGGAAAATTAAAGTGATGAACTTTAGGGTTAATTTTGTCGGCAAATCCGTTCTCTTCGGACTTTTGTCTCCTTTTTAAAGCGATTTTAGCTTCTGTAGTCGCGATCGGAAAAGATGGTGTGTTATAATCATAATTTGTATGCTAGTGTGTTTGCATGTATGTGCATGTGATGTATGTAATATGAAACGTATACTTTTCTTGAAATTATTTTCTAATTTTTTGTTATTTTTTGAGTCTACACCACGGTCCAAGGTTGTATTCGTTTTAACAACAAACATCAATAACTTTATTACTTTTTCTTTCTTTGATTTTGCTTTTTTCTGTTGAAGAACGAAGCATTAAAATTTAATCAGCAAACGAGTTTTTTAGATCAATGAATGAAATACTCGTTGCTTTTTATTTTATATGATGCTAAATGCTTTAATTTCCCCTATACAATTACTGTTATTGTAGTAATAGTATTAGTTCCAATGTTGATAAATCAATTAAAATGGTACATTTGGTATTTTCATTTTTTTCCTAGTATTTGTGCAACAATGTACTTTTATTTTGCCTTTAAGAGACTTTTTTGTGACGTCATTTAAGAAACTATTTTACCATCCAAAATCCAAAAAAACATATCTTACGATATATACACATATATATATATATATATATATTAATAATTTCATGAAAAATTAGATAAATAATAATTATATGACATATTGTTATATCAAGTAGTGTTAAAAAGTTCTGACTTTATCTTTCATATCAAAGTTACGAGAAGTGTGCTTTCTTTCTGTAAACATGTTATTTGTTTTCTATAATGACATTTAACAAAATTAGATCCAAAAAAAACAAAAAAAAATCTAAACTCTAAACTTAAAATCATAATTCATAAACCCTAACTTTTATTTATTTAATAAATTAGACGTAAATCTACATAAAAAAACAAACATGTTACAGAAAAATAAAAACAACCACTTAGCATGGAAAATAAATTCGTTTAAAGAATATTAATATCATATTATTTAGTTAATTTATCTCCAAATTTGTACAATCCCACATAAATACTCCATATTAATACCGTAGACACGTGCATGGTAGTTTTCGATTTTATGAGATCAATTAGTTAACTGTGTAAAGAAATTAGGAAAACGTTTCAACATTATCTTCTGTACAGAACTTTTAATTTTCCCAGCAATATTAACCACTAAAAACATAAAAATAAGTATTTGCATGTGATAACCAAAAATTATATGCAAATTAGGAAACTAACGAAAGTATGAGGAAAATCATCTATTGTTTTCTAAAAGAATCCCGAAAATTTTAGTTAGTTTCTTAAAAAGAAAATTGGATTGTATACCCTCAATTTTATTAATAATTGGAAATCTATACTAAATTTTTTAAAAATTTAAAATATATATATATTTTTTTTTAAATGACATTTTTGTCCCTAGTCAATTTTAAAATTTCAGAAAAAATAACAAAAAAATTCTGATTATTTGATTTTTTTTAAAAATGTTAGCTAATATTTTTTTTATTAACTTAAATTAATTACGAACTTAAAAAATACTAATTTTATAAAAAAATAACTACGAAGTTACATTTTATAATTTAAAATTTAATTTATAATTATAAATTTAATTAATATAGATATAATTTGTTAAGTCAACGAAAATAAAAATTAAGTCAATGGTTTAAATAAGTCGACAAAGTAAAAAATCAACCAATCAAAATATAAACCGACAGTTTAAAATAAATCAACGAACAAAAAAATTAAGTCGATGAACAAAAAAATTAAATCAGTGGTTTAAATAAGTTGACAATGTAAAAAATCAAATAACAAAAATATAAATCGACTGTTTTAGAATAAGCCGATGAATTAAAAAATAGAATAAGCCGATGAATTAAAAAAAAAAAAAATTAAGCCGACGAACATAAAAAATAAGTCAACAGTTTAAATAAATCGACAAAGTAAAAACTCAACCAACCAAAATATAAGTCGACTGTTTAAAATAATTCGGTGAAAAATAAATTAAGTCGATGAATAAAAAAAATAAGTCAATGGTTTAAATAAGTTGACAAAGTAAAAAATCAATCAATCAAAATATAAATCGACTGTTTAAAATAAGTCGGTAAAAGATAAAATTAAGTCAATGAAATAATAAAATAAGTCAATGGTTTAAATAAGTCGACAAAGTAAAAAATCAACCAATCAAAATATAAGTCGACTGTTTTAAAATAAGTCGAGATGACTAATTATTTTTATTTAATCAAAATTTTATATTTTAGATATTGATTAATTTTAAATACGAAATTAAAATTTAGAACTGAAAATTAATTAGTTTAAACATAATTTTGAATTTAAATTAAATAATTTTAAGTTATTTTTAATTAAATTTATTAATATAATAAAGAGTTAAATATATATAGGGTATTTACGTATTTTAATATAATAAAAAGTATAATTTTCAAATTTCTATAAAATTAAATGTAGTTTTCAAATTTGCTATAAAATTTGGGGTACTTATCAAAATCCCTCTTTCCTAAATATACTAAATTTTTTGGTTTTCTACCTAATTAACTCTATAAAAAATTAGGAAAAAAATGCGAACAACACAAAAGTACAATTATATATGACTTTTGAGTCGGAGGTTGTCGACATTTTGCAGCTCTTATAATATTGTGCCTTTTACTATACTTAGCAACCCTTCGAATTTTAATCAATGGCATGTTTATGTGTAAATATTATGGTGCTGAATTGTCAATTTTGCGGGAAAATAAACTTGGATAATTGATCTATCGGCCCATACCTTAAAATATTCATTATTTTATTATATGACAAAAATTGGAAATTTCATTAATTGGCTAATTAAGGAGGACAATCCCCATATTGTTTATCTCCGGATGTCGGGATATAACTTATAATCACGTGTAGTAGCAGCTATTATTGCAGATGGATATTTACTTAGATTTTCGAAAGATTTTTTTGTTTTGGATAAATTTTTCTTTAAAACTAAAATTGGGGGTAAATATATAATTTGAGGAGACGGGAAAGCACCTACACGACCATAAAGACTGTACGCGAAAAAAGAAACAAAGTTTTGATTCTTTTCTCACTTCTCGGTCGCCACAAATATGTTTTTTTTTTCTGTTGATAATCTCGAAATTTGAACATAAATCTTAATTTTGGTGGGTTTGAAGTGAGTCTTTAATCTATTTTTTTAGAATACTTCTTCTTCCAACGGAAACTAAACTAGGGACACAATGAAACAACTCCAAATACTAACTATACAAATATGGTTTTAAATAAAACAAAAACAGTTTTCTTACATATATATAATAAAAGATTTGTTGTTGACAGAAAAAACATGGTAAAAGACATGTTTATATTTACTCAATCGTTTTTCTTTTAAGTATCGAATTTTCAGATAAATCTAAATAATTTCGAACGCATATGTGATTAACCGGTATATAATTATAGTCAAGAAAGAAAAATAATAGGCTATCTTATCTTAAGTACTATATCACTCGATACTATGTTTGAGATTAACAGATTATGATTGATTTAGAAATTTTTAAAAATAATTGTAATACACGTGTTTTTTTTCTTTCTTTTTACCCCCTTGAATAAGAACAAAAAAGCTTGTGCTATTTTGTCTACTGTTATTAGTGATACTCAATCATAATCTACTAATTTCATCGAGTGATAGTAATTAAGATAAAGACCATATATATTTAGTATTCTAGTGCATGGGTATAGAAATACTTTACACGCTGAAAATGATATATAATTTTAAAATAATAAATTATATGGTTATGTGATGAAGATATAAATTTATTCGATAAAATGGATTTCTGGCACGAGAAAAAAATATTTAATTTAATAAATCAATTGTCCACATGAAAAAAATAACATGCAAAACAAAAAATCAGAGCAAAAATCGTATACATTAATGGTTGCAATTTGTTTTTATTCGCTGGACAATTAAAATGTCTTGTCATTTTCTAAAGTTCCACATTTTTCATTGTGAAAATACTTGTAAAATATTTAGTTTCTAAAAATTATTTCCTGAAAAACAAAAAAAACAGTTCATTTCACGGTCGATCATATGGGTTTATTTTAGTTTCTCGGAATATATATGTTTTTTTATTTCTTCATTTCTTCTAGAAGCAAAACCATGAGGTTAAATGGAAGACATTTTGATTAATGAGATATAATGCTAACCCCATCTATAACGAAATCTCTCCTTTTTGAGATCTTTATTCTCCTCTTTTAATTTTGTTTTTTCATATAATCTATTTTACAATATTTCACATAACCACTGTAATTATCACAACTCTGACTTCTTTTTTTAACGTTTCAACAACTATATGGTATGATTATATCTTTCTACACAAATGTGAAATGTCTTCTCTGCAGTGTGTGTGTGTGTCTCTCTCTCTCTCTCTCTTTCACTCCATTTCCGTTATCCACTACCATTTGACACGTGGCAAAATGGGTGAGACGATGACGATAGAGATGACGTCGTCGTGTTCCATAGCTCCATCTCCGGTGTATATTCCGGCGTTAAACCGGCGTGGTACGAACCGGAGCGGTTAAGGCTAGGGTAGTGAGATCGGAAGGGAGGCAAGGGGAGATGATCGTGATCCACGTGGCTCTCCTCGACAGCTGCGATTGAGTACGATGTGGGTCCGTTGAGTTGCGAGGCCACGAGACGGTCTAAAGCGGCCCAACTAGTAACGAAGCTAGTGTCAACCACGTTGCTGACGTGGATGTTGTCAGGAGAGCTGACGTGGCAATTGTTGATGACTGTTTGACTGTTAGGGCTTTCGAGGTTTGGGAGTTTCATGAAAGGGTCTAGATTTAGCTCTTCTTTACAAGATCGCCCCATAAGTTCTAGAAATTGATCGAGAGTATCCTCGTTGAAGATTTGAGAGGACGTCGTCCTTGCCGTGTCTCCGCCGCCGCTCAGGGAAGCTCCTCCGATGGGACTGTTTAGGGTTTTGTGAAGATTCTTCTTCTTGAAAATACGACACACCACCCATCCTTCGTCTTGTGATGCTTCCCCTATAATACTCACCACCTTAAAATGTTCAAAATAAATTAACATTTATCAGAAAATTTCACTTTTTGGATCTGGTTTTCGAGTTTTTTTTTTTTGATAAAGATCTGGTTTTCGAGTTAGCTTGCTTAATAATCCCTTTAGGTAACGACTTCTTTTTAACCGGCATGTTAAACCAAACAAAAAATAATAATCAGATTTCAGTTTCATGCGCGTCTACGTATGACAAAGGAGAAAATCAATATTTGTGGGAAAAAATTATCATAAGAGAAATTTATTAAATATTGTATTTTGTATTTTTGCTTTTATAACAACTTTTAAACTATAATGAAAACGACAAAAAAAAAACGTATTTCTATAAATTTATATACGAACATGTGATAGTATTTTAAAATGAAAATCATGAGATAATACTTTGCAGAAAAATGTTATTTACTATATATATATATATATATATATATATGTATATAATGTAATATTTTTTTTTTCTTTGGATTACTTGTACATGTTATGGGTAATAATTTTTATAAGGGTCAATGACTCATAATCAAAATCAAAATCGAGATTGTGATGCAAATGAGACATAAGAGTCTCACCATATTCAAGAGAGAAAACATATCATATGATTGACTTAAATAGATATAATAACCCATATAATTATAAATGTTATGAAATTGATACACACCTCACGAACGGTGACATCCTCAGGAGAAATAATGTTGTCGTCGAGTCTATATTCATGCATGATCCAATCAGATTTTTGGCCGTGAGGAGCTCGACCTTTGTAGAAAACAAGAGTCTTTCTCATCCCAATTCTACGGCCATTGCTATATATGATCTTGTCGCGGCCGGTTGCTTTCCAAAATCCGGCCGCGGTGGCTCGGTTAGTTCTCGTTCCCGTCGGATATTTTTTGTCCTTGTGGCTAAAGAAATACCAGTCGTTTTGTGGCGTTGTTCCTATTTTACACATCTCTGCATAACGACAAAAACAATCAGAAAACCTTAGCATATTTTATATTATTAACCAAACATATGTTGGTCTTTGTAGTAACTAACTCCTAATATAATCAAGCAACAACAACGACTAAGTGTAGATTATCTGTACTCTAGTCATATTCTCGTAAAGGGATACACGAGAACGTCATGTATCGAAAGTAGTATAAACAAGGCAGCCATTTATATATATGATGATATAGGAAATTTTTTATTAAATTCGGAAATTAAATTAGGAGATTGTGAAAAGAGAGAAAATTAACCCATAAGAATTATTATTTATGGAAATAAACCTTGAATATCCCAAGGCTCGAGCTTGTTGAGATCAACGTCACGAATGACATCGAGATCGATCTTGATGCTATTAACTTTCTTCCGGAGATAATACTGCAAAAGCTCTTCCTCGGTCGGGTGAAACCTAAACCCAGGAGGCACTTGAGATTGTCCGTTCACTGATATGCTCATAGATTCCGACATCATCAAAGAGATTTCAAGATTAATTCACGAATCAAGAATCAAGAATCAAGAATCAAGAATCAAGATCAAGCAAGAACAGAGCATGCAAGGTTTTATTTATTTATTTATAACTACCAAACTGAAAGTTGGAGAATGAGAGAGCTAGCGGAGAATGAGTCAATATATATATTGTTGTCTAAAAACAAGATGCATGAGGAAAACGCATGTGTGTCTTTGTACACCTTTTATTGGTTTTCTCAATTATTAAATTTAACTCTTATTATAGTTTTTCCATTTGTTTTCATTATATTAGTTTAAAATATAAGCCTCTCCAGAGCAAATTTTAATTTCACTTGTCAATTATTAATGATTATTATTCTCTTGTTTGTTTGTTTTTCTCAATTATTGTTTCAACTTGTTAGTTTTACTATATTTGTCATTGATTAATTAGTTTGAAAAATAAAACACGAGCCTCTCTCTATAGTGATTTCGATTTCGCTTGTCTTTTTCAAGAACTTCTTCTATTATGTGTGAATGCTGTCTTCTTCTATTTATTCATTATATTTTCCCAAAATTAAAAAAAAAACCCAACCCCATTAGAGCATCTACCGAGATGAGTACACCTCAAAATCACGAAATATAAAGATTATGAAAAAAACTATCTTGACCTAATTTATATGTTTTTCCGTAGCTTAAAAAAGCCCTTATTTGTGTATTTTTTTTTCATTATGGCAACGAATAAATTATTATGAAGAGAAAAAAGGAAAACTAAAAGGTGATGTAGTTATCAGGAGGTAAAAGAGTAGGGTCCATAAGGCAACTAGATTGTAGGAAGCAAGCCCACATCGTAACGATGACCCTTGACCTTAAAAATCTCTATACAAAAGCTCCTTTTAAACAAATTAACAACCCACACATCGTTATAGCAATATACATTCATCTTCTTCTTTGTTTTTTTCACTTCAAATTTCTTGATATTTTATAAATTAATGAACTCTCTATTTATATGCACACGTTGTATTTAAGAAAAAGGTCGAATTAAATAGACTATATTAAAAAGTTTCTCTCCGGAAGATGTGGCTTTTTTCGTCGATAATTAAACATTTCGTAGAAAAGTTTTTTGTTATTTCAAACCCAAAAAAAAAAGCTGATCATTATTAAAGACTAGTTGATGTGACAAAGAGTTTATATATATTGATAATATGTGTAATGTATATATATATATATATATATATATATGAATTCTCTTCGACAGAAAGTGGAAAATAATGCCCCAGACGGTAGATAAGTTGGGGTTTGAGAGATGATGGAGTTGCGCAATGAGTGTTCTAGTCCCATCCGGAAAAGGATAATAATCGATTTTACTTTTTTAGCTACTAAAAATCTATATGGTTACATTTATTTATTTTCCATATTGTTACTTGATCGTTCGAGATGATTTGTATTCATCATAGCATATAACTATTAATGTCTGAATGCATGGTAACTGCAAAAATAATATGGAATGAACGAAAGAAATACACAGAACAAATATGATTAGTGCAAAATATATTAACTAACGGTTGTTGTTCAGTCAACTATATTTTTAATTGTGGCTATGTTCCTAGTTCTTGAAAAAGTTCGATCTCTGGGGAATAAATCAACATATACCATTGTGAAAATCAGTCAAGACGGTATGAGATACGTGTGTAATGTTTTTCGAGGACTTGCCAATGGTTAATTCAATCGACATTTATGATCAGGGCATTCAAAGTCTTTAGATGTAATTAGTCTTTGCTTGGATATACTTGCTATCTAGCAATCGCATGGAAGATAGGTTATATATGGATGTATCTGCTATCTTTCGGGCGATGTTTAAATGGAAAGACTATTGAGAAGAAACTTTATATGAGTCGGTTGTATACGTGTTGTGAGCTAAATCACCAATACGTAATAAACAATTTATTCCTAAAAATGTTAATTGAATGTTGGTTATAATAAATATGTTTAAATATAATAATTATAAAATTTTATTGAGTAATATCTTAGTACATGTCGGATGACCAAAGCCGTTGTTTTAAGAAATAAATTAAATTAGACGATAAAACTATTCCATACGATCCTTTTTAAATATAAAACAAATACAGAAAAAGAAGAAGAAGAAATTGGCTACCGCCTGGAACCATATAAGTCTGACTAGCACAACCGCCAGCAGTCAAGGTCCACACGACCACTCTGTTCATAAAAACAATTAAAAAAAAGAAGCGACTGTTCTCTCTGTCACACAAACATAACAAAAAAAATTCCATCGATTCATGTGTTGTTTTTACATCTAACATTTCTATATTCTAAATAGTTCTCTCTTTTTTTTTATTATTATTCTTAGCAGTTGGTTGTTGCGTACTGATAGAGTCACTATAAAAGGTGAGGCGATAGAAAAGTAACGATGACGTCAAACGCCACGTAATTATCACTAACACTGTAAAATTGTATGTGTAACTACGTAATACGTATACATATTGTGTGGAAACGTAATTAAGACAACAAAATTACTGGAGCTAAGGAGTGTTAACGTGATTATTAACAGTGGGTTGGAACTAAGACTTTATTTAAGATTAGTTAAGAGGCCTTTTTGCAATTTTCTAATCACAGAATCATTTTGTTGCGATTCCAGAATTCTAAGCTTCTAATCATTATTTTTTTAGCTTGATTAGTGACATTGCACCCAACTTTTGTTGTGTCTTAATTCCATCTGTTTATTGGGTGTGCTTTTAAAATCAGAAATGTTTATTGGGTGTGCTTTTAAAAATCAGAAATTTATAGTTATATAAAAATCTACAAAAATTTGCAGGTCATAACTTCTTTCCAGTGGCCAATACAATTCATTTTGTCATAAAATTGTTTGATAAAAAGGACTTACTCCTCTAATATTTGTGAGAAATTAATTTCTAGTAATAAACGGTAAATTCACCAACAACGTAAGTTTTGAAGATATCATTATATATCATGATCAAATAATTTGTTATACTGAAAATCTCATTGTATACAAGTAACCATTATGACAGAAAATATAATTATATAATAGCACTAAAAGAAAATAAGTCACATTCCAACCACTTGTAATAAATTTGTTTAATAAAATCTCATTGTATACAAGTAAGTAAATAAACCATCTATATATGCGTTTATCTTTACGTAGGTTTTGAGGAATTACGTATATAGTCTTGGTGTTTTTCTAATATAATCGGAAAATTTGGCTTGAAGTCTAAATTAATCTCAAAAACGTATAAAAATTAATATAAATTTGTGTCATTTAAAACATCCACAATATTTGATAATAATTAAAATAGTAGTGGAAAAATTAGAATCTTAGTTTATCAACCCCAAAATAAAATTTTCAAACACTATATATGGTTGTGTTGGTGTTTTTTCCCATGGGAACGTTAAGTATTGTAGTTTTCATTGATGCCTTTGTCTATTATTGGCTTACAGAATGATGTCATAAAACTATCACATGCATATTTCTCTATATTTATACATGTACATTCTCACTTCTCATAGACACGCGCTATAAAACTGTATATAACAAAGGGTCAATTTGCATAACAAAAAAATATATATATCTAAAAAATTAACCAAAATCTTAGATTCAATGGTTAGAAATTGGTCAGGTTAGTTTTTAAGATAGTTTTTTTCTTTGGTTATCTCACCAAATTTCTTTATAACAAATGTGCCGATATAAAAATAAAAAATTGGACTTCTTCTGATTTATATTCAATTACTTACTTGCTTTTTTTTGTTAAAAAATAATATATATTGTGTAAGCATATTTTTATTAAAAATTATTTACTTGCTTACACAATATATATTATTTTTTCAACTCCAAACCATATTTTTTTCATATTCGAACTTTTTTTTTCTTCTATTACATCACATTCTAATATCTAATAGGTTATGAGATTATTTCGTAGATGATAAATTACTGTAAACTGGTTATTAAGTTTTTCAGGACTTAATTTCCGACGAGTTATACACATGCAATTACAATGTTTAATCATACACATGCAATTACAATTTCACTAATCAAGATATATATATAAAAAAAAATAATCAAGATATTTTTGTTATGGAAAGAAACTTCATTTTTGGAAAAAAAAACATTTCGAATTTACAAGCCGATGGAATTCCAAAAATTGTTTAGTAATTGCACCGTTTCATCTATAATATGCAGTATTTGTCGTCAGTTGTGCAAAGTTACATTGAGTGAAAAAAATGTCTGTTATATATATGTTTACTATGGATAACATAGAATATATATATACTCGGTTATAGCTTTCTCCAACACAGTATCACCGGGCAGTGCACACCAATTATTTCGATTGTCTTTGGTTCTTGTATTGTGCCCTTTGTTGGTTTTCTTGTCGTCCCTATGTGATCCATTTCTGCGGTATATAGATTGTTCTTTCTTATCGCTTTTCCTATTGTGTCATCTATTGGCAACCTTATCGTCTAGGTGTGATGCTTTTTTTTTGGTCAGTCGCTCGCAATTTTATCGCCTCTGTGCAATGTCTTAATGCAATATGCATGTTTCGATTCAATGTCAAGATGATGATAGTTGCTTGGAGTTTGTTTACTTTTCTTTTATGGTAGATTGGGAAGAAACCTCATGTTATGTGTATCTTTCCAGTGAATTTGGTTTGTTTGGACTTTCGGTGCTCTGCTTTCTCCTCGATGAAATCTAGTTTTCTCCTAAATTCTTCACTTGTGTTTAGTGGAATTGTTATATCATCGGGTAGTATATATATATATAACAAATGATGAATTACTGGAAACCATTATTTATTTTTCTTATTTTCATCACATTTTTTAGGTCTTATGAATGTATTAATTAATCTTACAAATTTGTCTTATAAAAGTAAATAAAAATAGAAAAAAAAACTTGAAAAAATTGTGGCATTACTGAATATATTCTTTGGTGATGATGGATGATAAATAATGGAAGAAACTGATTAAAATTTTTGAGAAATTTCGTTTTTGGCAACTCTCTAGAAGATGAAGAAAGTTTGCATGGGAAGCAATCTTAGTTTGGTGAATTTTCGTCAAAATTTGTTAAGCCTTAATGGTGAGACGTCATGAATCCACACTCCATTTTCTTTAATGGCGAGGGGCAAATCAGTAGTTTCTTTAGATTTTGGATCCTTTCACGAGATTCACGTGTATCATATATCATATAATATATTTTTATTTTTATATGATTTTGTTTAACATTTACTTTTTTGTTAAAGGAGAGTTTAGTTAACGTCGATTTGACAGAATATTAGTATGTTCAAGTTTTTAAAACAAGAAGAATCTTGTAAGAAATTTTTTTTTTTTTTTTAAAACTTGTTACAACTTGACATATAAACATAAATATATATGTATATTTTCTACGAATTTGGATTTTGTAATTTGTATTCAGAAATACAACTACTATGCATTACTAGACATTTCAATTGTTCCACAAAAGAGCTTATATTATTATAAAATAATATTATAGTACGGAAAAAATCAATTAGTTTAGAGTTTAATGTTTCTTTACTAACCTTTTCGAACCCGACCAATATATCTTAGCTTTTTATATATATGTCTTGAAATAATGCGTTAATTAAATTCACTAATCTGTATTTTTTTATCAGGCCTTTTGGCCCTTCAAACATGTAGTAAGATCAACTAAAATTAAATGTAGACTTACGCCATATGCCTATGATTGCATGATACGAATTAATATGAATTTAAATTCGGTACGTACTTGTCTATCTCAAATTCACACAGACATGCATGAGAAGATATCTATAAAATATAAACATAGATACATAATAAATGACGTTTTGTTGTTAATTTTGAGAATTTTTGCCGATTATTGGCCGATTATTATAGAGAGGACCGTCCAAATTTGTACGATTTGTCGGGTAAACCCGGAAAAAAAAAACATATATGCGTAGAGCAAATCGAAGCAAATCGTGGGGGGATATTAATATGCGAAATGGATGGATGATCTGTCATTTTGTAATATATTCGTAGCCAAGACCTACCGTACGTTGCCTAAAACGACAATATTGTTTTATTAGATATTGTCGTAAATATATCAGAATCTCGTGTATTATTAATAGAATGCTTTTTATAAAAAAGTAAAAAAAAAATCTCGTGTAATATCTAACTAAATTTTTTTTTTTTTAAATGGGATGTTTGCTCAGTACAATTTATATTTTACTAGCACCAACAAAAAAGCCTAATTTTCATTATTATAATATGTATGACGTTTTATTCAAATGATACTAAATGCAAAAAATGCATAATTTCTGTTTTTAACCTCATATTTAGAAACTAAAAATCAAACGCTAAATCTTAATCTGCCATTACCCTTGAATATTGTGTTAAATATTATCAAATATTTTTGGATTTATATTTTTAATATATAAAATTTTATCCAATTTTTTGTAAGTAACAACATTTTGGTGAATTACTATTTGATATTTCAAACTACAAAGGGTTTCGTACGTAATTTCAAAAAATAATATGTTGTTTTATCTGATAGGGCTATTTAATCAGAAAACACGCTGCTATGTCCATTAATTCATGATACACGATCGCATTAATTCAAACAATATATTGTTTTACCATATTTCATGTTATTTTATAAGATTACACAATTTTACATAAATGCGAAAATGTATTTTCGTCAATCAACGCAAATATCATTTTACCACCATAGTCATTTACTTAATTTATGTTCAAAATTAGGCTATTGACCTAGTTAACCCGATTTTTTTAGGGTAAAGATAAAACAATACTTTCACCCAACTAAATTTGCTATAGTTAAAAGAAATGGATATAAAAAACAGTCCTTTCTAACTATCCTAAAATTATGTTATTTTATAATATATTAAATAATTATATGAATATAATAATGTTTTGATTAAATAATTTTATCCTTTCAAAAATGTTATATACTAAAACCTCATTACCTTTCAAAGTTTGCTGGTTGATGATGCTGCTGGGACACCTGATTCCGAACCATTCTTAGATTTTTAATAAAGTCTTTGTCGTCTAATATTTGTGTTCTTCTAGTCATTGGTATCTCTTGACGAACTCGAATTTAATTAATTGCATGCATGAGACCATGAGAGGAAGGTGCGTATCTTTTTTTAACAATATGATTATTTAATTTTAGTTTTGAACCATGCACGGTCAAATTGCTGTGTGTTTCTTTTGTCTTTTTCAATACATACGTACGTTATGCAAGCATGTAAACGAATATTAATATTTAAAGCTATAGTATATGCTGCATTCATTTTTATATATAATCATAGAATATTTGTTCTTGGTGATGATTGTGTCCCTATATGGTGGCAAAATATAGCAATTTTTGTATAACTAGGTATCCTAACCTAGAGCATAGAGGTATGCTAATTCCGGTTAAGGCGTGAACTGTTAATAATATAATGTACATATCATGGAAGTCGATATCGATCAACTAGAGTTGGGTACAAGATTAGATATCTAAAAAATTTAGTATCAAAATTAGAAGCTATCGCTCATTAGTGTACTAACTTTGTGTCCAAAATATTGGACTAGTTTTGTGCAAACGTATTGAAAGAAAACAAAAACAAAACAAAAAAAACATATTGAAGCTATAATTAGAAGCTATGTTTCATTATATAAATCGAACAACCTGATTTGAAGTCGAGTTCAAAATACGTTTACGAAAGAAAATTTTAATAGTAGTCCAACAAAATATAGTAACTAAAGATATGAAATTTCGCAGTTTAAAATATCTAAATCAAGTCACAAAAAATTGACACTCCGTTACCTTTTTTTTATATGTATTGACACTCGTTACCTCCGTTGTGTTACATATATATATATATATATATATATATATATATATATATATATAACATACAATTCTACGACTTTAGTTTCACGGAAAAATTGCGATCTACTTTTCTACAATCTATGATGTCAATTAAGTTTTGAATCTTTTAATCATAAATTTAACTGCATGCAAACAAACATTTGAATTACCATTCAATCATTATCATTCCTTTAACTAGCTACAATTGATTATTCATCATTGAACTGAAAATGAACCAAATCGAAATGATTTTGGCTAAGCTTCGGTTATAGTTTTACTAAATCCAAACTAAATCAGCTTAATCAAAAGAAAATTAATGTCCATTCCTACTACTTTACAATTTGGGTAAAGAAGTAATCCAAATTTTTAAGTGAAACCCTAATAAAAACTTCTCATAAAAGGAAATGTATATTTACAAATTAAGTTTAACCAACGGGCCTAGTTCGACACATATTTAGTTAAATGGGCTTTAGGCTGTGTAACGAATGGGCTTGAGGTGTATTGCTCTTGTTTTTTTACGCTCGTAGTTAAATATTTTATTTTCCTTTAAAAAAAAAAAAAATTATTTTCCCTTTTCATTAAAGTCCCATTTGCCAACGAATATTCCACCACGTGGCAGAGAAACGTTGACGATCAAAATAACGGAATCCGTATCAGACGCTGTCACGTTCATAACGCCACGACACAACAAACCAATCAGACAGAGTTTTCTAACGGATTTCAGCCTTTAAGGAAACAAAATCGCTGGACACGTCACGCGTCAAAACTCTTTTTTATTTTTAAATAAAAAAAACATCACTGAGATCAATGATCCCATGCACGCGGGACCACGTACGCGTGGGAAAGTAGTGTAAGTTACAACCGTTGGATTAAAAAGTGCGATCCATCTAACGGTGGTTTTGAGCCCGTGGAGAAAAAAAAATTATTATTATTAATTTTCTTAAAAAAAAATATTGAAAAAGTGGCTGGGCATAAACATGTGCATGCCTGCCTGTATCTTGCAGCCTTCATGTGGATTTATCAGTGCGACACTATCCATCATCAAAATAACTCACATATACACTTTTTTTATTTATATTACAAAAGCAAAATTAAGTAGTTTATTTACACAGTAGACGTGCCAAAATAAAAGAAATGTGGAACGGCTTTTAGATGTGAAAACCAGGATTTGAAAAAAAATAGTAATTACTGTAAATATGTTAATAATTAGTGCCAAATAAAGCTATCGAAAAATATATTTGAAGGATGTTGTTGAGAAAAAAAAGAGTTTTGGGCTGCCAAATTCTATCGAATGTTAAGTTGACTTTTATACCTTGATACAATGCATGTGTTGATAGAATGGTTCACGATACTAATAAATTTCAATTTTTTGTCCTCGTTTTTCATTTATTATAGTTTCTGACTACGTGATAATATCTTCCTTGATTTTGCATCGTCTTTTTATTTGTAATTTGAAAAAATTTAAACAGCAAAAGACATGTTTTCTCGCAAACAAAAGATTAAGAAGATGAAATTACTCATTTAATAGAAGAAACATAAAGAGTTTAAAATCAAACTCTATAAAACTAAATAAAACGATTGGTTATTTCAAATAACTCGTCTTAGGAAATAAAGATAGATGAAGTTCTCAAAACATATGTCTCCAACATCTGAATGGAGAAAAGCTTTTCCATTCGTCTAGACTTTTGTTTTTGATGATTTTTGCATGTTTCATAACGATAACTATCTCGCTCCTATCAAAATAATAAATTATCATTTTTTTTTTTGAACACATACTTTATCTCGTCCATCCATATAATAATTCTTCAAAACCTACATATCCATATAATAATTCTTCAAAACCTACATATCGATTATTTTTTTCAGTATTACTTCTTTTTTTTGACAATAGTATTATTAGTTTATTACAAAGCCGACTTGCATTCTCCGGTGTATATATGTAGGTACGTTTTTTAATAGAAGTCTCTGGTTTAGTTGCAAAATCTATTTTCCCCATTGTTTATTATGTTTATAACGGCTAATGATTGGCAGACACAAACGATCATTTGTTGAGAGTTTTCAACCAAATTTGAAATAAGTATTTAAATAAATATCTTAGACTATAATATGGAAACAGAAAATGCCATATATTTTCACAATTACAGGTAATACTTAGAAGTTAATTGGTAAGGATTGTGATTGTAGATTTTTGCTGTAGACTTTTGACTGTAGAAATTGTAACCGTTACTTTAAATATTTTCAAAAATCTAATTGGTAATAAAAACGGTTGAAATTGTGACTTTTACTATAATTTTTTATTAGGTCAAAAATATGAATAATGTCATATTTGAATCTATATATTCGAACAAAATACCAATGCTACATATTTTGGTAAATATTTTTAAAAATTTGATAACTTAAAAATGTCGGGATAATTTTATGAAATATTGGTAATTTTGATTAAACGCTTATAATATTTTTTGATAACTTTAAAATAATAATTACATAAACTGATAATTTAGATACCAATATAACTATCTGATTTTTATTTTTTGTTTGTTGGAATAGTTTATCTTGATCCAAATAAATAATTTTATTTATTTATATTTGAAAAATTCCAATAATTTGAATTAGGTATGAATAGAGTCATATAATTTAATCTGAAATGCTTACACTTAGTTTAATTAATAATTTTTAGTTAATATAATATAAAAAATGGATTTTAAAAGAATAGAAAAAAATAATAATCATTTAATTAGTCAAAAAATTTTTTTGATACATTTAATATTGTTTCATAAAAAAATTTCTATGTTTTTGAGGAAGAAAAAATAAGAATAATAGTTATAAAAAACATTTATTATATGAGGAAAGAAAAGTTGGTTTTGCGTAGACTTAAAAAAAAAACAGCAAACGAAAAGGAAAAAATAAAAAGTGACCATAGTAATTTAAAAAAAAATAAAAACAATAAAAATCTGATTAACTAATATTTAATTGTAATGACTATATAATCCAGTAAAATTTCTACAGCCTAAATACCAATCAATCCCTTAATAGTACTAGTAAATAGCGACACATGATCCATTTGACGGCTCTGATCGATTACAAAAGAAAATATAGTAGTAAGAGACTTTATTATATGAAAAAATAATAAGGGTTAACATTTAAAATATCTTAGAAGGGCAATTATGGAATGTTTTGAGGAGGACAACCTGGCTTCTGTGTTAAAAATCAGTTGTGCTTGTGCCCTACAATTATAATTATCTTATTGTTAAAATAAATAAATAAAACAAAGCATCCAAAAATTTCGAAAAAAAGAAAGAAAAGAGAGAATTTAGAATGTTGTGCCAGAAAGTGATTCATAGTATTTCATATACATTACATTATCTATAAATTGTTTTTTTTTCTACCGGTTATACAGATATGCACAAAGAAAGAACATGTGTAAATTAATTAAAATTAACCAAAATTTGTAAAACCTTTTTCTGGGTATAAAACTGTGTAGAAAAATCACCATATTTATTCTCTTGTGTATAGAGAGAAACGAATCGATCAGGCAAAAACAAAAAAAAGTTTCAAACTTTTTCTCACCGTTATTTATTATTTATTCTCGGAGACGAACGGTCAAAGTTTGGTTTTTTTATTTTTATAATTTATTTTCAAGAATTTGCAGATTTCAAGAGAGGAGGTTGAAGACAGCGAAGCAAATGTTTATGCAGCGGACCCAACACATATGTATGTATATACACAATACACGCATATATATATGTATATATACAGCGAAAAAGTTGAAATTGGGTCTCTGGCTTTTCTCATTATTTCAATTGGTCTCTCTCTCTCTCTCTCTCTCTCTCTATAGCCATTGTCGTGGGTTCCCACTAGCAGCAGCTTTCTTGTCTTCTCCGATTGGTTTCTCTCTTTTTTGTTTTCCTTCAATCAACACAAAACCAAACCAGAGGTTTTTGTTCTTCTACCATTGTTTCACTCTTTGCGTATAAAGGTTTAATCTTTTTTTGGTATTATTGTCTGAATCGTTTTTGTTTTTGTTGGGAGGGGAAAAGTTACAGTTTTTTTGTAATAAAAATTTCGGGTTTTTTTGTTTGTTGGGTTAAGAAAGCCATAGGCAGAAACTTTGATGTGAATTTAGGGTTTTTGATTTTGGGGGAAAAACAAAAAAAAATTCAGATGGCTCAACAGAGACAATTTCAGATGGAAGGTAATAATAACGATACGAAGTTGACGAAAATATTCGTTGGAGGATTAGCTTGGGAGACACAGAGAGATACAATGAGACGTTACTTTGAACAGTTTGGTGAAATCGTTGAAGCTGTTGTCATTACTGATAAGAACACTGGAAGATCCAAAGGATATGGATTTGTATGTTTCTTCTTCTTCTTCGTTTCTATTTTCTCTAAAAGATGAAGTTTTTTTTTTTTTAAGTTTGTCGTTTTTTTGTTTGTTTTGGTTTTATTTATTCAGGTGACGTTTAAGGAAGCGGAAGCAGCGATGAGAGCTTGTCAGAATATGAATCCTGTGATTGATGGAAGAAGAGCTAATTGCAATCTTGCTTGTCTCGGTGCTCAAAAACCTCGTCCTCCTACTTCTCCAAGACATGGTTTTTTTTTTTTTTTTACTCTCTCTCTCTTATGGGAACATAAAAAATGTGATCTTTGGATCTATTTACTTGATTAACACGTGAATGATGAGGAATTAAAACTTTGATTTGCAGGAGGAACAGGGAGATTTAGATCACCTGGAGGAGTAGGATTAGTTGCTCCTTCTCCTCAGTTTCGTGGCTCTTCATCTTCTTCCTCTGCTTTTGTTCATCATCATCAACAACAACAACAACACACTGGTCAATTCCCATTTCCTTACTCTGCTTACGGGTAAGCCTTAATCATCATCACAGAATCGATTGTGTTTTGTTTGTAAGAAAAGCCTAAAAAGATGTTTGTGTTCTCTTCTTGTGCAGGTTTTCTGGTTATTCTCAGGAGGGAGTGTACCCAATGGTTAGTTACTTTAAGTTTCATTGATCTTTCACAATGTGGATTGTTTCTTTAAATCACTGAATCTTGTATGTGGTTTTGTTGCAGAACTACTACAATCATCATCTCTATGGAGGGCAACAGTTTTCGCCATATATGGGACATCCATCATCAGGATCAACAGGAATGTTCCATGGTTTCTATCCTTTCTATGCTCAATACAATGCAGCAACACAAAGTAGCAACCAAGCTCAAGCTCAAGCTCAAGCTCAAGCTCATCATCATCAAGGTTTCAGCTTTCAATACTCGACTCCTCCTGCTCCTCCTCTGTTGCAATACCCTTACTTGCCTCAACATCATCAGCAATTCAGCTCTCAGCCGCCTCCGCCTCCAATCCTCTCTCTCCCAACCTCTTTGGCTCTATCTTTATCGTCTTCAGCTTCATCTTCATCCTCTTCAACTTCCACCTCAGGTCTTTAATCTCACTGAATTGTAAAACCATTTCTTTTTCGATTCATCATCGGTTTCTTGATTCTTTATCGGTTTGTTTTGTCTTGTATATTAGCTGCAGCAACAGCAACAAAAACAGTGGTTATTACTACAAAGGCAACAAATGTAGGAGCTGAAGCTAGCAGCAACAAAGATGGTCATGAAGCAATTACATCAACATCCATCAAGATAGAGGATTGATTCAGTTACACTACAATAGCAGCAGAGAAAGAGACAAACTACATTGTACACTAACTCATCAATCATCATCATCATCATCAATCTCTCCAACATTTATTCATCGTTTTTAGGAATCTAGAGTCTTCATTAGTACTTAGGAGGAGGAAGAAGAAACCATATTATCACATTCTTTTTTTTTCTTTTCAAGATTCATATTTTGCATTTTAGGTTAAAGAATCAAGAAAAGGCATTGGTGGCCTTTTTTTTGTTTCTCTGATTCTTTATCTTGAAAACTTGGATTGATGCATAAAGCATCGATCATCAGATTACATTCATTTGGGGATTTTTATTTTTCAAAGGTTCAGAAGAATTGTTTTAATGTCTTCTTTTGAACAAAAAAAAAAAACAGGTTTTTTTAAAGCTTCGGATAAGCTTTGAAAATCCTTTTTCTTTCACATTTGTAATTCTTGAAATTTTTATATAATTCAATCTCATTATTATTGTTTGTTCTTATTATTGTTTGTTTCATCATGATTATTACTTTTTGAAGATAACATCTCTAAATCTGGTACGTTCATCGTTCGCTTTCAGCTGGAATTTTCTCTTAATTTTTTTAAATTAAAAATGTAAACTTTGTTTTTAAATTAATTAATTTTGAATCGGTTGAATCATTTTCTTTTAACGGTTCTGAGAGTAAAATGATTATTATTTGTCTTTGGATTCCAAAGGGATCTTATGAAGACAAAAAGTACCGGTCAAAAGACCGTTGGAAAAAAACGGATCTTTTTCTTCCTCTATGGATAAAATTTCATGATTATATTCTTGTTTAAATAATTTTGAAATAAACTCAAAAAAAGTTTGTTTTTTTGGTCTAAAACCAAAACAGTTACTTACAAACCAGAGATTTTTTTTTTTTAAACTTATGTGAGCTTTAATGAAAATCGTCTTTGTCTACGGTATAACTATCTTATTAAATAAAATAGGATGCGTTCAATGTGAACATGACATAAATGCAAAATTGTAATTTATAAAATTGTGACAGGTATTAATTTTAATTAAGATTGTGACATGTGTCAATGTATTAATATAAATATATAAATTTACATTTTCTACATTATTTATTTTTTTAAATCAAATTGTATTGTAACTAAAATGAAATAATAGTCTAAAAACAGAAAATAAGACATATTATTTTTTAAAAAATAAAAGAAAATAGTAAATAAAAAGACTATTAAAGGAAAATATGACACATTATTAAGACATATTATTTAAAAAAAATAAAAAGAAATAATAGTAAAATAAAATAAAATAACACATTATAAAAAAATTAAAAGAAAATAGTAAATAAAAAAGACTAAAAAGGAAAATAAGACAAATTATTTCCAATTTCTAAAAGTATTAGCGTGACACATGAAAAAATTGATATTCATGAGATTACGACATGTGTCCAAATTTCAATCTTGACATAATTTTCATATATTTTTATAATATTTTTTAATTTATATACTAATATGTTTTGTTAATTTTCTTACTGTTGTTTAATACCAGTGACATATATAGACATAAATTTGATAGAATGCATCATGCATATATTGTTTTGATATGAAACTTTTGGGTATTATTAATTGACAAGGAATGCATTGAGTAAATATATGGTTTTAATATGATGGAAGAAGTAGATGAGTTGAATTGTGAGATGAAATACGTAGAGTTGAAATCCAGTTTGAAACAAAGTTACTAATCAACATCCAAAATAAGCGTGCTAGTAACCAATCAAAATCTAAATATTTACATTAACAAGATTTAACATATATTTCTTACATTTTCATAAATTTTATCTTTATTAAATTTAATCGATTACCGACAACGATGTGTATTTTACTTTATTGTTTTATCATTTATAGATAAGTTATACTTAAAACTCCGCGTATTACGTGGGTATAGTAATAATTGACAAAAAAATCTCACGGATATTTTATAATCAATTTTCAGATTTAAAGAAAAAATTTTATGTGAAATTGGGTGGTTGAGGTTTCACCTAGCTTAATGTGGTTAGAGTTTGTTGAAAATATAATATGATTAAAAGATACAAAAGTTGTGGGCTTTCTTGTAAAACAAAATTTAATGTGAAAATCAGACTGGAGGTTTCAGTTTCACCAATGAAAATAATGATTGGAGCCTATGGATACAACACTGATGGGCTTTTATAAATTTGAGGCCTTCTTTATACGAAGCCCATTGACAAGTTTGCCATAAAAGCTTTTAGCCTTGTATGTATGTGTAAACACGCAAGCATATGTTAAATTGTTTATTACGTATCAATTGTCCACATCATAGACAAATAGATATTTTTTTTAAATTATTTTGATGGGACGTTTTTCCTACGCAAAGCAATTTATAGATTGTTCTAGAATATCTTTTGGAGTCCACAGATAAATATTATAATATCAAAGAACAACAAAAAAAGAAGATATAATTTCCATTTTCATATGGAGTCGAAATTTACACGATCACCACCAAATTTGATCCCTTTAATCAATGCAAGTGGCATTTAATATTGAAATTATTGGTCTCATTTTTAAATTCCCAAAGAAAGATTGAAAAAAAAAAAAAACAGTTTGCTTTATGAAAAAAAAAAAAAAAAGCCATCCAATTTGAATGACACATAGAGCTGTTGAAAAATAAAAAATATCTACTTTCAAAATCAAACTTAGCCACACAAAATACACTAGACATCCACGTGTCATCCACATGACCACTAGATCCTCGTTGCTTACGTGGCAATACCGAGACTGATATCTTCACACCCGTAATACTATCACACACTGACACGTGTACTGTGGACCTGCGAAGCAGAGGACCACATCCACCGAATCAGCCGCGATACGGAAAAAATCAAAACAATGGATCATATTTAGCCACGTCAGCCCAGTGACTGCCCGGCTTATTATGCACCGTTAATTAGATTTTCACAAATTGTTTTATTTCTTTCTATTTTCGTTTCTCATCTTTGAAGCATCAAAGTCTTCTTCTTTCTCGGGAAGATATTTTCGCGATTTGAGCGGTTGTGATCGAAAGTTGAATCAAACAAAGAGTTTTCTTCTTCCTTCTTCTTCTTCCTCACTACAACATCAGATTATCTTTTCTCTCTCTTCTTCAATCCTTTGATCGGAAACGATTTTCTCGGCTGATTAAGATCTAAATCTCGTTCTTTGTTTCGTTTGCTGTGTGTGTTTTTTGACTTTGTTGCTGTTACCGAGTTTTGATTTTCTCTGTTTTGAGCTCCGAATCTATGGGGGAGATTGTGGTTTTGAGTAGCGACGATGGTATGGAGACGAATGAAGAAACGATGATGAACAGAGGCAAGTCATCGGAAGTTGTTCGGTGGGAGAAGTATTTGCCGAAAACGGTGATTAGGGTTTTGTTAGTCGAATCTGATGATTCAACTCGACAAATCATCACTGCTCTTCTTCGGAAATGCTGTTACAAAGGTCGATTGATCAACTTCTTCATTTCCTTTATCTGTTTTTGGGATTGTTAAGTTTCCATTTTTGTCTGTGAAATTATTAAACTCGATTCTTGTTTTTTGATTCGAAACAGTTGTAGCTGTTTCCGATGGTTTAGCTGCGTGGGAGACTCTGAAGGAGAAGTCACAGAACATTGATCTTATACTAACCGAGCTAGATTTGCCATCTATCTCTGGTTTTGCTTTACTTGCTTTGGTTATGGAACATGAAGTTTGCAAGAACATACCTGTCATAAGTACGATGGTGATCCCCAAGTCCTTTTATATCTTTGAAAACGTCTCTCGTTGAGCTATTTTGTTCTGATGCTTTTTGTGTGTTGCAAATGAATAGTGATGTCTTCGCAAGATTCGATAACAATGGTCTTGAAGTGTATGTTGAGAGGTGCTGCTGATTATCTAATTAAACCCATGAGGAAAAACGAGTTGAAAAATCTATGGCAACATGTGTGGAGAAGACTTGCTGTAAGTTATTTTCCCTGTTTTTGTTTGTTTCGAGATCTGTATCCTTGTGTTGATTTTGAAGTTTGAAAGACTTATTGTCTTTTTGGTTATGAATCAGTTGCGTGATGGGCCTACTGCTCATGCTCATAGCTTACCAGCTTCACAGCAGAACAATGAAGATACTGATGAAACTAGTGCAGATTCCAGATATCATTCTGATCAAGGAAGTGGTGCTCAGGTATGGTTATCACCAATGAGTTGTTACAAGATTATATGTTCTGGATTGTGTTTTGTACGAGTTGTGGCTGTGAATGAGAGATTTCATCTTGAGATGCAGTGTATTGTCACTTTTCCAAATCTTTGAGTCGCATTTCAGTAGAAGCTGATATTTGTGCTCATGCATATTACGCAGGCTATCAGCTACAACGGCCACAATAAGCTAATGACGGATGTCAAACCATTGGGTGAAAGAAACGGGTTTAAGGATTCTGGTAGAATCGATAAAAAGATTGAATCTTTTGATGTGACAATGGATTTGATTGGTGGTATTGACAAACAGACTGAGTGTTTCTATGGAGACAACACTCGTGACGAGTATGTTGGTCCAGAGCTTGGGCTTTCTCTGAAACGATCCTGCTCTGGAAGTTTCGAGAACCAAGATGAAAGCAAGCACCAAAAGCTTAGCCTCTCCGATGCATCAGCCTTCTCACTGTATGTTTGCTTGCTTCAAAAAATATAATGTCTCAGATCTTTGATAGTGTTTCAATCAATAACATTACTTAACTTGCAGATATGAGAATAGCAATCCAGCAGAGAAAGCCGTCGAGGCGAGTAGTTCAGCTGAGCCAAAGACACCAACCGAGTCACATGAAAAGTTGAGAAAAGTAAGATCTGATCTAGGAAGTGCCACAACGAGCTGCAATCAGGAGAATATCGGATCATCAAGCATAAGCGGACAATGTGGACAGAACGAGTTAAGTTTCCGTAACCAAGCTCTTCAATCCGCGGTTACGAATCAGAAGCAACATCCGCAAGATTCTCCCTTTCCGGAAGAATCAAATCGTGTGAAAGCAAGCAAGGAAGTAGAAGTTGGTTCTCAAAGCACCACCTGCAACACCAATGAAGGGATTACAGGACAAAGTAGCAGCACAGAGAAACCAAAGGAAGAAGAAAGTGTCATCAATGTACAACAACAAGAACAACGTTGGAGTCAGAGAGAAGCTGCATTGATGAAGTTTCGGTTAAAGAGGAAAGATCGATGCTTTGATAAAAAGGTAAGAGACCCACCACAAGCTAATGGATTCAATGGAACAAAATATCATCAAAAGATCAAATTTTGATTCGATGGAGATTGTATAAAATGTGGATTTACAGGTTCGATATCAGAGCAGGAAGAAGTTAGCAGAGCAACGTCCACGAGTGAAAGGCCAGTTCGTGCGTGCGGTCAATTCAGATGCGTCTACTAAAGCCTGAAAAGCCCAACGAAAACTATTTAAGTTTCTCACAACTTGTTAGATTTTGTTTTACTTTAGTGTGGCTTTTGTGATTTTGAGTGTTTTCTTCTCAGCTAAACTGAGAAATTGGAGTAATTTTCCACCTTTTGTAAATATCAACTCTGCGAATGATCGATCAGGCTATGTAAAAGTAAAACCTCGTCTCCAATTTCGTTTTAAGTAATTTATATAGGAAGCAAACGAAACTAAAACTACCAACATGAAAAGGAAAAACAACATTTTTTTTTCTTTTTTTCTTGAAAATCCTTTGAAAAAAGACTTTACCAAAAGAACCGGCCAAACCAAATCCCAATCATTTTGCTAAACCGCTTATAAAACCAGGCTATTCGTCCACGTTTACCTTATTTTTACCGTCAAAAAAACAAAAAAGCAAAAAGCAACCATACAGATTTGAGATCTCAAAGCAAGGAGATAAGAGAGAAACGGGACCCAGAAAAGGTAGGTGGATCTCGCGAAATCGGTGAAAGCTGATATTTTTTTCAAAAAAAGATTACTCCTTTTTGGAGCTCGAGAGATTCTTAAATCAGTGAATCAATCAATTTGTGTGAATAAAATCCCCAAACCACCAACTTTGTTGAATCTCGAGTCTCTTCTGGTAAGTTATCTATTAGGGTTTTTTTCGATTATTGCTGGCTCTCTGAAACCCTTTTCTTCCTCAGGCGGCGGCCCACGTTTTTTTATTTAGGGTTTAGGGTTTCTTCAAAATCTAATCTTTGATATCTGGAATTGGTCTGAATGGGGACGCTTTGATTGTTTATTGCATCTCTGTTTTGTCTTATAAGTCGTGCTAGGTTTTTTTTGATTCTTCCCTTTCTGGAATTGGTCTGATTGTGACGCTTTGATTCTCTTACTGTAGTTTATTATTTGGGTCAAACTTTGAATCAGTGTTTTTGCTGCTGTCTTTAATTGTATTCGTAAGGGTTTTGACTCTCGTTATGATGATTATTATATGTTGTGAAAAGCGTTGACTAGTTTTTGTTTTTTTTGTTTTTTTGTTTTTAATTCCTTCGTATGTGTTTAGCTTGAAGAAACTCCTCCTTCTGTGCTAGTAGTGGGATACATGTCTTCTGATTTTGATCTTTTGTGGATAAATTTGCTCTCTTTTTATTTGAAACAGATTTACCAAATTCCGAAAACAGCTGTGCTTCTTTCGAATAGTGTTTCCGCTATCTTGTTGTAGAGGTAACTAGTTTCTGGTTTAATATCGACTTCTGTTGATCCATCAGGGTGGGTTTTCTCTGTTGTCTCATTGACTTAACCTTTTTTTTTTTTTTTTTTCAGATGGAGTCTTCAAGTCCCCATCATGGTCACATCATTGAGGTTAATGCTGGAAAATCTGATGAAGAGAGAATAATTGGGGGAAGTAAAGTCTGTGGAGAAGCGCCGTGTGGATTTTCAGATTCTAAGAATGCTTCTGGGGATGCTGAGGAACGCACTGCTTCTATGCGAAAGCTTTGTATCGCAGTGGTGTTATGTCTTATATTCATGAGTGTAGAAGTTGTTGGTGGCATTAAAGCCAATAGTTTGGCTATATTAACCGATGCAGCCCATTTGCTCTCTGATGTTGCTGCTTTTGCGATCTCGTTGTTCTCCTTGTGGGCTGCTGGTTGGGAAGCCACTCCGAGGCAGACTTATGGGTTTTTCAGGATTGAGATTTTAGGAGCTCTTGTTTCTATCCAGCTCATTTGGTTGCTCACTGGTATTTTGGTTTATGAAGCCATTATCAGACTTCTTTCAGAGACCAGTGAGGTTAATGGATTCCTTATGTTTCTTGTTGCTGCATTTGGTCTAGTGGTGAACATCATAATGGCTGTTCTGCTTGGACATGATCATGGTCATGGCCATGGCCATGGCCATGGCCATCACAATCACGGTGGAAACCATAGCCATGGGATGACTGTTACCACTCATCACCATCATCATGGTCATGATCATGATCATAGTCATGGAGAGGACAAACACCATGCTCATGGGGATGTTACTGAGCAATTGTTGGACAAATCAAAGTCTCAAATCGCAGAAAAAGATAAAAGAAAGAGGAACATCAATGTCCAAGGAGCTTATCTTCATGTCCTTGGGGATTCCATCCAGAGCGTTGGTGTTATGATCGGAGGAGCTATCATTTGGTACAATCCGGAATGGAAAATAGTCGATCTGATCTGCACTCTTGTTTTTTCGGTGATTGTCTTGGGAACAACCATCAACATGATTCGAAGCATTCTAGAAGTATTGATGGAGAGTACACCCAGAGAGATTGACGCTACAAAACTCGAAAAGGGTTTGCTCGAAATGGAAGAAGTGGTTGCTGTTCATGAGCTTCACATTTGGGCTATCACAGTTGGAAAAGTACTATTGGCTTGCCATGTCAATATCAGACCAGAAGCAGATGCAGATATGGTGCTCAACAAGGTAATTGATTACATCCGCAGGGAGTATAACATCAGTCATGTTACGATACAAATCGAGCGCTAAAAGCAAAGCAATGATCTGATGGGTTTTTTGTATCAGTATTCTCATTAACAATAAAATCAATAAAGTTTCTATCTTTTTTTTAACTTTCTCGTGTTCCTCTGCTTTAGGTAGATTGGTATATAGTTATACTGTATGTCATCATCGTTTGGTTGAGCACAAGTAAGCACTATTCCTCTTCAAGGAAGAAACTTTTTGTCCTTCTTTCAAAAAGTGTTCAAAGGACACAACTGCTTAGAACAGTTATGTCATCTAACTTTCTGAGATTAGGTCTGCCTTCATTAAGATTCATCATCTTCCTAGGACTCGCAGATTGTGTTAGAAGCAGAACCTGATTGATTCTTTAGGGTTTTGATTGATATGTCACAAGTGGGCCATGTTTGTCCTGAGAGTAAGTAACAAGAGAGCTTGTAAGTTACATCAGCAAGTACACACTAAGATGAAAAATCTCCAAAACTAGTTTGTTGATAAGGTTTTTTAAGGCATTATTTGTAAGAACGAAGTAAAGTTTGAACCTTTTTCACTTGGGTAGGTCGATATGGTTCTTGAGCACAGTAGTATGAACAAGATCTCCACAATGCAGACAAATTTAGTCGTCTTTCTGGGTAATTTGTATTGGATCTCTTGGAGAAACGAAACTTGTTTTTGGCTGTGTTAGACTAAACACGTGAGATAAACATAGGCCACAATTGAGAACATGGATAAGGTTTCTTCTTGTGAGCTTGTATGATCAGTGTTCTTGTTTGTCCTCAAAAGAGATAACGATATGTAGTTTCTCTACGAAGATCCAATGAATCCTGTAAATATTGCAGAGAAGTAAGGGACAAAAAGGGAAATTTACCGTTTTTTCACAGCTCGTAATGAAGAATAAAAAAAGGATATTTAGAGGCAAACACTGGTTAGTACCCTTAAAGACAAGGCATCGACACTTATATGCTTAAGAGATAAGAAGCCAACAAAATTTTCACGGGTTAACTAATTTGATCGTGAGGAGATGCATGAACACTGATTCTTCAATTGGGTTTCAACAACAAAAACAAAATTTAAGCTTTTTAAGACACCAATCAATGGAAGCTCTCTTATTCTTCTTCTTCTTCTTCTTCTTCATCATCTGTGTCTTAACGAAAGTCCCCACAACTGTCTGTCTTCGCTGCCAGACAAAACTGCCACAGCCAATAATGTTTCTTTGAGGGACCTTTCTTCTGTCAGAGACTCTCTCTCTCTCTCTCTCCTCTTCTTGCTCTGCTCAGCCTCACCAACTCATCTTCAGTCCTTAAAAACTGTTGTCATCTCTTTCTTCTTTTTTATTTTACCTCTTTGTTTTCTTCCTTATCTCTCTCATATCTCACTTTCAATTTCCCATTTTTCTTCATAGCAAATTAAAGACCACTGTTCTATATAAAGCTAACGGCTTTAGCTTCATAACCAGAAGTGAGTACATGAGTTTCTTGTTTGTACCTCTTTAAAAACCCCTCGAACATTTATTTCTCCCCCAAAATTGTCCTAAAGAGAGAGAGAGAGAGGTCACAGCTTGTAATGGAGAGGATTCAAGGACAAAACAAGCTCTGTGTAATGTATCTTATCTCAATTTGGGACGTTTTTTTCTTTTCTTTTTCTTCTAATCTTTTTCTTTTCCACTATTGATTCTGTAATCAAAGATGTGGACTTGCATTCAATGCTGTGTATGTTTGTTATACTGAAAACACTAACAAATCTGCTCTCTACTGTTTCCCTCTCTTTGAAACATTCCATTTTTCTTTCTAATTTTGTTTCTCTTACACTGACCCACTAACCAAAACCCACAGTAGAATCCACTTCTCTTTTTAACTTTCACTTCTCTCTCCACCTTCCTCTGTTTTTGTTTCTTGCAGTTTTTGGATCAAAAAGTGAATGTGAAAAGAAGCATAGAAGTTCAAGGATCTGTGAAGGATCAAAGATTTGTCCTCGAGGAAGAAGAGCGATTCGCAACACCGAGCTTGCAAGATACAACGATTCCGTTTCTACAAATGTTGCAACAAAGCGAAGAAGACCCTTCTTCTTCGTTTTTGTCTTCCAAAGACACAAACTTTCTAGCACTTGTCTCTCTTCAAACACTCGAAAAGCCTTGGGAACACGAAAACTATCTCCCACATGAAGTTCCAGAGTTTCATTCACCGATCCATTCTGAAACAAACCACTTCTACCAGAATCCATCTTTGGAAGGAGTCAATGAAGCCATCTCAAGCCAAGAGCTTCCTATAAACCAACCACTACTAGACAATGCGAACTCGAGACGAAAGCGCAAAAACAACAACTTGCCAACGTCAATGACAAGAGAAAAGAGAAAGAGGAAGAGAAGTAAACCAACAAAAAACATAGAAGAGATGGAGAATCAAAGAATGACACACATTGCGGTTGAAAGAAACCGCAGACGCCAAATGAATGTTCATCTCAACTCACTCCGCTCCCTCATTCCACCTTCATACATCCAAAGGGTATATAAACATTAAAGTTTCAACCTTTCTTAAATCTCGAATTCGTTAACTAATTTTGTTGTCATTTCCATAGGGAGACCAAGCATCAATAGTAGGAGGAGCAATAGACTTCGTGAAGATACTCGAGCAACACTTGCAATCCCTTGAAGCGCAAAAGATAACTCAACAAAGTGATAATAATCTCAGGGACATTTCGTCGAACAAGTTGCGCGCAACTAAAGAAGAAGAAGAAGAAACTATGAAACTCAAAATCGATGCCACAGTGATAGAAAGTCACGTCAATCTCAAAATCAAATGCCAGAGGAAACAAGGACAGCTTTTAAGATCAATCATTTTGCTCGAGAGGCTTAGATTCACTGTTCTTCATCTCAACATTACCTCTCCGTCCAATACATGCGTCTCTTATTCCTTCAACCTCAAGGTACACTGATTACAAAAGAAAAAACAAAACCCATCCTTCAAAATTGTCGACATTGGTGGAAAAATTGAATCTTTTTTTGTGTGTTTCTTTCTCAGATGGAAGACGACTGCAATTTGGGATCGGCCGATGAAATAACGACGGTGGTTCGTCAGATTTTCGACTGCTGATAATTTGATTAAACATGAAAAATCTAGAAAAGTAAGGTTCTTTGGTAACTTCGTTTTCTCGATTAAAAATTGTTTTGTTTTTTGTTTTGTTGGTATGTAATTGGAGTCTTCTCGGCATGAGACTTGACTTCGTTTTAGGGTACTCTACAGAAATGGGCTCCACCTGATAAATGTATAATGAAGTTTGACCTTTGTGTCTTTATATTCATCAAGATCAGATCAACCATTGTCTTTTTGTTTTTTGCTTTTGCCTTCTCTTTTGGGTTGACTTTTTTGTGTAAATATCTTATAACATGGGTTTGAGAGTAACGGATCGGTCCAAAGATTAATAAAAGCCCACAATGTTTTTTGTGAAAATACAAACAAGGCCCGTTTCATGTTTTTCTAATTGTAACTTACCTTTTTAATAACATTGACCACAATGTAGTCTTGTCTAAAAAACGATTTTTTTTTTTTTTTTTTTTGTATCACTTTTAAATACATTTAAAAATTATTGCAATCTTTTTTATATAACAAAAGTAACAAAATAATGTAGATGATTGGTTAGGAGGAACTGAGGAAGACTGTGACTAATTAAAAATATGTAGACACAACACAAATATTACATTATTGATTTAAATGTTACAAAAACATACATTATTACTTACGCTCATAATTATTTCTTACAAAGATAGGAACCGAAATTATTTTTGAATTCGTTCTGCAGAACATATCAAGATATATAGGAATAATAAACAAATATATAGTTTCGTTTCGTGTATGACAAGAAACAATCTAGGGTTTTCGAGGCGGAGGAGGCAATGACTTAGTGGGATTTATTTTCTTTCTGCGTCACTTGGAGAACCGAAGCCACAGTCCCAATCAAAGTTAACACGAGGAGAACGACGGCGGCGACGGTGGCGGTTCCGGTCCAAAGATCTTTGAAATAGACTCGCCGGAGAGTGGCGACGGATCTGTTGAGACGATTATCATAGTGTTTGTTGAGGCTTTCGGCTATATTGAAATAGTAAGATCCAGAATCAACGATTCCTAAACATAACTTGTTCACCATTTCCGCCATCAATTTTGAATGTCCCAACCAGTTCTTGATAACCCCTTTTTTTTTTTTATAATGTAAACTGTATTAGTTTCCGAAAAAGAAAACATATATATATAGCCCATTCAAGAAATTAAAGTGCGTCTCGTTTCTTTTTCCCTATATCCAAACAAACTATAAACGAAAAACTCATTCTTAGAAACTAAACCGTATTGAAAAGGAAATAATTTGTTTTTCCTACATTTAAATAAATTAACCAAAAGTATACAATAAAAAAAAATTTGTTTGACCGGTTTGTATGTTATATAAACCAAAAAAACTAAACGAACAAACTAGTATATAATGTGCAATGCTTATTATGTATGAAATAGATGAAACTTAGAAAAAAATGCAATGTATATACCTTTTTCGACGAGGAAGTCAACGTCTTGCTCGGTGTCAATGAGCAAGTCCAAGAAGATGACGTAGTCACAAACAAAGGTTGTGTAAGAGTAATGACATTGCTCAAGTGCCATTATGTTCCGCAAGATCCTTTCGGTGTCATCTTGTGCTGTGAAGCAAGGCATTGTCAAGATTCCATCTTCAAATTTAATCACCAACGATGTGTCTATTACTTCTTCAATCCCTTTAAATTCTACTCCTGCACTGTCTAGCTCGTCTGCGTTGTGAAGACTTTTTATAATATTTTTTCTCACAAGTTTTTGGTTAATCTGTTCTTCTTTTGTCAGACCAAGCGTCTCGACACGGACACACCGAAACAAATCTGTAAAATGTATGAATTTCACTTCTTTTTTTATATCTTTCTCGAAGTCGAAAGCTCTACGGATAACGTCACGGAACGTAAAATTAAGTTGAAGCTTTATGAAAAAAGGTTCGAAGAGGTTTTCTAAAAGGGCATAAGGAAGTTGGTTCTCAAGCAAGATTAGGTCTGCAAAGATAGTGTATTGGTGACAAGGCTCGTCGAAAAGAAAATCTCCTGTGTTGTCTATGTATCGAGGTCCAACCTGACTCAAATACACTAGTATGAAAACTGAGTTGAGGAGCATCACTTCAACGAAATCGTCATATTCGATGTAATCTGTTGATTCTGCGTAACATGCTCTTATGATTTGCTCATCTCTTTTGATGATTCTTCTAAACTCATCGACCGTTTGATTCCCATACTTAAGTGTAAAATTATTAAGGTACTTCTTCTTGTGCTGCTCCATCTTCTTATAGTCCAAATACCTGAGAAAGTACATCTTCTCATAAAAATCGATTACGATGTACGAGTACCTAGCTATGCAAAGTTTATTTTTGTATACCTCGTATCGTTTTTGGAGAGCTCAAAGGCTTGAGCTTTCTTAGAATGATGAAGAGGACCGATGAGAAGCATTTGAGGAGTGTAAGCCTCTGGGTTCACTCTCCTTAACCAGCATGGCACTCTATAGATGCAACGATAGTTGAGGTTAACCGAAGAAGGCCACAAAAAGAGGATCTCAGAGTAAGAACCGTCTCTATCCGAGACAGTCATGGCCTTGACTAAAGGAAAGTCAACGCGACCAGATCCTGTTTCGTTGATGGTTTCTTTTTCTTGATCCAAGATCAGCTTAGGTTCACTGGAAGTAGCATTTGTCCCTTGTGAATCTTCTTTTAGATCCATCTTGAGTGGTTGCTGGTTCTACGAGTAATTAAGCAGTCAATATATATATTACATATTTGAAACTTTATTGAACTAATTAAGATTGTATATGATGAAATAATAAAACATTTATATATATAATATGTTTGTATATATAAATATAACCATATTGTCTTTGCTTTGTGTGTGTATAACTACAATAATACTTAACGACCAATATATAAGTTTTAGGGTTTTCAGAGTTAGACATTTTTAGGACTAGATTTTTTTTTTTTCCCTTTCAAATGGACTATATTCCTTTAACATTTTGTTTCCCCCTTACAGAGATACCATTTGGAGGATGATCCAATGATCTAGCGAGAGTAACGCATTTAAACAGATACATAAGTAGGTGGTGAGCTACGTGATATGATTCAAAGGCACACTTGGTGGTGATCTATCAAGACCCTCTAATTTGCTCCTTGATTAGAGTTTGTTGGATATCCCGAGCTAAAAGATCAACTGTTTTGGAAGTATTTGTGTGTAAGCGAGCGTTTCTTTCTTTCCAAATCTCATAGACTGCGGCTTAGTATAGCATTCCAAACGGTAGGAGGAGAGAAGCCGCAACGGGAGAACATACATAATTGGATTTTCTTTATTTCAACATTCTACCTATATTATATATAGCTTGCCGTATATGTATGGATACATATTGAATTTGGACATCTCCTAATTTAATCTATTAATAACATTATGATGCTTTTTTACAAGACTTTAAGCCCATCTCCTTTATTTAGGGAAACATTGTTGTATATGAATTTCTGTTTAAATTAAGAAACGTGGATGAAAAACGTAAGAGAAGCAGAAAATAAGAAATGATGATAAAGAAAAAAAAAAAAAAAAGGCAGCAGAAGAGGAAATATTATTATATAAATAAATATTGAAGTTTTAGATTATCTTCGAACCTTGGCCATATTTGCTTGGAAAAAGGGTAATTCGATTAAAAGCCCTGCTTCTATATATGGTCCTTGTTTAATTAATTGTGCATGGGGTTGGTTATTAGGGACAAGTTGGATTTATATATAAGTGTCAAAAGGAGGTTAGAGAAATAAATGATGTGAATATGAAGCTATTTTTTATTTTTGGAGCATTTTTATATTGCGTCTGACTTTAGGCAATCCATCCCAACTTTTTTCTTTATTTATTGGAACTTTGGGTAAAGAATTAATGCTGTCCAACGCATTGGGACATCAAAATAGTTCTTTACACAAGTTTCTCAACACTTTACTGGAGCCCATCTTAATCTTGGCCCATTGGGCTTTATTCACAGCCCTTTTGTCTCAATTCGTGAAAATCCAAATAACAAATTTTATCCAATGAAAACTCCAAGATCGCCTCTACGATCGCCACGTCAGCACTATCCTGATCGAGAAACCATCTCCACAATCCCCAAAAACCATCAAAAATCTCTCAAACTCTTCTTCTCCATTAATCTCCCCAAAGATAATACTCTAATTTGTATCTAACTCTGCTTTTAGTTTCTGTGATTCTTCTTCTGAGGCTTCAAAGCTCAAAGGCCATGGCTTCCCTTTCAGTCTCTTCCTCTTCGACCATCATCGATTCAAGAGCTCCTCCTCCTCGACAAGCCTCAGCTTCCTCCTCTCCGTCGTGTGTTTCACTTCCCGCGCTTCCTCAGAACCGCGCCGCAAATGCCAATGCTCACTGTCCGTTTCTCACTCTACGATAAATCTGAAACCTTTCTTCAGTTAATTTCCCGATTCCGAGTTTTAAAAATGCGAAATTTACGAAATGGGTTTTTGATTTTTTTAGGTCTTAAGATTGTGAGGAACGTTGTGACGAGATCGACAGGCGAGGTTCCCGCCACTACCGAAGTTGCGACTACTACAGAGTTACCGGAAATCGTTAAGACCGCTCAAGAAACTGTAAAGTCTCTTACTTTATCCACTTTACAATAACCCTAAATGATTCTGCTTTTGGGTTTATGATTCTTGTTTCTGGTTATTGTCTCTCTGCTATGTACTGAATTTGATTGTTTGGATTGAAGTGGGAGAAAGTAGAGGATAAGTATGCAATTGGTTCTCTTGCATTTGCTGGTGTAGTTGCTCTTTGGGGATCTACTGGAATGATTTCGGTGAGGAGAAGAATCATTCAATCTTCTAAAACCCTTAATGTTAAGTTTCTTTATTTGATTCCCAAATTTTGTTATTGTGGAAACAGGCAATCGACAGGCTTCCATTGATTCCTGGTGTTCTTGAACTTGTAGGCATCGGTTACACGGGAGTGAGTTTCTACTTCTATCATCTTCTTGTCTTTGTGTATAGTTTGAAGCATTACTCCAAGCTTTTGGGTTTATTAGAGAATTGTGTTAGCTTTTGGTGAAACCTGTTGTGAAGGATTTAGATTGATTCATCACCATCACTTTTTGGATTTATGATTTAGTCCTCTGATTCGAGAATCCGAACAAATGCAATTTAAGTGTATCGTATTGAGATCTGATTCTCATGAATGCTTTTGAATCTCAAGAGTAGCTTCGATTCTAAGATTTGTGTGATGGACTTTAACTTGTGGTTTACTTCTGTTGTTTTTTGGCAGTGGTTTGCTTACAAAAACCTGATCTTCAAACCAGACAGGTTAAGCAATTCTCTATAACCTGATTTAGATATGCTTTGGTCAGTGTTTGGTTTCGTGTAGCATTGAGGATATGGAAACTCAGATTCTCTAGGACATTTGTGTTTCAGGGAGGTTCTGTTTCAGAAGATCAAGGACACATACAAAGACATATTAGGGAGCAGCTGAATCAGAGGAAGAAGAAGAAAGAGCCTTTTTGGGCTATTCATGAGTTCGATTGAAGGATTTCAAAGTATCTAACACAGGCCACACTCTTCCTTCGATCTTTCGTTCTTGTAACTAAATAATCTTCGTCCTCTCTCTCTCTCTCTCTCTCTCTCTCTCTTTCTCTCTCTCTGGTCTTTTTAGCTCAAAATATCATCCATTTATGTCAGTGTTGTAAATTCCTCAAGACTATATATGAGATGTTCATTCCATTTTTAAAAGTTTTCAAACTTTTTCTCCATATATAGCATTCTTCCACCTTCTTAGCTTTCAGGCATGGCAGAATCACTAAAATCTGAGCTAGACAAATCAAAACACAGATCGTAAATATTTGTGAATATGTCTTAATTTAGAAAATTTAGGTTAATTATAATTTTTTGTACGTGTGAATGTACATATTTTGCAACTTCATTTCATCAAATATATGTTTGTGTTTAATTCTCCCTTAGCTTCTTAAGAACAAAGCCTTTTTTGGTTTAAGCCCAATAAATAAAGAAATGGGCCTTACGCTTTCGGCCCAATTGAGTTTACATTGTTCGTTTTCCCATTGTTCGAGAAGTTGTCTGTCTGGCTAAGATTCCAGGGTCCACTGATGGTTCTAGTGTTCACGACACGTGCCGATAAACTGGTGGGAAGAGATGTGCGATCTTAAGTGGGTCCCACTATATCATGATATTATAGCGATTTGACCATTTTAACCTTTCAGGTAGTCCTTAATTCGTGGCCTATATGCGGAGATAGTAGCGAACAAGTTGTGGTTGAGATGGATAAAAATGGAAATTCGCCAAAAGCTTCATCATCGTATTTAGCCACTAATATTTCGACGTGTGGCAGTTTCGTGTTACCAGTTTTCGTTTGTAGCCTCGAATTAAATCTGAGATTTGATAAATTAAATTAAAAGAAAAGAAATTATAATTTTATAGTGGCTGAGATTTCTCCAATCTCCGTAGCTTCTGGTTTTTCTTTTCTGTTTCCATTGAAGATCAAAAGCAAAACACTCTCTCGTGCTTCTTCTTCTTCTTCTTCTTCTTCTCATTCGCTAGATTTCTTACTGTTCCCTTCTAACTTAAGATTCTGATTTCAAAATCTTCCGACAAAACCATGGGATCTTCATCGAGTCCAGGCTGAGTTTGTTTCTTGTCGTCTTCCATGGAATCTCTCTAAGGTACTTAATTCAAGATTGATTTTTGCATTCACGCTCTTCTAATTTCTCAATCGACGTCTGTAAAACTTGAATCGATTGTGTCTGTTTTTTATGCATTAGTGAAAACCGAAGATTCTTGTGAGGTTGTAAGAGAAGATCTGAAGTTTTCAGTGATGGAGACAAATTCGTCTGGAGAAGATCTGGTTATTAAGGTAAACTAAATTAGGCGAATTAGGTGATGAAAAAGCTGGAAAATTTAGTGAGTTTTTTTTGTTTTTGTTTTTTGGTATTAAAATCAAACATAGACAAGGAAGCCATATACGATAACAAAGCAACGTGAACGATGGACAGAGGAAGAACATAATAGATTCGTTGAAGCCTTGAGGCTTTATGGTAGAGCATGGCAGAAGATAGAAGGTTGATTTTTTTATTTTTTGGTTTTTTTCTGTTTTTGTGTGTTGCAGAGGTTTTGTTTCTTCAAACTGATTTTTTGTTTTTTTTCTTCATTTGGACAGAACATGTTGCAACAAAAACTGCTGTGCAGATAAGAAGTCATGCTCAGAAGTTTTTCTCCAAGGTAAACTGTGAAGAAATCGGTTAATTTAAACTGCTGTTTGCAGTCTCATTGGCTTAATGGTATTAAGACAGGCAAGTTTTTTCTGCTTCTTGGTTTAGTCATGAGATAGATTGCATTCTAGTAAATGAGCAATAAGTCTTGAGATAGGTAAAGGTAGTAGAGATAGACTATGTAATCATTTTGTTTAGTTTATGCCTATATGTTTGTGTATAGCGTCTTTTCAGAAGAATGTTAGTTTCTCTTGAAAGCCAGGGGAGAGCTCTCAACTTCCGCCTTCTTGAAAGTCTTATCGATTCTGAGGTAGTGGCAAAAGCCTAGAAAATTCTGTTTCACAAGAATATGTTTTATTGTTCCTTGTGATGAGCCATAGAGGTAAAAAAACCAATTTGATTTTCCACTTCTGTCATTTAAACTTCTTAGGCTTCATTAAAATCCCAAGTAGATTTTTGTTTGTCTACTAGAGGGTAACAAGATTACTCTCATTTTCTCAGGTAGAGAAAGAGGCTGAAGCGAAAGGTGTACCAATGGGCCAAGCGCTAGACATAGCTATTCCTCCTCCGCGGCCTAAACGAAAACCAAACAATCCTTATCCTAGAAAGATGGGAAGTGGAACTATTCCGATGCTAAAAACGGGTGTGAATGATGGAAAAGAGTTTCTTGGATCAGAAAAAGTGTCGCTTCCTGAGGTGATTTTCATGGTCAATGACATCTTGTTGTAGTGTGTCATATTTTCTCCTCATGTAACTGATACAGATTGTGTGCTTTGTTTTTAGATGGCCAATGAAGATCGACAACAATCAAAACCTGAAGAGAATCTACAGGAAGACAACTGTTCAGATTGTTTCACTCATCACTCACTCAAAAGTTCTATAGAGACATCAAACACAAGCACTTTTCGGGAGTTCTTGCCTTCACGGGAAGAGGTAAAACCAATCTTACAATGCTATTGAGGTTTAAGACGATTAGTACTTTTCATGAAACTAAATGTGGGGGGAGAACAGGGGAGTCAGAATAACGGAACAAGAAAGGAGTCAAACTCAGATTTGAATGCAAAATCTCTGCAAAATGATGTGGTAAACAATGAGCAAGGACCTCGGAACTATCCAAGGCATATCCCTGTGCTAGTGCCATTGGGGAGCTCGATAACAAGTTCTCTAACGCATCCTCCATCAGAGCCAGACGAGAATGAAGCCCCGCGATATAGTCATCCCCACACAGTTGCAGGCGATTATCAGTCGTTTCCTAACCATATTATGTCAACCCTTTTACAGACACCGGCTCTCTATACTGCCGCAACTTTCGCGTCATCATTTTGGCCTCCGGATTCTAGTGGCGGCCCACCTGGCCCAGGGAACTCACCTCCGGATCTGGCTGCCGTGGCTGCAGCCACTGTTGCAGCTGCAAGTGCTTGGTGGGCTGCCAATGGGATGCTACCTTTATGCGCTCCTTTTAGTTCAGGTGGTTTCACATGTCATCCTCCAACAACTTTTGGACCATCCGGTAATGTAGACGACACAAAAACAAGCACTTTACAAGAGATGATTGATCCAGAACACTCTGAGGCATCAAAGGCTCGATCTTCGTTGGACTCGGAGGAGATTGAAAATGGGAGTAAACAAGATTGTCATGAGCAGCCTTCTGCTGCAACAGCTGAGACTGATGCAAAGGGCTCAGATGGAGCAAGAGACAGAAAACAAGTTGACAGGTCTTCATGTGGCTCAAACACTCCCTCGAGTAGTGATGATATCGAGGCAGATGCATCAGAGAGGCAAGAGAATGACGCCAATGCTGAAGTGAAAGAAGTGATTGCAGACACTAACAATCCACAAACTTCAGAGTCCAATGCACGCCGCAGTAGAATCAACTCCAACTTAACCGATCCATGGAAGGCTGTGTCGGACGAGGTACTTGGACTAAAGATTTAACTTCCTCTATTTCAAATCCTTTTCTCATGCTAATCGGTTAAAAAACCAAATATTGTATCTTTCAGGGTCGACTCGCCTTCCAAGCTCTCTTCTCCAGAGAGGTATTGCCACAAAGTTTTTCATATCAGAAAGAAAACAGAGAGGAACAACAGCAAGAAGAAGATAGATATCCAATGGCGCTTGATCTTAATTGCACGGCTGAATTAACTCCGATCGTTGACGAACATCATCAAGAAGAGAAGAGAAACATAGGATTTCTAGGAATCGGACTGGGTGCTTCAAAGCAGCTAAGTAGAGGAAGTAGAGGTTTCAAACCTTACAAAAGATGTTCCATGGAAGCCAAAGAAAGTAGAATCATCAACACCAATCCTATCATTCATGTGGAACAGAGAGACCCGAAACGGATTCGGTTGGAAACTCAAGCTTCGACATGAAGAAACTCTCTTTTGTTATCTTGTTTTCAAAATTTCTTTTGTCTTTTGAGGCCTTTGTATCTGTCCACACACAACTTCCCTTGTCCATAGTCTTCCTGTAACATTTGACTCTGTATTATCAACAAATCATAAACTGTTTAATGTCGACACTTCCTTCAAAAAATCATAAACATTCAAAAAATCATAAACAAGCATAAATTCTTCTCTTGGCCTCTTCCAAGCTGAAACCAACCATTTATGTTACATTTCTCATATTATAAATCAACATTATAATACAAAATTTTACAAGACGCATATATATGATGTTAAACTAGAGAATAGACCAAACCTTAAACCAAGCTCCTTGGCACATGTTGGATCATTTCATGGCTACGAGGAGTCGGGTAATATCTTGAGAAGTTGATTGTGTAATAAGCCAATGATTAAAATCTTACCAATGTAACCCACATCTTCTGGTATTTACTAAATTAAGTCAAAATGTTTAGTATAAACGAAAATGCCCCTATATCGTTTGGTATTTACTAAAACCACCCAATTTTTTTGGTATTTACAAAAAAAAACGTAAAGTTGATCCGTGTAAATACCAAAACAAGTTGGGTGGTTTTAGTAAATTATTATAAATTATAATTATAACCCAAATCGGTGTATGATTATCACTAATACTATCACCAAACGGTAGTGGTAGGCATCGTAACGGGAGTCCCAAGTTTTTGTTGCCAAGAGAACGAGTTACCTTTAGATCTGACATTCCGTAATTCTTAATCTTTCTTTCATTTTGTATTTCTGTTTACGTATACATAAATCAATAATAAAACGTTGATTAAAACAAAGAGATTTAGCGTTTTGGAGTAAAAATAGGAGAGCTCGAGGTCCAATGGTGCTAAGTGTTAGCTATTCAACGGACCATTAGTCTCCCATTCCCCAACTTCTATAATCTCTCTCCTTCGCATCTCCACCCTCCATTTTTTCACTAGACCTCTCACGATTTCGACACGTGTCATATCTCTTTCTAATACCCAAAAATAATTCGGAACCCAAGTGATTTCTAACAAAAACAACTGTGCTCACAATTCCCAAATAATAATAAAAATTTCGTAATTCCAAGTCCCACGAATGTAGCTTTTGATGCATTAATACAAAGTCTTAAATATTCTTTTACAAAAAACATCTTTTTTACTCATTTGATTGTTCGCCGGAAAAAAACCTGAAATGCATCCTCTGTTTCTCCTTACTTCTTCTTCTTCTTCTTCTTCCTCTGCTCTGTTTCTACTTCTTATTCTCCTCCTCACTCTCCAAACCCTAACCTCTATCTCTCTTTCTCAACCGGAAACTCTCCGTTCACCGGAAAACTGCGGAAACTTCTCAATCTCCTTCCCTTTCCACCTCTCCTCCTCCTCTTCCTCCTCCGTCGCTTTTCGACTCTCCTGCACAAACTCATCAACTCTGCTTCTCCACATAAACCACCAAACCTACAAAATCATCGAGTTTTTCTCCGACGGTCTCCTCGTAGACTTCCCTTCATCTCCTTCTTGTCGCCAATTCAACGACTTACGCTCTTTCCCATTCTCCAAAAACCAATTCTTCTCCATCTCTTTCGAAAACGTAATCGGTCTTTACGACTGTGAAGATTCCTCTCTCTGTAAAGCTGGTTGCGAAACCAACGATCTCTTCGGTTGCGACGGTAGAGAAGAAGACGAAAACTCCGGCGGAGATATCGGATGTTGCTATCCTTTGTCAGATCACAGCGCGTGGCGTGCCGGCGACGATTTCTCTGTTTTCGGCAAATACGGATGCAGAGGATTCTCTTCGTGGGTTGTTCCGAGAGGGACCAACAGAGGAAAACGAGGAGTTAAGTTAGAGTGGGCGATTCCTAGAAACTCTTCGGAGGCTATTTGCGACCGTGAGGCTCAATCTGTTAACGCTACGGCCATCGAAGGAAGTATTCGATGTGTGTGCCGTGATGGCTTCGTCGGAGATGGATTCTTCCATGGAACCGGTTGCTTAAAATGTGAGTTTTTGATATTACAGTGTTTCTTGAGTCACAAGAAACTAACTTGAGTCACAAGCAACTAAATCTTGGTTTACTGTTTATTACAGCTTGCTACAGAGACGGAAAGGAATTATATGGAGACAAATGCGATTTCAAGAAACACAACGGGAAGAAACTCACTGTTCTTGCCGGTAATTAAAATAATCTAATCTCAATAAAATTTAAAAAAATTATTTCTTGCTATCATCGTTAGATGTGTGTATATGCAGGTGTTTTAGCTCCTCTGTTCATACTCGGGTCACTCTTAGCACTATTCTGTCTACTAAAACGTCCGGTAACAACAACTCACAAAGGTGAAAATTTCCATCACTCTACGACAACAACTACTACTAGTGTTTCGTTTCGCAAAGGTTACAACAAGACTCGCCTCTTTACATACCGTGAGCTAGAAGAAGCTACAAAAGGGTTTCAAGATTCAAATAAACTCACACAAGGCAAAACCGGAACAATCTACTTAGGAAATCTAACAAACGGAACACGAGTGATCGTTCACAAGGTTCTCTGCGAAAACCAGATCGAATTCTTGGAGATTTCGTCTCAAATCGATCATTTATCCGCGGTTTTGCATAGAAACCTTGCGAGAATCATAGGTTTCTGTATGGATATTGGATATAATCCTTTCGTTGTTTACGAGTATCCGGTAAACGGATCTCTTGAGGATCGGTTGCATCTAGGGCTTGATTGGTGCAAAAGAGTTAACATTGTAGCTGAAGTAGCTGGTTTACTCGCTTTACTTCAATACGAGAATTATCCACCGATACTACACAACAACATTGCTTCAGGTTACATATTCTTAGACGAAGATTTCCAAGCTAGAGTCACTGGTTTTGGATTACAGAGGAAACAGAGGATTGATAGTAGCATGTACGATTTCGCGGTTTTGCTTCTTGAGATTGTGACTGGATCAAAGCAGAGAGATCAAGAAACTGTGACTCAAACGTTGCAGAGGATTAAAAGCGGTAAGCTTGAAGAGATCGTTGATCCTTGTATGTATTTTCATGAGCTGCCAATGGTTTCTAGAGAGCAGATTGGCTCAGTTGCTGATATCGCGACACGGTGCGTTTTGTTTGGTGGCGATGGGAAATTTGGGATGGTTGATGCAGCTAGAGAGCTTTTGCAGATCGCTGGTAATAGCGGTGGAAGCGGTTGCGATAAAAAAGGAGATGGAATCGAAGAAACGTTTTCGAATTCGAGTTTGCTTCAAATGATTTCTATGTCTCCTGATTCTATCTATCTCCCTAAGACCTAAAAAACAGAGGAAATTAAGTTTTTTGTTTTTGTTTTGTTTTGTTATGAGTGTATGTAATTTTAAAACTCTTTACTTGAGAGTAAAGAAACGTTTTTTTTTTCAGATTACGAGATCGTGTTCTGAGAAAAAAAAATCGTGACTGCGATTGGAAGTCACGATTACAACAACGTGCAGGCAAAGAGCAGAACCAAACACCTTTTCCAATTTTTGTTAATTTAAATAACGAATTTTCTGAAGAAAAAATAAAGAAATCGAAAGGCTGAGAAAGAATATCTCTGGTATCAAAATTTGATTTTGACTAAATCGTTATGTCTATTATTAAACTCTTGTTTCTTCGTGTATATATATATAAATTATTCGTATCTCTGTTTTTGCAGAAGTTACATTTGTGTTTGTCCCCTTTGAAAACGAAAGAAGATCCAAAGGTAAATTAAATACTAATCTCTGATTGTTTCTTGGTTTTATTAGATCTATGCTCTGTTTCTTCTTCACAATCAAATTTTTGTGATTTTGATATGATTTACAGATGAGTGAAGAAACATATGAAGAAACTCAAGAATCAAGTCAATCACCTCGTCCTGTTCCAAAACTCAACGAGAGGATTCTCTCAACTCTATCAAGGAGATCTGTAGCTGCACATCCATGGCACGACCTTGAGATCGGTCCCGAAGCTCCATTGGTCTTCAATGTGGTATGTCTGTCACCTGATAAGCTTCTTTAATCTCTCTCTTTGTATGTTAACGAGAGCCTCTCGTGTCTTCTTCAGGTGGTTGAGATCACAAAGGGAAGCAAAGTGAAATACGAGCTTGACAAAAAGACCGGTCTTATCAAGGTAGTGTGAAATGAAATCCACAGATTTATGATGATCTTCCTTTTCACCTAAAATGTTCTTGATTGATGATGTTGAAATCGATTCTCAGGTTGATCGGATCTTGTACTCATCGGTTGTTTATCCTCACAACTACGGTTTCATCCCCCGGACATTGTGTGAAGACAATGATCCTCTTGATGTTCTTGTCCTTATGCAGGTAAGTGTGTGTTGTTTTCACAAACATCAAAATCCAACATTGTTTAAACCTGATTTTAGCTTCTGATTTGTGTAACAGGAACCAGTGCTTCCGGGATGTTTTCTCCGTGCTAGAGCCATTGGATTAATGCCAATGATTGATCAGGTTTCTCCTCTCAAATTTCCCACAATGCATAAGATCTTTCTTATTTCTCACAAAACATTAGAGAGCTCTAAAAGTGAGAAGCTTTTAGCAATTGAGAGAGTGCATAAGAATCAGATCTGCAATCCAAAAAACCTGAAGTTTCAGTGACCCATCTGAGAAAACGACTCACAATCATCAGAGATTTGATCTAAAAGTGAAACTTTTGCATAAGAATCAAACCTGCAAATCCAAAATGTACAAAACTTCTCAGACTCATCATCATCAGAGCTTTGATCCAAATCCATCAATGACCAATATGAGAGAGAAGATGACTCATATAATCAATCAGAGCTTTTGATCTTCGTTCTAATTTTTTTTCTTCTCCGACAAACATTTGCAGGGAGAGAAAGACGACAAGATCATCGCGGTTTGTGCTGATGATCCTGAGTATAAACATTTCACAGACATCAAACAACTCGCTCCTCATCGTCTCTCAGAAATCCGCCGTTTCTTCGAAGACTGTAAGATCTTTGTGATTGATGATCACATCTCGAATTTGAAATCTGAGAAAGAAAGAAAAAAAAAACCCTAATTTTCCTTAATCGCGTTTACATTTCAGACAAGAAGAACGAGAACAAGAAGGTGGCTGTGAACGATTTCTTGCCATCAGAGAGTGCACATGAAGCAATCCAATACTCAATGTAAGATTTACTAAAGTCACAAACTTTGATAAAAAAAAAATCAAAAAAGTCACAAACTTTATGAATATTGCAGGGATCTATACGCTGAGTATATTCTCCATACCTTGAGGAGATGAACAACAACATTATTATATGCTCGAAAGAGATGATTCTTCGTAGCATCCGCATATATATATTTTAATGGAATATTATTTTATATTTTCATAATTATATGCTCAGCTTTTACGGCTCTTTTTTTTCTTTTTTGTTGTTTTTTTCTTGTAATGTTGCAATTTTGTTGAATTGTAATTTGAAACTGATACAAAGACGAATGCATTTCTCTTTTTCCCTATTCAGTGATTATCATATGTTGTTAGTCGTCCACTAATGGGCTTTAGAATCTCTATAGGCCCAATAGACTTGACCGTACCATCACTGATTATCATATTTTATTATATCGTTTACTATAATTTATTAAACCCGGGATCCCGAATCCAAGCCCATACTAATATCCAAAACACACTTAAAATATCTAATAGCCAACCATTATTGAAATTGCGGTGGCGAAAAAACTCAAATCCTAATTTCTCAATCCTATAATAAATCTTTCAAACTATTAGACCAGTATAAATTGATTAAATAGCTAGAATTTTTAATGATGTTAAAAAAACCTAGAATTTTTAATAAAATATAAAAGAGTATTTACTATTTAGTATTTAAGAACCAAACAAAAACCCAAATAGGAATCGAAAGTAAAATTGTACTAGACTGACACATACTAAAATCAGTTTTAATTTGATTATCGGATTTTCTTGAAACTAAAAACAAAAATAAAAACAAAAATCCTAACGAAAGATCTCTGTAGACTTCTGTACAGTGAATATGAACAGGTTTTTAGTTAGCAAAAAATAGTGTTTGTGTGGATCCAAATGAGAAAGCGACTAAACGTGAGTAGCACATATATAGATAGAGAATGGGCTTTTGGATTTATCATCTATATATCGTATTTATTTTGGGCCTCACTTTTTATTATAGGGACCACACTATATAGTCCCCTCCCAATTTTTTTTTCTTCTTTTAAATAAATATCATCAACTAAATGACGAATTATTTGTAAAATATGGTCCGACATGTGTACGTGTGTATATATACATGTATATTTATATAATAATATAATTTTTTTGTTTCTGATAAAAATAATAATATAAATATGGTTATGAAGATTTAAAGAGTGGGAACAGTGAATGAATGTGAATATAGGAGCTGCAGGGGAAGCTAACTTTCGCAGCTACTGCAGAGTCCTTTTATATCCATGGAGTCAATATATATATACACAAATATATACGAAAGTGTAGTGATAGTATAAAGTTACGATATACTAAAATATGTAAATATGTAAAAAAATACAAAATCCTATTTTTACAAACAAAGCTGATCCAAAATTCAATAGTGTTTTTGGCCTTGAGAGTTTGAGACAACCTGAGGGTGTTAATTCCTTTGTATCCATCCTACCATACAAACCGACCCCACCTTATATATTTGCATTTATATATTTCATCTACATCCTTAATAAATCTAATAATTTTCATCGTCACTAATACAGTTTGTTTGCTTCTAGTTCTAATACAAGCTAATTGACACCGTTTAAATAAATATATACACTAAATAATGAAAAGTAAGAACGGGAAAAAATGAGGATGAAACAAATTCCGTGAATAATATGAAATTTTTTTATGTCAATAATATGCATTGTCCAAGTTTGAATCTAAATAATACAGTATAACGATACTAAAATACGTACATATTTTGGTGGGGTTTTGTCGAAAAAAATAAATTCTAAAAATTTAGGATCCGAAAAACGTATTGAACAATAAATTCAAGGACGTAAAACTAATTCAACTACATTTTTACATAATCAATTATACGTATGTTTAATACTAAAAACTCAAATTTGATAGAAAGAAATTCTTATCAAATCAAGATAATATATAGATTGAATCCATCTTACAAACATGAAAAAATTGAAAGTTTTGGCTATACGAATATATATAAATCTCAAGAATTGGATAGTAAAGGGGAAATATTTTACTTAATTCTCCACAATTACATTAATTTTTCATCTTTTTGCACATGAACTTTTCAAGATGCATGCTTAAAGATTAATTATGTTTTTTTTTAAAGGAGAGGGTTGGCTAGAGAGAGAGGGAGAGAGTCCTAGATTCTGGGGGCAAATTGACAACTGGAGCATGTTGTTGCCATTATCGCACCACCGATTTCTAAATTTTATATTAAACCAAAATTTATTTTATAAAAAAAAATGGACCGCCTTCTACTTCACCACTACCTATTCGATGGCGACCGATCTTATATGTATTATTATCATATCTTTTTATATATTTGATAATGGTCGATTTAATTAAATTAACACGAGTGACTCTACGGAGATCGCGTCGGTCCAAAAAAACCTACAACTAATTTATAATATATATGTCCTTTATAAAAAACAGAGAAACCCTAATTTTCTAAAGGCTACGTTTTCTTGTCTTGCCCCCATATACACCTGGATGGATCGAGCAAAAGCCAGGCCTGCCCTGCCCCAATCGATTGATCAAAATCTTTTATAACCATATGTATCATCAATGTAATTATACATTGAATTAAATGTATAGATTGTACATATGTGTAGATTTTTGGTTGATTTGCACAAAAGGGTTAAATTATATAAAATTTTTAAAAACCTTTAACGAGGATTGTTTTGGCTTTGAGATCCAATTACAATTAGTGAGGATATGTATAGAGTTAGGCCTTGGCATTTGAAAGGAGGTGAATGAAGACTCTAGGTGAAAAAGAGGGTTTCAAAGAGATGGACAAAAGAAAGGAGCGCGAGTTGGCATTTAAACAATAAGTGCAAGTCTGGTTTTTTTCAGTATACAATATTACAAAGTGGTCCTTACCCTAATTAAACCCCATCTTTTCCTTTTTTTCATTATCATATGAAGCTAATATATCTCTATACACCTACTCTCCATCATTATCATAAGCTAATTTTGTACATTAATTAATTTACGTACTAACTACTATAAAGCGGGTTTGCGAAATCCTAGTTTAATCCCACAAAACAAGGACTAATTAACAAACTACTTCGATCTATTGTTTTTTTGTGTGTCGATTTAATTTACCATAGCATGATGCAAATTAGGTACACAATTGGAAGGTCACATAATGTGTTATCAAGAGTCTAAAACCATTGAAAGGTTGATTGATTGCGGTTGTGGTTATGAGACTATGTAGTGTTATTAATTTTGCTGTAAAATTTTGACCGTAATTATTTTGTTAACAAAGTGTGTGGCTTTTTTATTATATTTTTTTGGAGAAGATGATTTGTAAGCTGAGTCTCCATCTACAGGTTTCAAGATCGCAATTAAGTTGAAGCATTTTGTTAGTTCAGTTTAAATTTAAATTTTACAAATATTTTGCTAGGAATTGAAGAGTGAGATGTATATATAGAAATAGAGAGGTCCCCTTGGCTAATAGGGCATAGCTTTGAAAAGTACGACGCTACGGTTTCCTCGTAATTTCTTGATATTTATTGTATTATTCTTTATCTCTCTACGAGAAATTAAAGAAATAGAGAGATATATAAAATATTGACAAAAAAAGAATAGAGGTAAAAAGGAGAACAGAAAGAATAGCGTTCATCATCATTTATATAAAGAAGGATTTAATCGTATTGCCTTCTGTTGTGCTTCGCTGTTTTTGCAAATTTTGGAAAATGATTTTTTCGTCATATTTTTTTTTGCCTGATAGTATCGACCCTAATATCTCAATCAATCATAACTAAATGCGTCATATTATAAAATGCGCATGAAAGGCAACACAAACCATTGTCTAGAAATTTTACAAATTAAAGAAAAAAATAAGCCATGCAAGTGATATATATGTATATATCAAATGCATATAGTTGATTAAGATACGAAACAATTCATATAGTTTTGATTAAGATTCGAATCAATAACGATAAAACAGAAGAAAACAATGTATCGACTAAGAGGCTTCTGTGTCCAACCAATTATGTACTGAGGATGAGATTTTGGACCACGTTTATCAATGTGTTCCTTTACCTACTGCTTATAATTTCAGGTTTTAAATTTTATTATAATCGAATTCCCTAAACCCAACTTATAATTAGTATAATGTTTAAGCTCAGCCGTCCATGAAAATTTGTGATATACTGATGGTAAAAAAATTGTTTAATTATAGAGAAATTTTGAGAAATAGTATTTTTGAAATGTCATTTTTTAAAAATATTATATTTTTAAAAAAATTTTAAAAATGCCACTAATATTATATCATTTATTCAAAATATCATTTATGTTTAGGTTAACTATGTTATGTTAGGGTTTAGTTTCGAGGGTTTAAGGTTTGTTATGGTCAAACTCCTTTTAAAGTTTAAAATTTTAGGATTTAAGTGTTAAAAAATTATTAATTTGTAGTATTTTTGAAAATAGACAATTCATTGTGGTTTTTTTGTAAAATGATATTTTAAAAATGACATTTTTGAAATTTTCCCAACCTTAACAATGTAAGATGAAAATAGACTAGTACAATTCTATTTTAATAAAGTTCTAAGCTGTAATCATTAACCAGCCATTGATTACATTACAAAGGGACATGAATTGAAGGGTACTTAGTCTCTTTCAGGACCACGTACGTACAAGATCATAAGATTAACATTGACTATACGTGAAAAAACAATTAATTTTGCAATTGTACATATTTTTATCTATATTCATTAATTAATTATTTCAATTTATATTCGAAAATATCATTTCCTATACTAGTGTAATTATGGTTTTATTGCATAATAATTATGTGGTTTTATTTCATAGATTTTTAATGAATTTTTTCATTCTATAAAGAAAAACGAATATGATGTCAAACGATATACATATTAGTGACTTGGTTTTTTTATTGGCTACAAAAGGTTTCTTAGACCAAATATATTTATGAATTTTGGAAGTGGAAGAATAGTAGATCGGATTTATTTAACATTAAACTTTCTTTCATTAAATCATGGCAGAGGCCAATAAATCATTGATTAAACTTTTTTTTTTGGGGTCAAATACAGTGATTAAGTTTGTGCACCTAAATTTTAAATTGGCCTGACCAATTCTTGCGAAGAAAAAGTTATCGGCCAACCAAACATATTAAGATGGAGATTGATCGGTACTTTTAGTGATCTCGTAACTTTGAGAAGATACAACAATAAAAGAAATGATATATTCTCAATCCGGAAATGAAAATGACTATTCATCAAATAGTACCTTAAGCAATTGTTTAACTTTAAACTAGCTTATATAAACCATAATATATAGATCAATTTAAGAATCATTAATTTTATTTGTTAGACAAAAATCAATTAAATAACTATTTTAGATTTAGTGATCATCTCCCAAACGAGTGTTTGTTATAGTACCTCATTTATTAGATTCTAATTTTTTGCCGACCAAAAAAAAAGTTCTAATTTTCTATTGCAGTCATTTGTAAAGATTTCGTTATTATAATCAGCGGCGAACCTAAATTTTTTTTTTACCGGTGTCATTATATAATATTTTTTAAAATAATATATGATTAAGCGAATTATAAATATAAAATTTAAAATAAAGGGGTCAATTTAAATAAATTATCAATTATAAATGTAAAACCCTATATATAATGGGTCAAATGACCAAAATTAACCAATTATGTTAATAATTCTATCAATATTTACATGTAATTATAAAAAATTAAAAATTATAGTGGTGTCATGTGACACCCTATTGCTCTACATAGGTTTGTCACCGATTATAATTATTGTAGTTATTACCAATTTTTTAAAAAAATTGTTAACATTACCAATTAATCTTTTTGATCAAATCTATGATTTTGAATTATGATTTTAAAAAAGAACTTTAATTTTGATTTTATAGAAAAATTGGCAACGAACACACAAAAAGTAAAAAAATAAAAATAAAGTGGTCATTAGAATTACAAAAAGGACAGGTAAGAGGTATAAATGTGTGATTAATATAAAAAGAATCTCTTACAAGTGGGAAAAGTATAAAACAAGTGTTGCAATAGTAAAACATGTAACACTCAAACACATACATGAGTATATGTGTAGACAAATATTGTATATACCAAGAAGAAATTAAGAGAGAGAGAAGGGGAACCAGAACAAAAAGTCAACAGTAAAGACCAAGACTTAAAACAACATGCCAATCTCGTCTTTGTGAGGCCAAAATTGCAGAAACCCCATAAAAAAAAGCTTAACTTTCGATAATGAGCATTTATTAGGGAGAGATTTGTTTATTAAGTACAATTATTAATCATTTGATATTGTTTACTATAGTTGTAAGATTCAGAATAAAACAAAATTTTCTCCCTAAGCCCACGACATTATCATCTCCCTTCTCCTCATATCCCAACCATCTACGATCTCTATTCGTTGGACAAATCTGTGTTTTTTTTTTTGATATGGGAATTAAAGTAATTAAAGGAATATTATGTAAAGAGATTTAAAAAAAAAAAAAAAGAAGAAGAAGAAACTAGGATAGTGGTAAAAGGACAAGAAGGTCACATGAACTGAACCAGATGATTCATGGGTCCCTCTAAATTGGTTCTCTTGCCCATATCTCTCCATCATTCTCATCATAACATTATAACATCGATGATTTTCTCTCTCTCTTTTTCTCATTCTTCTTCTTCTTTTTCTTCTTCTCAAAAATCTTTAGACTTTTTTTTCTTTTTCTTTTGTTGAATCTCAAAGAGCTTAGCTATTGCTGAAAACAGTGAGAGATAAAGAGAGAGATTGGTGGTGATGATCAGTGAAAGTTAGGCAAAACCCACTTTCTATTTATGTATAATTAGGTCAATCACATCACCAATTTTAACTTTTTTCCCTCTTCCAACTCTCCTTCAATTCTCCTCCTCTCTTTCCAAAATTAGGGTTTTTGCTTCTCTCCTACTTTCTCAATTCCAAAGTCACACTACCGGAATTTCTCATCCAAATCTTGGCCGCACCATTTGAGAGATCTGACTTCAAGAAGATGATGACGGATTTGTCTCTTACAAGAGAAGGAGAAGAAGATGAAGAAGCAAAGAAGCCCTTAGAAGAAGCAGAGAGAGAGCACATGTTCGATAAAGTGGTGACTCCAAGCGATGTCGGGAAACTAAACAGACTTGTGATCCCAAAGCAACACGCAGAGAGATACTTCCCTTTAGATTCATCTTCAAACGAGAAAGGTTTGCTTTTAAACTTCGAAGATCTAACAGGAAAATCATGGAGGTTTCGTTACTCTTACTGGAACAGTAGTCAAAGCTATGTCATGACTAAAGGTTGGAGCCGTTTCGTTAAAGACAAAAAGCTCGATGCCGGAGATATTGTCTCTTTCCAAAGATGTGTCGGAGATTCAGGAAGTGACAGTCGTTTGTTTATCGATTGGAGGAGACGACCTAAAGTCCCTGACCATCCTCACTTTGCTGCCGGAGCTGTGTTCCCTAGGTTTTACAGTTTCCCGACAACAACTTCGACAAGTTACAATCTTTATAACCATCAGCAGCAACGTCATCATCACGGTGGTTATTATCATCATCAAATTCCGCCGAGAGAAGTTGGTTATGGGTATTTCGTTAGGTCACTGGATCAGAGGAACAATCTCACGGCGGTGGCTGATCCGTTAGTGATCGAATCTGTGCCGGTGATGATGCACGGAAGAGCTAATCAAGCGATTGTTGGATCGGCCGGGAAGAGGCTGAGGCTTTTTGGAGTCGATATGGAATGTGGCGAGAGCGGAACTATAACCAACAGTACGGAGGAGGAATCATCATCTTCCGGTGGGAGTTTACCGTTTGCCGGCGGCGGCGGTGGTGGTGGTGCTTCTTCGTCTTCCTCTTTGTTTCAGCTGAGACTTGGAAGCAGCAGTGAAGATGATCACTTCTCTAAGAAAGGAAAGTCTTCATTGTCTTTTGATTTGGATCAATAATGATGATGATGAGATTAGTTGGTACTAAGAAGAAAACACACATAATTTTATAAAATATGACACCATAATGCATTGATTTCATTATAAATTTATCGAGAAATCATGATATGTTCTAATAATATATATGCATGGTTTCATATAGAGAAATTTTATGGATTCGAATAGTCTTTTGTTTAAGTGTTCTTGAAAATGTTGATTGTGTATATAGATGAAGTACTACTTCTAGCATTTGTATTAAGTCTTGTTTTTTCTTCCTCTCAATTATATATCAATGGATCAAATTATTATTAACATTTGGCAAAACATATCATAGGTTATGTTATAAGATTGTTAGACTGTATATAGGGTAGAAAAATTGGGTACAAACGAGTGAGATTTTATAAGAAGAGACACATGAACTAAGATTGGGATCAGTGTAAACCCATATCTCTCTTGTATGTCTCTGTGGTCAGAAATTTTCAGAGTTTGATGGGCTGTCTTAGAAAAAGTGAATTGTCTCTATATATATATGTAGAATCATTAATTATTGTTCCTGCAATTAATTTGGTTATGGGTTTCTATGTTTGGTTACTAAATATGGCTGCTGCTGCTGCTTTTCTCTGGAAGCTATTGTTGGATATTAGTTATAGGCAGACTTGCAGGAGATGGGCAGTGACAAAACAATAATTAAAAAAAAACTTATTTCTCTTTATATAATTGTGTGATGTCTATATTAGCAAAAAGAGAAGAAGAGCTTTTTTTTTTTTTTTTCATCTTGGGACGATTGAAAAAGGTATGATCTTTTTTCACATATATTTTTCTGATGCACTGATTAATTATTACAAAAGGTACTAAAGGCTATGAAATTAACAAATTTTAACAAAAATAGTTTTTGTTGTTGTCAGTTATGTATTGTGTATTTTGGGTTTCTCTTTTCGTCTCTTGGTCTGAACTCTGAAGTATTATTACACAACACATATACATTGCAGAGACACATTTAATGTAAATATATGTTATGTTTATACACATACGCTAGGTGTGATGATATCTAGATCATATACAAGCACCTTGTATGATTTATCACATGTGTAGATAGTTAGCATCTAGTTATGTATATTCTGGTTTTGAGATAAACGCATACATACATTAGTCTAATTTCAAACGTTAGATTTAGGGTTTATATAGTATATATAGCTAGCTTAACTCATCTTTAAAGGTTTGGAAATGGTGATATCAAAACTAATGTATATATTATATATATATATATATATATATATATATATATATGGATATAAAAACGGTTAAGTTAACTTAACTCATTTAGAAATGGTGTTTTATGCGAATTTTCATATGAACGTTGATGTGATTTCAATTAACACCGAGTAGATCAATAAGAGATTTGCAAAATACCACAAATTTAGGCATATGCTACAAAAATACGATCATTTTATGTTCATTTTCAAAAATATTATCAGTTGAGAAGATAATCTCAAATAATTGTTTTGACAAATATCGATTCTAAATAAATAAATAAAATCCTAAAAAAATGTTTATGATTAAGTTTCACTAAGAAAATTATGATAGAACAGTTGTATTTCTGAATAGATTTTACCTTCAAAATGATCCATACGAAAATCGTATTTCATGAAATTTAGTTAGGTGTAGCCAGATGAAAATTTCAAGATACACTAACGCTTGATTTTGTATTTTCTTATAAATATCTAATTAAGATATAAATTTTATCAAATATTAATTATAACTCCTGGGTTTATTTCAATTTTATCTGGTCGATTGATATCGTGAGAGATTCGTGAAGATAACATCAAATCTCGAGAGATCGATGTAAATGATGAGTATCTGAAACCAGAGAACAAAATTTATATTGAAATTATGTAAAAACTGAAACCCTAGTTGGAGGAGAATTGGGGATTTTCTCGAATCAGTTGGCGGTAAAACTCAGAGAAACAACATACAGTTTTTGACTAAAACATTCAAACGTCTCGGCGTTTTAATGAGTCAAAACTCAAAAGTAAAGTGAAATTCGAAGTTTGATTTTTGACCAATGCGCTTTCACTCTTTCACTATTTCTCATTCAGTCCTTACATTACAAATTATTTATATATTTTTCTCAATATTATTAAATTTACAGAAGCGTACCCATTGTCTCATTGTTTATAGATCAAATGATAAGACTATTGAGAAAAGTTAAACGAATGTAACAAATAAGAAAACTATAAGCTGAATGGTCTTCTTTCTTATTCTAAATAAAATAATAAACAACAAATCATAAAAAACTATCATTCTACAAAAACTCTGCTTAATGCATGATCAGTGTTGTGGTATAATACCAAAGCAACTAAACCCAAAATTTGACTCAGCAGCTGCAATAAAACAAAAAAACCCAAAAAATAAAGATTCAGAAAACATTAAATCCAAAATGTTCAGATTAGTTTTATTATTAGTCTAAATTTAAATTGATATTTACTTACATGTGTTCTTGGACCAAAGAAGTTGAGTATCAATCAAAGAATGATTCTCATCATCGAGCCGTTTCCAAGTTTGAATCGTATCAACGGCTCCCCAACGTCCATACATAGTCTTCTCAAGCTGAGCTTCGACCACTCTTGCTCTTCTTGCCCACCCAACCTTTCCATACCCATGATACCTAACGTGTGTCACAAGTAATTAAGTAGGGTTTATATACAAGTAAGAAAGCTTGTGCTACAAGTTGACTGAATTTTTGTTACCCGGCACCGCCTGCGTAACAAAGGTTGATTCCGTGGTGTTCGGCACAGAAGTCGTTGACGTGGTCGTGACCACTGAAAACACCTTTGACTTCACCTCTTTCGACAAGTTTGGTGAAGAAACCAGAGTTCACAGGTGGAGAACATGTCTCTTCTTGTCTCACTCCGGTCATCTCCGTCGATTTGTTGAAGAGTGAAAATTCCGGCATCGGAATGTGGAGGTAAACCAATCCCGGTGCCGTACTATTCTGTGGAAATGGCCACCTCTTATATTCCATCTGTTAAAAATCAAAAACACTAAAACAAATGAAGTCATAGAGTAAGAGCATTGACTACAAATCTCAAATCATTTCACAATAATCAAATAAAACATTTTAGTTTATTTGCTTGTGCTTACCTCGAGCCATTTAGAAGTGTGTTCATACCAATTCTGTTGAGACGTTTTGACCCAATCGTATTTGTAAACAAACCCATTGAGTTTGGTGTAATCTCCACCGTCGAGTAGATAGAGATTGAGAATGGATTTGAAGAAGAGAGGCGACCCAAAAGGACCTTCGATTTGTAGATTGTAATTACCGAAACCGTCGATTTGGTATCGCCAAGCATCTGGAGGGTTTACTTGAGACAACGAGTTGGGCAATGTGACAATGTATTTCATCAATGTTTCTCTTGTCATGTCGGATTCTTGGTCGTGATTTCCCAAAATGGCAACCCATGGAATCCCCGATTCTATCGCAGGAGCAAATGCCATATTCATCGTTTTCGCCGCATCCTTTGTCTCGCATATTCCATATACGTTGTCTCCTGCGTTAAAAAAATCTAAGTTTCGTTTTAGGTTTTCTCGTCCATAATGCTAAAGTCTATATCTTCCACTAAAACAATAGAGAAAATACATTAGAAAACAAAAGTATTTGTGAAACAAAATTAAGTGTCACACATAATACAAAGCTTATATTTTCCACTAAAAAAATAACAGAGAAAATACATTAGAAAACGACGCTATTTGTGAAACAAAAATAAAGTGTCACACATAATATAAAGTTTTCTTTAGTAAATTTGTACCGGAAAAGACTATGAGATCGGGTTTTTCGGAGGCGATAGTCCGTTGTAAGAAGGCGGTGGTGTTGAGATCGGAGCAATAGGGCATTTCTGCTGGTGATACGTCTGCGCATTGCGACTCTTTGCCATTACCGTAGTGCATATCTGACACTTGCAGTATCTTAAACCGGCCATCAGGATTAAACCGGAGTTGTCTTCTACCGTAGGCGTAAACCGGAGAAAACGAGAGATTTAGACAGATCAAAGAAACACATAAAACAGAGAACAAAACTAGTGTTCTCCGAGTTTCCTCCATTGTTTTAGGTTACTGACTAAATAAAACTGGAAACGAGAAATTGAATAATGTTATTCCCCGGATTAGTCTCTGTTTTATAGTACTTTAATTTGATTTTCTATGAAGATTGATAACATCAACTGTATTATATTCTAATGGTATATTCTATGTATAAATTTATCATTACCTAACCGATTTAGCATATGCTTTGACTTCTGTTTTTTGTGAATATTTATGATTCGCATAGATATACATTTTATAACCTTTTTAATTTTAAACTCCAGTAAAAAATTACACTAATTAGTCCTGGTCATTCGGGTTTTCGGATTGGATTCGGATCGGAATCGATCTAGTCCGGATCTTTCGGGTAGGGGAATTTTGGATCCATATAGATATCTATTAATTTTCGGTTCGGATTCGGATCGGTTCTATTCGGTTCCAGGTCGGTTCGGGTTTTAATTATGAGAACCCACAACTATCCGAAATTTTTTGGTTCTCATTCGGGTCGGTTCGGTTTCATATTTTTTTATCCACACTATCCGAAAATACTCAAAATATCCGAAAATATCTGAAATACCCGAAAAATAATAATAAAAAATCTACAAAAATATTCGAAATACCCGAAAATACCTACAAATACCCGAAGTAACCGAATTAACCGAAAACAACAAAAAAAAATTATAAAATTTACCCGAACTATCCAAATATATCCAACCCAAAACCACAATATCCATGAATTAAATTATGTTTCGGGTATTTCGGATACCCGTTCGGTTCTCGGGTAGGAATCGGATCCGAATCGATACCCGTGGGTATAAAAGTGCATGACCCAAAGGATAAAACATCTAGAACCGAACCCGATCCGAACCGGGTTTTCAGGTCGATTTCAAGTTCGGGTTTTCGGGTCGATTCCAGGTTCGGATTTTCGGGCCGGGTTTTTGGCCCAGGCCTACTAATTAGACACGAAGAGCCCAAATAGAGAGAAGAAAAAAAAAAAAAAGCCATTGTAATGCGAATTTACACAGACCAAACGAAACATCCAAAGGAAACATAATGACAGGAGAAAAAAACACCAAACAATGCCAATAAATAATACACAATTAAAGGATCTCTAATTGAAAACAAAGTAATCACAGCTTCTTCAAGTGTTCTTGTCTTTAGCAGCATGAGATTTAAACCATGGAATCCACACCGAGGTTGTCTTCTGATACGCTCTATAAGCTTCAGCTCTGTACTCTTGTTTCAGCATCCGGCGCTCGACAAGGATTGTTACATAGACCAAACACAGAGTATTAACCAATGCACCTATCAAAGTCCATCCTTGACCAAGGTTCCAAGCAAATATGACCAATCCCCACCACCACAATTGCTCTCCCAAGTAATTAGGATGTCTTGAGTAATGCCATAAACCCGTGTCGAGATTTGGGATTTTAGGCTTTCCTTGCTCCTTGAGTTTTTGGTTTCCGGTTACAAACTCGTGAAGTTGTGTGTCTGCATAGTAGGCCATGACGATCCCAGTCAAACAGATAGCCGAGGAAACGAAGTCGCAGATGTTTAATGGCGCATCAATGGAATGGATGACATATAAAGGTAGACATATCCCAATGAGGAAGATCTGAACAAATTTTGGAAACATAGACAAACAAAAACGAGATGAGAAATAGAGAGCATAAGCTAGGCAGCTAAAAATATCAAGGAGATCATGTTAACATAGATACAGAAACCGCAAATTGTGACAATGGTTCAACCTTTTAACCAAAGGAATCTAATTTTCTCCAAATCATCTTCATAAAGTCAAGAGTCATATACAATATCGAGATCTCTCTCTGGTCAGTTACTTTACTCCGATCCTCATAATAAAAAAGGGGAAAATCACTAAAAACACAAGAAAAACAAGCTTATTGAGGCAATTCATCGAACAGTTGGTGGGTAATATTACCTGCTGCGAAACGTAGACGGAGAAGAAAGAGAGCCACCACCAGCGTTTACCGTATTGTTTCCGTAAGTCGTTGAATCTCCAGTCTTCCCTAGCACCCCATTCCCAATTTTCTCGCCGGAAATAGTTATGAGTCAACCTAATACTCCAAATCCATGTCAGAATTACGACAATCATGGATCTCAACTTATTGTAATGCCCCAATGGATGCGACGCGAAGTAATGAACAAGCATTACGGGTATCACAGTCCAATACACATCGATCATCTGCAAAATTTTAACAAATTTCTGACATTTTGAGAAAGAGAGCAAATTGCAAAATTTTAACAAATGGGTAACAATTGGGGGATAATGGAAAGCGTACCCAGTGGCTAGATTGGAGTAAACCGATGACCCAGAAGAGAACATTGACGTTAAAGAAGAAGAGAAGGTTTGCGAATAGAAGCGGATGGTTTAAACACCATGAATGAATAGAGGAGAGCTCGGAAGGGGAAGTCGAAGCGTAATTACGGAGAAATGAGATGTAGAAGACGATAGAAGGAAGTGGAGCAAGGAATGCAACAATGGCGTTTCTTAGGTTCCGACTCATTTTTTCTCGGAGACGTTGTTGCCGATGGGTATTACAAGAAGGAGAATCGTCCGATTTATAAAACAGCCAAAAACGAATCTCTTTTGGGCTTTTGGGTTGGGTTTCTTTGTGGCGTGTATGGGCCCACTTTGATCACTGCTATGAGTAGAGTCTTCTGTTTATTTATGCTTTTGATGAAAATTAAAATATAATCAACTGTAGAAAAAGTTGTCTTTTTCGTTAAAGAGCCGAAACGAAAAGGTCAGTGATGAAAATAAATGATTCAAATCAATTGGACTATGATTTTTTTTTATCGTAATGATGATGGTATGGAATTTGTGACTATACAAAATATGTGCAAATAAATAAAATATATATATGAATATAGATTTTTATTACGGTGGTATGCACGCTGGTGCAGGACAAACCGTTCCATTCGAAACCATAAAATCAATTTATGTAAAGTGGTTAAGCAGAAATAAGGAAAAATAATAATAAAAATAGAGAGCATGGGGAGAGAAAATCATATAATCATTTGTTAATTCTGTGATTAGATTACTTTTTAACGTAAAAGTGAAGATATCACTAAGAGATAATTAGCGGTGCTCGTGGTGACTCTAATTATTAGCTTAGCCGAAAGCATTGGATTCTAAATTAATCAGATTCTCTTAGAAAAAAGAAAAAAAAAACTTTATAATGCGGTCCAAATTTGAACTTTAATATAATAATTAATATGCTTACATCTTTTACAATTACACGTCCAACTGTGAACAACGAAAAACGGCGTCGTTTTCTGAAGTTCCCGCATCCCGGTTCGAATTCCCAGTTTGACAGGTTTGTGAATTTGATTCAAGACACACAAAAAAAAATCAGACTTGGTATAAATCCATTAACATTTAACGTTAAATAACCGGTCGGTTTAGTGTAAACCGGAAAGATACCCTCTCCTCGTTAAAGGTCAAGAAAGAGTGTGGAGACGCGTATCGCGTCTAATCTGTGTCGCCGACTTTCTCCGCCGTCTTAAATCGACCTCGTCGGATTACGAGACGACGAAGCGGTCGGAGTAAAAGATGTCTGGAAGGTTACTGAAGAAGGTTCTCAAGGAACATGAGGAATCGAAACAACGGAATCATCACGAAGAAGAAGAAACGGAAGAAGAAGAAGAAGAAGACGAGAATCTTGGTGATCGTTCTTCGATTAATCCTTTTGATCTCTTGAACGAAGGTGATGAAGATCCTGTCTCCGACAAGGTCAGTCTGTGGAATTTTACCCCCAAATTTGACGATTAGAATGTTTTGGTCGATTGTAGTATGCGATCGTAGATGCTCAATTGGGTATTGCTTGAGTCAAAATTGAATGAAGATAGTGTAAATTGGTTGATCGTAGATGTTTCTGTGATGCATGTTTTCTTTGGTAGTAGAAGTAATGCTTCAATTGGGTTTTGATTGCAGGAGATAGAGATTGATGATGAGACAATAGTTGAGAAGAAGAAGGAAGATAATGTGCAACCAACGTCGAAGAATAAGTCGAAGAAAAAGAAAAAGAAGAAAAGCAAAGAGAGTGTTTCTAATGTAGCAAAGACTGATATCACATTTGATGAAACTTTGGAAGCACTTTCTCTCAATTCTAATAATGCTGAGGAAACAAAAACACATTCTGATTCTTCGAAAAAGGTTTCTTCACGATCTGTGTTGGAGATAGATCCCAAGTACCTAAATCTTGAGAACGAATTGAGGAGAATGTATGGTTCCAAGTTTGTTAGATCATTGGAGAGTAGTAGCAGTCAAGGTGGTGGTGGTAGCTCTAGACAGGGACGAGGAGGAAGACGTGGGATCCATCACATCACGAAGACGGTTCTGGTTTCTCCAATGGAGAATTGGGCTCGTTGGGATCGATCTTTCTCAATGGAGTTTCTAGAGACTAAAGATGGATACAACTACTTCAGGTAACACCTTTGACAGTTTTCTTTTGGTGTGTCCATAGAAATGTAGACATTGCTAGTCTGATGGCATACTTTTCTTTTTTTGCATAGGTATACCCATTCATCCTCGTATGAGCAGGCTCAGAGGGCATTTCAGGCTGCACAAGCTATTCATGATTTGAATGGTGTAGCAAGCGTACTTATAAACCATCCTTATCATCTTGAGTCGCTTATAACAATGGCGGACTACTTTAAGTTTGTGGGTGAGCATCAAATGGCTGCAGATGCAATCGGAAAATGCTTGTACGGTTTGGAGCGTGCATGGCATCCTATGTTCACTCCATTCCAGGGTAATTGCCGGTTGAAGTTTACCCACGAGACAAACAAGCCGTTCTTCACGACTCTTTCCACTTACATGAGAAACATGGATAGGCGTGGATGTCATAGATCGGCGTTGGAGGTCTGCAAACTCATGCTTTCGTTGGACACGGATGATCCAGTAGGTGCATTGTTTTGTGTGGACTACTTTGCTTTGAGAGCACAGGAGTATGCGTGGCTGGAGCAATTCTCGGAGGAGTACCGAAGCGATAACTCGTTATGGCTCTTCCCAAACTTCTCTTATTCGCTCGCTATAGCCCGGGTTTATCTCGAGAAAAATGAGTCCTCTTCTTCCTCAGAAGCCACCCACATAGATACTTCAAAGTCAAGCTCTCTAGATCTCATGAAACAAGCTTTGTTGCTTCATCCGACAGTGCTCAAGAAGCTAGTGGACAAAGTACCTTTAAAAGATCAGGTTTGGACAAAGATACTCAAGCATTCTTACTTCCGATCAGATCAATCGAAGATCCCGTCCCTGGATCACCTTATCAACATATATGTCGAGAGGAATTACCTTATATGGAGGCTTCCAGATGTGCAGAAACTGCTTCGGAGTGCTGCTGATGTAGTCATTGAGTCACTGGAACAAAACGAAGACGATGCAAAGGACTGGGTTTGTGTAAGGAAAGAAGCTTTCCCCGCTGAGAACAACGAGTAAGTGTGTTTTCAACTCTTCACTTCTTCTAAATTTTTCTTTTGGCTAGAGAGCTGATCACAATATTCCAATTTCCAGGTACTCTCATTTATCAACCCATGATTTCTCTGATTCGATGCCGACTCTCCCACCAGACAATTTGCAGAACTTTGTGGCTGATCCCGGAATGGGAGGAGATCAAGTAGCTGAAGGTGGCGGTGGTGGTCAACACAGAGCAGCACTACCGCCTCCGCGTGATGTAGCAAATCGGAATCTATTAGCTGTGTTGATTGAGTCAATGCTTCCATGGGCTCATTATGGAAATGAAGATGATGAGATTGCACATGATGCTGATCACCAACCAGACAACAATGGCTAATAATGGCTACAAGTTTTGGTTCGTTAAAAGAAACATATTTTACAAAAATGTTTTGGTGATTATGAGAAGAGATATACATAAATGGCCTTGCTTTTGCTGTACAGTGCCGTTTTAATGGTTTAGTCTGTAAGGATTAATTCTCACCATTGTTGAATAAACTTTTGAGCTTTGAAGGTATCGCCTGAAATATTTTTTTTTTGTTTCGCATTTTTTTTATAAAAAAATTCTTGAAGACATTATTATTCAGAGAAATGTGAAAAAGTAAAAAAAAAAATTGGAGAGAGCATTGTGGGACAACTTATCTTCTTCAATAAGCCTATCCATCGCACATTTTGGTGTGGTGAAAATGGATCGAATTGCGTCTGTGACTTTCTCTTGCCCAGCGATTTCAATGTCTCGAGTCCTTAGAATCAAACCTTTTGGGTTAAACATCGATACCAATCATAAAAAGAGATTCTCGTGTCGAGTAGCTTCTGGAGATACAACGGCTAAGGTTTGGTCTCTGCACATTTTTGCTTTTCTTTCTTTTGCTCGTCTGAAAAAAACATGATTTTGAGTATTTTTCGGTTATAACTCAGGTCGTCGTCGACCGTGAAGTTGACTTAGAACACAAGAAACACGATCTACTGAGAGCTGTTCAAGAAACTGAACGAGGACTCACAGCCACTTCTGATCAAAGATCTATCATCGAAGAGGCTCTGGTACAGTAATTGTGTTGGGTGCTGTAGGATATTGAGTGAAGGGGCTGTTTTTGTTTTGTTTTTAAATGAGATTGGATTTGGTAGAAACTTTACAGGTGACTGTGGAAGGATTTAATGGCGGTGAAGCCATTGATTTAGTGAAGTTAGATGGAACATGGAGGTTACAATATACATCTGCACCTGATGTTGTTGTTCTCTTTGAAGCTGCTTCAAGACTTCCCTTCTTTCAGGTGATGATGATGATGATGATCAGACAGAGTAGAGAGAGAGAGAGATTTGTCTGGGTTATGGTTTTTAATCCTTTGTCTGGTTTTGATCAGGTGGGTCAGGTTTATCAGAAGTTTGAGTGTAGAGATCGATCGGACCGTGGTGGGATCATTCGGAATGTTGTTCAGTGGAGTCTTCCAAGCTTGTTAGAGGTTTTTTTTTGCTTCTCTACTTGTGAAAGCCCTTTCGATTTCTTCACATTTTCAGACAGTTACTGTAAATGAATCCATGGCAGGAGCAAGAAGGTGCAACACTTGTTGTTACTGCGAAATTCGACAAGGTCTCTAGCCGGAACATCTACCTTCAGTTTGAAGAGGTCCGGTCTTCGAAGCTTTCAGTATTGATGTTTCGCCAGAAGCAATCTGATTTCAGTTTCATGGAATTTTTTGCAGATAAGTGTTAGAAACATTAACATCAATGAGCAGCTTCAAGCTCTCATTGCACCTGCAATACTTCCACGCTCATTCTTAACCCTACAGGTGAAAAACTCAATTCATCTCTGGTACAAATGCATAGAAACCGGAATTTTATCAGAGAAGAGACGACCAAGCTACTAACTCTTTACCGGTTTTCCAGATTTTGCAGTTTATCCGTAATTTCAAAGCTCAGATTCCAGTAACCGCAACCAGCCCGGGAAGGTGAAAAATCTTATGATTATTTTCATAACCTATGGATGCTAAAGATGTTGTTGCATTACAGGAGATCTGTAGGTGGATTGTATTACCTGTCTTATCTCGATAATAACATGCTCTTGGGTCGATCTGTTGGAGGAGGAGGAGTATTTGTCTTTACTAAATCTCAACCCCTAGAGCTGTGAGAATCAGACAAATCTGTAAAACTCTGCTTTTTTTTTTCTTTTTTCTATAGCTGTATATCACAGAGAGAAGAAGAACATTATGTTAGCAGATTTTTATGTACAATCTATTCGGGTTATACTGGAGATCTTGTACGATAAAGCAAAAATGTTACTGGAACTCGTACACGGAATATTTTCAGCCAAGCAGACCGTTCCACAGTTCTTTAAGAGAAATATAAGCCTGAGGACAAGGAACAGCCTGTAGCTTGGTGCTGCTATCAACCAGTGTCTCTGTTACTAGACCAAGTCTCACCAACGTGCTTATAGCCTTTTCTACTCGCATCTCAACCTGTAAGTGTGGTTTAGTAAGTCAGCTACAAGGTGTAAATGTAGTAATGTTGCTATATAGGGGTTCAAGTTTCATACAAACCTTTATTTTGAAAATGTCATACATGAATCTCTCGCATCTATCTCGAACTCCTTGGTAAGACATATTCTGCAGCCAAATAGTTTATTCGTGAACATCTGTGAAAAAGCTTGAACTTTCCGAGAACAAGTCATGGCATATTAAGACAAGAGAGCGACCGGTTATGCCTAACCTGATTCTTTCCCCCTTGAAGAATAATTGCATATGTCAATATTGCCTCCTTGTACTGCAGATAGTGAGAAATTGGAGAACCATAAGTTATAAGTAAAAGATTGTTCGTATGAAATCGCTCATGCATATATCGAAAGGGAGAAATGAAGGAGATCTTGCCTGTTGCTGCTCCGAGGCATCCAAAAGGAAGTGGACAGAGCCAAAGCCACTGGCTAAGGTTTTCTCATAAAGCGTCTTGTTTACTAGCAACTGGGGGAAGTAGATCAAATGCAAGGGAGATTTTCAAAATCAGAACACTAAAAACCCATTGTAGTGAAGGGAGTATGAATTTGGGTTTCAACTCACTTGATATCTATCCCATGTCTGCTTATAACCCAAAACCACACGTGTTGCGTAGATTACCAGAGCAGTGACGGCGATCACATCAAGAAATAGTGCTGATCTGTATTGCAAACAATGTGAGGCAAAGACAAGTATTAACTCTATGTTCTGTTCTTGTAAGACAAAGTGAGATAAAGAGAAGAGTGTATAAGAAGACATACGGCGATGATGAGATGTTCTCAAACTTGTAGTTTACGAAGTATGCCGTAAGTCCCAAAATACTGGCGATATCGAGACGTACCTAACAAAAGATTCAAAGTATCGTGTCAACAGAGATAAAATCAGTAAAATTGAGTCCTTAATGCAACCACACTTACTGTATCTATGATGCGAAAGTAAAGCTTCCTGTGAGGGAAAATTACCTACAAAAAACAGAAAAAAACGGGGGTGAAAACTACAGGGAAAAGCTTACTGGCAGAAAAGAAACCTGAGGAGACACTCATGATGTAGACTAATATTCTTACAGGTAAATCTGGAATTGGAATTCTTTCAAATATCTCCAATTGTAATGATGATCGGGTTTCGTCTTTATTCTTATCGCCTTTTTCACTCGCATCTTTCGTGTAAAGCAAAATTAGCTCTTCAAATGCAGGCTCCTATTCACCAAAGAGCAAAAGCAAACAGAGTCATCTAAGAACTGTGATTCTGTGGCCATAGCTTATGATTCATTCAAATGAGGAAGTTTGACAGTGCACTACAGACGAAAGACAAATTATATTAATTGCATAGAAAAAGAATACCTGCAGAGTTGACGGTGACAAAAGAATGGAAATGGAAGTTTTTATCCTTTTCCAGATATCATTTCCGCAAGCTTTCTTTGAAGCAGGTTTCCATATATCACCTAGTGTCATCCTTGATAAGAAAATCGGCCTGAGGGAAGACGAGAATTCTAATCAGGTCGAATGTTTAGAAAACATGACGCAGTAAACTAATCACACTCCGCAAACAGAGACCAAGACATGATTTAGTTGCAAAGATGACTGAGGAATTCAACCAAAAAAAAAAAAAAGATGACTGAGGAAAAGAAGCCGCGTACCTTAAATAAGGTTCAGATGCATTACTATCATTAGCTAGCTGAGATGGTGTTTCATAAGCAGGAGAAGTGAAACCAATCCATCCAAGTAACTTTCTAAAGAGCTTTTCTCGAGGACCAACAGGTGTGAGAAGCCCCTCATACCGACTGACCGCCCTTTGTGCCGCTAACCGCATGGGGAGGACTGAATCTGAAAGGAACTCCCCTTCCAAGAAATTATCAGAAGTTTGGACTTGGTCGAGATATGATTCCTTAAAAAGGGATAGCTCCTTGAGCCAAACTTTCATTCTCTCTGACAAATCTTGAACTTCTTGAGTTTGAGAAGCCTCACTTAACGCCTATTCATGAAATTTGAAGACAAAATGTTATTCATGTTTAGCAACTAACAAAGCTCAAAGGTTTGTCAAATAGTAAAACTGCAATACATGCAAATTCGCCCATGATCAAACAACATAGCATTTGCCATATTAAATAGGAGTCAGACCTTGTTTATCATTTTTCCTACTTTTCTCAGGGGTTTTGAAATGATAGAGAAGATTCCTTGTAGAACTTTAGACTGAATATAGTCTAGTTTCTCCACAAGTAAAAAACCCTTCTGCTTCTCAGTTGCATATCCACGCCTGTAAAGAAGATAAAATTCATAAGCAAATTCTCCATTAAAGTAGAAGACCTCAAGATTTGCAACTCGAGCATGACTCAAAAGCAACCAAAAAAGATGCCCCATGAGAAATATATTTATTTGGACCACAAAACCTATTGCCAACGCAGTAACACCACACAATGAAGGTCTAAAAATTTACTAAATCTTCCTACATTGACTCAAGAGGTAATAGAAGTGTTTGCTGTATCCAAAGCTGCTACATACGTAACTATATAGTACATTGTAACAAAGCCTCAAAAGATATTATATTTACCTGAAAACAATAGCATTGGACTCTGACGCCTTCTTCCAATCAACGTATACAGGCAAAGTAAGAAGGTAATCCGTGTTCAGAGCCGACGTCAATGCCAAATCCCTAGCGGAAAGCTCTTCGAAACCGGCATTATCAAGGAGCTGAATGAAAGAACGCTGAAACCGGGTTGCAGCAATTACACTGCATTTGAATAATATCGCCAAAGTTATATTCTGAGTTTCATAACACAGTGATACTCAAATCTCCCAATTTGTTCTATTAGTGAAAATACATGTTTTCATCCTTCAAAATTCGCCAAAAACACCGGATAGTTTCTAATACCTTTCAGCCGAACGTCTCTTTGCAAGTTTGCCAGAGGAAATTAAAAAGTTCCAAATATCGAAACCATCAGCCAAAGGGAACGATAAGCCCTCGTATCCATTAACACTCCTAGGTTCAGAGTTCTTGGCATTCAAGTTAATTGCCTCCTCTGAGTCAATTTCTCCACCTGAAGTAGAACTTTCTTCGTCACCACCATTGTTTACCTTCTCCAGAGATTGAGTGGCGACGAAATCGGCTCTCATTTGCTCTAAAATCCTCTTGTGCTCCGCGTGAAGGATAGAGTCTAAGCACCTAAACAGGTCAATAGAGAGTTTCAAATAGTAACTATGACGCGATTCGCGTAAACTTAGGGTTTTATAATCTGCTTACGAAGAAAGGAGGAGGAAGATATCAGCATCGCCGTCTTGAGAATCGAGGAGCGTCGTTACAATACCATTAACGAGATCAGACTTGGAGACACTGATGTATTTCTCACGAGGAACATGAATACTGGAAATCCCCTCTTCTTCCTCCTCCTCCCCCGAATCATCATCTTCTACTCTTCCTTCACGTCCATCGCCGTCATCTCCCGCCGTGGGAAGCTCATCTTCCACTTTCCAACCACCGCCGTTTTTAAGCTCAGTCAAGCTACCGATCGCTCGTTCCGACTCTCCGGAGACTACATCAAGAGGCGCAAAAGTCGCCGCCGCTTCCGTCAATCGGCAACGAACTGATCGACGACGCAAAGACGGCAGCGATGGCGTAGATCGAGCTGGGAGAGCGACGAAGGTAGTGAGGTTTCGAAGAGAGAACATATTGCAAACGAGAGATTCAGATACATTTGCAGAAGATTCGTGACCATTGAAGAAGAAGAAAAGTAGCCGGAAAATTGATTTTTTTTATTTTCTCCGCCCAGTAAAACGAATAAAGACGAAATCGTGAAATTAACGGCTCAAAACGACTCAGGCGCGGCCGAGTCTCAAACCGATCAATGAGTTTTATGGGCCCACAGTTGAGAAACCCTCTTTTTCTATCAGAGTCTCCCGAAATAAACAAACCGGGTCCGGTTTAAATGACATTTTATTAGCTAAATTAGATTAAACATAAATAAGAACAGATCCTTTTAGGTTTTTCAGAAGTTAGGATGTATGTCTGGCCAAGTGGGTTCGGGTTTATTTGTGGTTTCTCTTGTTTTAATTTCGGAGTTCGATTCTCTTAAGCCTTTGATTTTAGGCCTTGAATTTGTTTCTTTTTGGCAATTTCGTTTGTCTCTATGAACTTAGTTTTAAGAGATTTTCTGTGATCCGTCAATTTAGTCTGGGACTTAGTTTGATAGCCGCCGATTTTTGTGTCTCATTAAAAGTTAATAATATATAATTTAGATGGAGAAAAAAAATATCTTCTTGATCCATCTGAGAATTAGACCTTTTCTTTTTTACTTCTGGAAATTGAAAGATTGTTTGAAAACAATAAGCCAATTACGCGAAACCCTACATTTTTTGTTGTTGTTAATTCATCATCTATTGAATTTTTGTTTTCTCTCTGGATAATATTGTCCAGAAGATCGCCAAATCCTTCCTTCAAGTGACACAACCATCACAGAGACATCATCATGGTACTTCCTTCTATCTCCTTGAGGAATATCCAACAGATCATGAAACTCCATACCTGCAAACACAGTTCACAAAACCACATGAACCGGCTGGTTAACCAAAAAACCGAACATTTTGATTGTTCAAACTGTACCGTTCTTGGTGGCAGCACGAGAGAGAAGCTCTGCAATGAGGTATTGAGCAGGATCACCTTCAGGAACGTTTTCGATGAACCAAGTCACGTGAGCAACAACCTCTTCGTTGCTGAAGTATTCATACAATCCATCAGAGCATAAAACCAAGAAACGATCGCTTGAAGTGAGCCTGTGATGGACAGTACACGGTTCGCATGTGATGTACGGATCTGTTCCAATGTAGTCTACTTGGAACATCTCAAGCAAAGCTTCATTGAAATTCGGCTGCAACAAACATGAAATATTTAGAAAGATGAATGAGTGTCTATGAAGTAATTTGGTTATGAAGCTTTGCGGATTTGTCTCTACCTTTTTGAGAAATCCAGCACCAAAAGCTCGAGTGACTTTGAGTTGGCCTTTGACTCTATCTTTCAGTATAGACTGGTCATCTTCCGGATGTTCGGATCTAATCCGTGAAACTTCCTGAAACAGATAAAAGAACTTGCTTTTTGGCAAACCAGAGCTGAAGTCTTGCAAAATTTCATTACTAATCAAGTGAACTAGCCAATAAGAAGGAGCTCAGAGATTTACCTCTTCCACACTTGTGCTATGGTCACTTGAGAGCTGAACGGCTCTCATCTTTAACCGGTAAGAGGTTACATCTCTGTTTTTGTTTGAAACGCTGATTTGAGTTGTTTGAGTGTGTATTGGAGATTCCTCTGATATTCTATCCAGTTCCATACGCACAAGTGATTCTCGGGACCTACTCTTATGCCCGATACCCTCATCATTCCCAAAACTGGGATTAGAGTGACGATCATGGAGCCTTTCTTGAGCTAGGATAGCCCGACTATCTCCAACATTCATCACATAAACATCTTGATCCTTCATTAGCATTACCAGAACACATGAACCCATTAGAGCAAGCTCTGGGTTTATGTCAAGAGACTTCTCTACCATTTCCATGTAAGCCTCTTCGGTGCTTTCTAGTGCTCTAGCCATTGCTCTTAGAACAGCATCATGGTCTACAGTTCCTGACCATCGTCTCCTAATCGGTCCCGATGACTCCACTATCTTCTCTTCAACGCAAGTCCCTTCTTCCCTGTGCCAATCATAACTCCAAGGAAACAGCTTTTTCCGCAAAGACTTCTGTTTTTGATACATTCTTCTGATCTTAGAGCTTATCTGCGATTTTCTAGTCCCCTGGGTTTGTCCCGAGGTTGGAATCCCATCAAGAACACCACGGTCAGTGGTACACGGGTCATTTCCAGCTCCTCCACCTGAAGTAGATGGATTTTCAACCTGATCGGTGACATCATTTAGAGCCACACTTCCTCCATGAGAATGTTTAAGTCCGATTTCTTCTCCATCCCACCGTTCCAATTGAAGTAGCTCGTAGAGTCTCGTGCTTTTCTTGCCAGGACCTGCTAAGTTTCCGGGTGGACCATCAGCAATCTGAGTATCGGCATTTCCAAGGCTACTGTTATTATCACTCGTAACCTCTTCACTTCCTGCCACTACTGACTTTGAATGCTGTTCACTGATAATTTCTGGATCACACAAGTTCTCTTCTGTGTAAGGAGGTTCCTGGTCTGGCTGCAATGGATTATCTACAGATGGATCTTCATAATCCCAGAGAAGACCTTCCAATTCTTTGTCAATAGCTTTATAAAGATGACTCATTACGAAATCTGGAGCATCCGGTCCACTAAACCCATCATATATACCTATGAAGAGCCATCCTTGTTCCTCTGAAAGCACAACATGAACCCTGTCTTCTCCAGCTTTCCCATGAGCCCATTGCAAGTTACGATTGCTCTCTAGACAACTTTCAGGGTCTTCACCATGTAACTTACCTTCCTTTCCAACAGGCCAGGAAACCCTAGTCTCTGGATGCAAGAAGAAGCGATGCATCCAACTTAACCCTCCAGACCGTCTGGAAAATGTCCTTGCTAATGTACTTCTCATTGGTCCGCTAACACTCCTCATAAACCGCTGAAACCGAGGTTTTCTACGCCTAAAAGAAAGCGGAGCCGAGAAATTAGATTTATCGGATACATCAAGAGGTCCAGACATTACTCCTTTTTCTATAGGCCCTGACATGAAACCGTTGTTTCTATCCAAAGGACCAGATGCAAAACCTCTCTCTAGAGGCCCAGACATGAAACCGTTCAAAGGTCCCGAACCACCACGAGGAACCGGCTGCAAAGGAATTGAAGCAAACGAGGATGTGCTCTCAAATGAAGCAGCAGGCTCCAAAACTTCACTTGAACAAAATGCCATTTGATTCCCAGTCCTAGCGGTGGAAACATTGGCACTAACAGAAGCACCTGAGATTGCCTTAAACGTAGTTTCCGCCAAACCTTTACTGTTGTGTCTATTCAAGAAAGAAGGATCATCAACGACCTCGTTACGAAAAGATCCACTGAGTGTCTCGGAATCAAGGGTGCTTGAATCAATAGTGAACCTCTCCGAGTTAGAAGGAGTAATATCCGGAGACTCAAAGATGCTTGGCCTAACGTAGCAAAAGGAATGGCCTAACCCTTCATCTAAAGGTTCCAGAAACTCCAAATCGACACCGTTTTTCTCATGTGACGGCACGAAACAACCAACAACACGGGAGGTTCCGTTTCCCATCACTCAGGCAATACTACAAACACCTTCGATGCACAATCCCATCACAAACCTCTAAAGAGTTTCCGCAGTTTCCAGCACCACAACAACACATAACAAACAGAAGAACAAGAGGCGAAATACCGGAGATTCTTATAAACCCTACAAAGATCCGACGCGTTTTGCAGAATCCAAGCATCATCTGAGGTTTCAATCTCTGAACATTGAAACGCAAAACAAGCACCTGCTCGTAATCAAATTTGGGTTTTCGAAAGGGAAAAAAACAAAACAAAAAATCAGCTAAATGCCCCCAAAATCTCTGATTCAGAGCTCATGAAACAGATAAAATTTTCAGTGATCTGACCTTTCCACCGTTGTATCAAGCAGAATCTGGAAACGGATCTAAAGGAGGGGCAAAGAGACAGTGTATTGAACACATCGGAAGCTAAATAGAGACAGTAAGGTGGAGAAAAAAAACACCCCCTTTAGATTTCTATGAGAATCTGACAAAAAGTACCCATTTTTAAAATCATACAAAAAACAAAAACAGAAAAATTAAACGAGGAAATAATATAAAGCAAGGAGACCCAGATTGAGATTTAACCATGCAGAGACGACCAGCTGTTAAAGATCCAATCTTTTCAGGAAAAACAAAACAAAAAAGCTAAAACCCAGAACGGTAGTTTCTTCTTTCAGATGTACGGAGAAACTGAGATTCAAAAATAGACAACACTAGAAACTCAGACCAAAGAGCTGAATAGGAAGAAGAAGAAGAAGTTTGAAACTGCAATGGGTTTGATTTTGATTTTTCTTTTAAGCAGACCAAGAATTATAATTTCACCTTCTTTTTTTTAATTTTCTTTTTTTTAGCTCATCGGTGAGCAGAGAAGAAGAAGAAAAGAGTTGTCTTCTCTCTTTCTCGGGGTTTTCAAATGGTTTGGGAGGGTAAGAAAACAAAAATAGAGATTAAAAAAACAAACAAAATCAAAAATCAAAGAAGAAATAAAGAAAAGAAAACAGAGTAAAAATTCGAACAATTGCGTTGAAAAATGCAAAAAGTGAAGACCGTCTTTTTAGGGTTTTATTTAAAAAAATTCATTTTTTATCATCGAATTTTACACACACACACAAAATAAAAATGAAAGCTTTTAGAATTTATATTAATGGGGTTTGCAAATGATTGGAGGGTATGTATACAATTACAATTTAATTTACAGGTGATTCACGTCATTATTGTTCTCATCGATGGACCCTTTGCATGGGTTGAAGTTTTTCTGTGGGTCCCTTTTTTATCATTCACATCAATATTATCAATGTTTTATTTTAGTTTTTTATTTCGTTCTTAATTTTTTTATAATTGGTTGCATTGAATCTTTGCTCCTCATCTCACAAGATTTGACCAGTGTTAATTTATATTATATAGTTTGAACTTTCAAGTATGTTAACATGTTAGTCTTCTTTCTTAATATTATCATATTCTGGCTACCAATTTTGTTTTATATCTCAAGTGGCTCTATAATTTAGTAGTTGAATTTCACATATTTTCTTGTCTAACATTCTAAAAAATTGTTATGCCATTCTCCAATGTATATATTTATTTTGTATTTTAAAATAGAGTAAAAAATAATATTTTTTTATTTTTTAGTGTATTCTTTATTTTAGAGTTAATATCGTTTTAGAGTAAAATATAGTATTTTTTCTTTTTTTTTAAATATAAAATAAAAATAGTATTTTCTATTTTATAATTAAAATAGAAGTGTACTAGAATAAATTTTACTCTAAAATAAAATTTATAATAAAAAATAGAAATGTGTTGAAGATATTTATAAAACAAACTTGATTCATCCACGACTTATTATTTTTTGTGCTATGGATCAAAATTATATATATATAATATATATATATACACTATTTAGGTTTCCATAAACAAAAATAAAAGAAATTTGGAAGATTTGAAATGATGCATAACATGCAAGAGAGGCCAACTCCACGAGTCACGTTTAAAAAACACAAACTGTTGACTTAACCAAATCCACTCTCTCTACTTTTGCCTTTGAGTTTCTGACTATACTGACAAACTCTTTCAACGCCCAAGAAAATTATGCTTTTGGTTTCACATTGTTTGTTTTTTGTTTTTATTTGTTTATTATTATTTGCATCGATGATCCAAAGATCCAAACCAGAGCCATTATCAAATCATCCACTAAACTAACTAGTTATTTTCTAATTTTTTTATTAATATCCCAGAATCAAACAAAAGTTATTGGAGTTGGCATCTCTATAAAAATGAAGTTTACCAGTTGATATTCACCGTTCGTTGTACGATTTTTTAATGTATAAGACTTAAATATGTCTATTTAAAGATACCATCATCAAAAATTATATTTACAATTACAATGCAATAAAATGTTGAAAAAAAAACAAATATACAATGCAATAAAATTGACAAACTGTGTATAAATTCAAGTCAAAACAGTGTACAGTGTACTATTTGTATATTAAAACTTACAGATTTATTTAGGAGAACAATTTGGAAACCTCAATATACTTAATGTACTTTGTAGTTTCGTAAACTACGAGAGCATAGGTTCGATTTCCATCTGAAATTTATCCAATAAAAAATCCGGTGCATGAACTATTCGGTAGTTATATAATGCTCAAATATTAGTTGGGTTTTTGCTCAGATCATCCAGGCTCTGGTTATTAAAATAACAAAAAAAATACTAATCGACTTTTTTCCATTTAAAATAATAACACATCACTACGTGAAATATGTTATTTCCAAACTAAGACGGAATCTCTAAATGGATCAGGTGGTGCTTCTTCTTCAGAGTCAATGGTGGGCTGGGCTACATGTCACTAAATAGGCCCAGTGATCATACAGGGCCTCGTTACGTGCCACGTGGGAATGCACATGCGGCGTAAGATAGTGAGTGTTACATTCAAATGATACCATACAACCGAAGAACTTCGAGCTGATGCCGACAAAATGGATGAACAATACATAAATACTTCCTCCGTTTTTTTTTTAATTGATATTTAAAAAAAAAATTATTTCTAAAATATTAAATTTTTATATTTTCTATGTATTTTTAACGAAAATATAATAATAAATTATAAATTTTAAAACATATTAATCAATTTTACTGAATTATTATTAGTTTAAAGTTATGAAAAATTGTTTAGTTTAAAAATTAATATATTTATAATTAAATATTAATTTATATTTTTAATATGTGTGAAAAGTTTATAATATTAGTTAAAAATAATTTTTAATTTTTAATTACATATCATTAATTAGATTTGGCAGTAATTGCGGCCGAACATTCAAAGACACTTGTCATCCTCTAATAATCCCCCCAAAAAAGTCACAAGATCTGCAAATTATTGGCATTTTTAGAATAATATAAATTGCAATTAAATGCGAAGAATATAGACAATTATTCCGTGACGTAAATCAATTATTACCGAAAATGTAAAGAGAATTTACCAGAGAAAAAGCCAAAAAAAGGCTTTGTCTGGCCATCACACATGCAGTGAGAAAAGATTAGTCTTTTATTAGTCCATTAAAAAATCGAGCTCAGCTCCGGTTTGCGATCGCGGCGGAGATGAAGATCGTGTTGCTGATTGCTACGGCGGCGGTGTCTTGGCTTTGGCTGTGTTCCGTCGTCGTAGGTGTGGTTCGGAGCGGATCTAGCGATGGAATCGGGAAAGTAAGAGATACCGACGATGCGATCTCGTTTCTGGAAAATCAGTTGACGGCGACATCTTCGCCGCAGCTTCTTATGGTGCCTCTTACTTTGATTCAGAGAGCTGCCTCCAAAGGAGCTGGTACTCTCTCTCTCTCTCTCTCTCATTTTGGTTGTTGCTTAAAACTCCGATGTCATTTGTGGCACTTAATCTGTTTCCGAAGATGCCTCAGATTTGTTCTTGTTGATGAAAACGAGTTTGAAACTCGGTCCCTTGTCTAGATTACTTGAATATTCATCAAACACACAAAATCGATGCAGTTTGTTTGGATGGAACACTTCCTGGTTATCATCTACACAGTGGTTCCGGTTCAGGAGCTAACCGGTGGCTCATCCAACTCGAGGTATAGTCTCTAGCATTAATTGTGGTTATGGCAATGAGTTTTTGACTGGTATCACTTGTGATGCAGGGTGGAGGATGGTGCAACACACGCAGGAGCTGTATCTTTCGGAAAACAACTCGCCGTGGTTCATCGAAATACATGGAGAAAGTTTTGGCCTTCACTGGAATTTTGAGCAATAAAGTTGATGAGAATCCTGGTTAGTCCCCATTTATCATGAGCTATCTAATCCCCCACGGATGAGAATTTTAAGGCATGGATTCTCGTTTTACCGTTTATGGGTTTGCAGACTTCTTCAACTGGAACAGAGTCAAATTGCGTTACTGTGATGGTGCCTCTTTCACAGGCGATAGTCAGGACGAGGTTAGTCAAGAGTATTTCAGTGTTCTGAAACTTAGGATTTAACTGGATGCTATTTCACTTGCCTTATAATGTCCTTTTAGAGCTCACAACTTTACTACCGAGGACAACGAATCTGGCAAGCAGCTATGGAAGAACTACTCTCTAAAGGCATGCAAAAAGCAGAGCAGGTTTTGCATTTTTTATTACCCTATCAGGTTATTAGATTTTGCTGTGGTTGATGTTTTGATCAACTGCGATTAAATATCTATCACAGGCTCTACTTTCTGGATGTTCGGCCGGAGGATTAGCTTCCATCCTGCACTGCGATCAGTTCAAGGAACTATTACCGGGTACTACGAAAGTGAAATGCTTAAGTGATGCTGGAATGTTTATGGATGCGTAAATATCTTAAACTTTGGATTTTCCAACTCTGCATTAAGTTTATGAACACATGGAATTCAAAACCTAAAAACGGTTTAATTGAAAATGTAGAGTGGACGTCTCTGGGGGACACTCGCTCCGGAATATGTTCAAAGGTGTTGTCACAATACAGGTTAATCTCAAAATCAGTGAATTTCTTACGAATTCATACTATTAATCTTTACCCTTACTGAAAATTTTAACGTTTTATGTCAAAATCTAGAACCTCCAAAAGGAACTGTCCACTACTTGTACGAAGCATTTGGATCCAACTTCGGTATGTTTCTCACTTTATTAATATTCACTGGTCCACAAGCAAAGTTTCCATTCGACAAGACTCGGGCATCTTCAAACTAATTTACTGTGTCATGTTTCATTTCCTCAGTGCTTCTTTCCTCAGAACTTGGTTTCAGATATTAAGACTCCAATGTTTCTTCTAAATGCAGCTTACGACGCTTGGCAGGTAATCCCTTTCTTCACCTCTGATCATTCATTGCTTCTATCAAACGTTTCGTACTCACAAAACAGAATGGATTCATCTTTGTCAGGTACAAGAAAGCTTAGCTCCTCCATCTGTTGACCTAAGCGGCTCTTGGAAGGCATGCAAATCAGATCGCTCGCATTGTAATTCATCACAAATCCAATTCTTCCAAGGTAACTCTTTTATTCACTATCAGTTAATTATAGTAACCCTCACTATACAAACTATTGTGGCTGTTAATTCTGTTTTCCTTCTCTTCTGTCAAATAGACTTCAGGACTCAAATGGTGGATTCTGTAAAATCCTTCTCGACATCTACCCATAACGGTGTGTTCATTAACTCATGCTTCGCACACTGCCAATCCGAAAGACAAGACACTTGGTTTGCACCAGATTCTCCTAGTCTTCATGGCAAGGTAGACAATTTTTCGACACTTCTAAATGGTTTCTATTTCGTTGCAAGCTACTGCAAAATTTGATTGCTTGCTCCAATTTTTTTGCAGACTATTGCTGAATCTGTTGGTGATTGGTACTTTGACCGAACAACAGTCAAAGCCATTGACTGTCCTTACCCTTGTGACAAAACATGTCACAATCTCATCTTCAAGTGAGTTTACAAGATCTTCAAACTCAACAGCTTCCTGATTCTTTCAAACTATACCATACCATTAGTAACAATTGCAGAAAACACACACAAACCAGAATCTCTGAAGCCATCTCATCTTTACGTAATTTATGCTTATCCTCCTCTCTTTGTTTTCGATTCAAATAAGTTATTTTTCGTGTGTTTGATCTCGATTTTTCATTTGTGTTTGAGCATACATTGGGTTTGAAAGCCGAAAGCTTGAAGGTATACAGTTTCTTTTATGAAGTTGGCGAAATTACTTTCTCTATTGCTTTACCATTTTTAAGATATCTTTGATTGAATCAGCAAATCTGGTTAGTGAGTAATGACAAGTTTCATATCCGTGCATTTATAATATTCAGTGGAAAAAAAGGAAAAAGAGAACATGTTCCTTGGATTCATTGGACTCCAATACACAAAAGAAATCGATCAGACTCTGCTTTTAATAAAAGTGAACCTTTTTTATGGTGATTTTATTTGGGTGCTTGGGGCTTTTTAGCCTTTAGAGGGTCCCTTTTGTGTTGAAATTCCATATTCTGATCGCTTTTATGTTTCTTACTCTTCAGATAACAATAAATCATTAGGAAACAATCTAATGACCAGAAAAAACAATCCACGTGAATGGTTTCTTTCTTTACAATCAATCAAGTCCTAGGCAAGGGAAGCGACAGTTTAGATCTTCACATTCCTAAACATTATTTTTTTTTTTTGGAAAAGAAAATTTTCACTAACAAAAAGAACATATGAAAATGGCATAGAGTTTTAATCTCGTGTCGTAGTTTTAACACGAAAATATTGGACCAGGCATGCAAGTAATTGTGTAGCTTGTTTTTCAACATATAGCTTTCATATTAACAAAACCCAGAAAACGAGTTACCGATACAAGAAAAGAAAAAAACGAGTTATAACACTCGTAAAGACTATGTGACAAAAACCTGAATTTTCAAAAGATAAACCCTAAAGCTTTAACGTGACGCAGAAGCTAAAGCTACCGCTTGTGCCCACATCTTCAATCTTGCCTTAACCTCCTTCGGATCATCCCCTTAAATATTATAAATCGCACAAAAATAAATTTTAAGATCCTAATATCTTCTCTGTGAATTAAAAACTAATAAATGTGAGATTAGATTATATAATTTTAATAATTTACCAGGACTTGAGATACGCCAGTTGGCAATCGGAGAGTTACCGCCACTACTAGTCTGAGTCTCCCGGTTTGACCCGGCGGATACCGAAACCCGACCCGGAACTTCCAATTCAAACCCGAGATCTCTACAAGCTTTCACTTCTTCAAATCCCATCTTCATCGACTTCTTTCCTCCTTTCACCTTCGTTAACACCGTCAATTCTCCTCCTCCTCCGCCGTAACGGTTTCCGTCTCCGTCGCTATCTACTCTCTCCATACCGTTAAACCCGTGAACGTACTGATTCCCTCTTTTACACTTTTCCCTTAATACCCTTCTTTGCTTAACTAAGTTACACTTACTGCCATCGGTTTTCGTCTCGTTCTCTTTTTCTAAACCGGTCGAAACAGTGAGTTTTCTTCTCCGGCGAGATATGATCGTCGGGAGAGAGTAAAATCCGGTAGATTCCTTGTCGGAATCCGAATCTTCACCGTCATCGGAGATTTCTCCGTCCGCCTCTGCTCCGACGTCGTCTTCGAAGCTCTCTAGTGACAGATCAGAGATGAAATTACCCAATTCTGAAGGATGATTTGTGAAATTATCTTCATCGTCGTCGTGAAAGGAGCTCGTGCAGACAGATAACCTAGACAAACTACTTTGCCTTGTCTGGTAATGAAACCCATCATCTGTGTCGTCGTACTCTTCGTCTAGAGCTGAAGAACAGTTAATAATCAAGCTCTCTTCCGACGCCATTAAAGATAGCAAGAAGAAGAAAGTGAAGAGGTATAAACGTTTTTGAGTTTTTTTTTTTTTTTTTTTTTTTTGCTTTAACGAGTCAACTCGTGCTTAACCAAGATGATGTTATTTATATCGAGTCTCGGATTTTGCGTGAATTACGTATTTGCCCTCTGTATTTGATTTTATAATTTGGTTAGAAAATTCGACACTTTTTGGTCTTTTAACGTCACAAGATTAGTGACCCTGACCCCTTTTATTTTGTCTTAATTTAGAGACTGATTATTCAGACATTTTCCAAAGATATCACTCTCACCATTATGTAACAAGCGACACCTGTAACGCGTGTTTAATGCATAATCCAAAATTGTAGCTTTAGGTAATCGACCGTTTTATACTGATAATATATCATATGCTCTTAACTAAACTATACTATATCCTTTTTTTCCCATAACGCGGGATCGGTTTAGTGATCTTAATAGTTTCTAAAATTTCCCCTTCTTGTCACAGCCTCAGGTTCGCTACATATGTCTCGCTTGCTGGGGGGGGGGGGGGGGGCAATTCAGGAAATACATAATATATCCGTCAATTAATAATGTGATAGTACCAACACCTATACATTTGCTGATGTTTTCTATAATCAATAATAAAGAAATGCGATTTCACTAGAATAATCAATGAACAATTTTAAAACGAAAACTATTCACTGTAGATCTTCCACCTATATAAAAATATAATATTTCATCCATTTCATAATATAAGATGGTTTGAAAAAAAAATTATTTGTTTATATTATAAGATATTTTTAAATTTTTATGCAAATTATAAATTAATTTAGTACTTTTTGTCTATTTGTAATATGCAATCATTTTCATAATTAATTGAATTGTTTGAAATTAAATACTTTTTAATCTATGCGCATTTAATTAAAACATTCTATATTTTAAAACATAGGGAGTACACTTTATATTTAACATTATACATTTTCCATATAACATCTATCGTTTTTTTTTATCTTCGTTATTCACTAAGCTTGATCTATAATGTTAAAATTTAATCAAATAGTCATATATATGCATGTGTATATATTGGTTTGGCATAGGTTGCATCAAAAAAAATATGTGGTGTGAAGAAAAAATAGATATCCTTCTCATAATTAATTACACAATAAATGTTAAGAGGGTTAGTGGTGCCGGCAGGGATAGATATGGTCGTATGTGGCTAACACTTTTCTTCGTCACTCTCCAAACTTTATCATGTGGATCCTCGTTTTTTTTGTATTTAATTGATTATTTGTTTTCACTATTTATCGCTAACTTACTAGATTTAATGCTATTCCCTTATATAAACTTATATGTGTTTTCAATGAAGAAATTTCAAAAACTTCTCTATCGAATCATGAATCAACGTGTATCAGCACCAGACCGGCCCCATAAGATGTTTACATCTCCTTGTAAACTAAGAAATTTTGTTTATTTGTTATATTGGTCACTTTCTAATTTAAATATAATTACTATTGCTCGTATTGTATAAATTATATTAATAAGATATAGATTTATTTGATGGTGGCTTGTTGCTAAATTTCCGAAGCAACCTGACCGTAGGATCTTTTGACAAGTCGCTTTGACTTTAGTCTTTGGCGCCTGATATCCAGACACGTATTACATAAATAGCAATTGTTAATGGGCCGGCCCAAAATTATTTTATAATTGAAGCCCAATTTATTGATTAGCCAATAAAGGTCCATATATTAAAGTGGAAGCATTTACTTCAACCGATAGGTTGAAGAATTACCGGTAAACCGTACTGAGGCTGAAGAGTGAGGTGATCCGCCGGCGCGTGCTTATACTCGCCGGAGATATTAAACCGGAAACGTTGAAGAATCATGGCGAGAACGGTCTTGGCTTCCATCATGGCAAAGTTTTGACCAATGCAAGCTCTTGGTCCCATTGAGAACGCGAGGAGAGCGTTTGGGTGACTAGCGGCTCGGGAAACGCCGTTTTTGAATCGCATGGGGTTGAATTTATCGCCGTCACTTCCCCAAACGGCTTTGTCTCTATGCATCTTCACGATCGGGAGGATTATCGTCATGCCTTTTGGGATCTCTAGGTTTCCTAATTTCATATCTTCTGATGCTGATCGGACCATATTTAACACCGGTCCGTATAGACGAAGTGTCTCCATAAACACCATGTTCATCTGCACCGATTAACCGCAGCTTAGGTCAAGATAAATAGGTTTCTTCAACCACAAGAAATCCACTGTAATAGGTTAAGATAAACAGGTTTCTTCGAGCACAAGAAACCCTTTTGCAATTTGCATTTACCAGTTTGAGTTTGGAACAGGTCTCTGAATCTGGGATTTGGTCTTTACCGCATTCGTTGAAAACCTCTTCTCTGAGTTTCTCTTGCCAATCTTGGTGGAAGCCAAGCAACATCGTACTCCATGTCAATAGATTTGCAGTAGTTTCATGTCCCGCGAAGAAGAACGTCTTGCATTCTTCTACGATCTCATCAATGTTCAACTTTTTCTCAGAATCGTTAGCTCTTCCAGCTGCTAACATGATTCCTAGAAGATCATTTCCATAATCTGACTCTACGTTCTTCGATTTCGATTCTAGCCTCGCATCTATGATTCTTCTGATCGAATTATTCATTTTCCTATCAAGCTTCCATATTTGAAGATTCGAAGGCGTAGGAAGGTACCTTGGGAAACAAGAAACAAAAACAATCTTCAAATCCCTAGAATTAAGCAACAAGGAACTTTAAAAAGTAGCAGAGTGGTTATACACTTACTGGCTTCCAGGGATGAAGACGTTATTAATAGAAGCAGCACAACACTTTTGAAGCTCTCTTTGTGATTTAAACATTTCGATTCCTTGGGCGTAACTGCTTCCAAACGCAGCGGTCGCTATAATATCAGCGGTTAATCTCTTAAACTCTATGTTCATCATCACCACTTGTTCTGTTTTTCCACCATTCCTCTGTTTTCTCCACTCATCCAACATCCTCAAAGTGCAATCCACCATTAATTTGGTCATAATCTGATCAGTAACATGAAGAAATTAGGAAATTTTAGCAACGTTCTATCTTCTACCATCTTCTAATCGATATGATAAGGAAGAAATTTATTTTAAAAAACCTTGATTTTGTCCATGGAGAATGCAGGATTTAAGATTCGTCTATGACGAATCCAATCAAGACCATCGACGAAGACAAGTCCATTACCAGCAAGTTTAAGGATCTCTGGTCTTATCTTTGGTTTAACAAAGAAACCAAACTTGTTCGATAAGATCTGTTTAGCAAATTCAGGATCTGAGATGCATATCCTTGGCTCTGTTCCTTGCCAGTAAAGAAACGTCTCTCCTAATAATAATAGTTATACCATTGGTAACTTGTGAGATACGCATCTATGTCTAATGAAAACACAAGACTTAAAAAGGAAGATAAACAAGAGTGATGGAGGACTAAAACGGTACCGTATTGGGACATCCATTGTTGGAAATGAGGTAAAACACGAGGGAAGATATCGTTAGAGTTTGGATCAAGAACCGTAAGCTTAGCTTCTTGCTTCATCTTCCTCATCTCGCGGAGGTTTCCGTGCAAGATCTTGTATTTTGGACCTGAGATTCCTTGTTTCTTGAATCTTCTTGATAGCATCAATGGACGCCAAACAAGGATCCGACAAGCTTCGTATATCTTAGGAACTACAAGGAGAAGAAGAGCTACGGCTAAGAGATTGGTCGTGCTCAGGAGCTCCATTGAAAGACCAAAACCAAAAAAGATTTTTTTAAGTTTTGGTTTCAGCGTTGAAGGATGCTTTGTTGAAGTGGGGTTCTCAATTTTTATGTGTCGTGTGAGTGCGAGGTAGGTCAGTGACTTCTGTTTCTGATAACCACCACCACTTCTATTTATTTCCGTTTTCAGAAATATATTTCATATGAGATATATAAATATATTATTAGAAACAACAAAATTCTAAAATACTACATTTTTAAATTTTTGTTTCAAAAAAACACTACCACTAGTTTTATATTCCCAATAATAAATTATTATGTAAAAATATTTGTTTATCCTAAATAAATTACAAATAAAATTAAAACAATATGTTTGGGTTTCTTTTTTTCTAATTTGGGGTTTCCCTTATATTATTTCCACTATATGATGATTTTGAATCATTTTGATATTAAATTTGTGCTATTATTAAAAATTTAGTTTAGTAATGTCATTTTTGAAACAATTTTTTTTAAAATGTGCTATTCTTGAAAATCACCTTTCAAAAAATACTCTATATATATTTAACATATATTTTTTCAGGTAATTCAACATAATTGAATGGAATTTATTTTACATAAGAAATAATTCGGATTCTAAATTTGGTCTATCGTTAATGGAGATGTGGGACACTCTTTTAAATCCATTGAACAAAATTTACTATAATTTAATGGACTTGAATTAGTTGTTGAGTTTTTCTTTGTTTAGTGGTGGTAATTACTAATTTCGTGTCTTGTTCAAAGCACTGAAACGCTAGCTATAAAAAGTAAAATAAATAAATAAATATTTGGAGGAAAGATGAGGTCATTGCTTATGCAATCGTCTTATCTTCTATCAGGTAGAAACAAAGTTAGAGATGCTGTTTTTATATGACACACGCAGAGAAACATATAAAGTTACGTCACCATCTCCAAAGGGGAAACCATTGTTTAATATAAATACCACCGAGTTGACTGATTCATCCATTACCATTCACAAACGTTATATTTATGGATGATTGTGATTGGTAGCATTTGACAACAATTACAGAAACGGTTCCATAATGGTCCGTATCTACTTTATATCGCTTGGAACCGCTCTAAATCAAAAACTTCCTCCCACGAACGTTTGCAGTTGCGAGCGGTTGTGGATGGTTGAAAAAATGCTTAAAAAAAATATTATCTTAAATAATAAATTAAAATTTACAAAAAGATTATATTAAAAAATTTACTTTTTATATCGAATATTATCATATAAAATTATATACACTTGATATATATTTTAATTAAACTAAAATAAACTTGTAATTATCAAAAAAAATTATTGTAAAAATACTATTTAATTATTCTATGATTTATTTAAAATATATAATTTTAATTTTTTATAATAATATATTTTTGATTTCAATTTTAATTTTAATAATTATAAAAAATGTTATTGTATATATAAAAAATATTCCAAACATCTTTAAATTTTTTTATTCAATTATTCTATGATTTTTTAAAAATATATAATTTTAATTTTTTATAATAATATATTTTTGATTTTTATATAAATTATATATTATGTGTATTTTGGTAGTTTTATGTAAATCCACTATCGCACCCGCTGTAAACTAGTCATAAATGTCTCTCAAACACACTCGTTTCCATCCGCTTTACCAGTCGTATAAATTGTCCAATAACGCTAGAAACCGCTACCGTCCGCTTCCACAAACTTCCGCAACCGCATCCGTAATCGTTGCGTTTAAACCAGTCAGGCCCTAAATCGTCGATCCAGTTTTGTTATTTTTTTTTGGTATTTTGCTATTTCCTGTAATCCAATCTGATAGAAAATTTTAAGCACAATTTCGAAAATGCCATTTTTTGTGTGTTCATTTTTAAAAATGCCACAATGAATTGTCTATTTTCAAAAATGCTATTAATTAAATGTAAATTGGCTAAATTATCTTTATTTATTGAAATTAGAGTTTTATAGAGATTATGATTTATGATCTAGGGTTTAAAAACTCTAAATCCTAAAACCTTAAACTCTAAAAAAGTTTTGATCTCTGAACCCTAAAAACTAAAACCTAAACCTAAAATAATTAACCTATATATATAAATTATTTTGAATAAATAATATAATTTTGGTAATATTTTTAAAGAATAGCATTTTTGAAAAATGATATTTTTAAAAATTTCTCAAACCAATTTTAAACTAGTTCATTTTAATTTTTATCTAAAACTAAAATCAAACACTCTACCAAAATCTTCATCTATTCAAAGTCTTCGTTTCTTATCCCAAAAAAAAAAAAAATTGATTTATCCACGTAGGAACAACAGTTTGTTTGTTTTCTTTTCTATTTTTTGTTACAAAACAACAGTTACTTAATTATCATAATTTCCAACAAAGACGTTTCTTTCTCTGGCCCACGAAACAATTGTCGATTACTCATAATTTCAAGTTACTTTAGCTTTTATTCACGATAAGATGAAAAAGTTGATACTTTTCAATAATCAATGCAATATCAATAGTTTTGTGGGCTATGCAAATACTCAATTAGTAGTTATAAACTTATGAAGTAGCGTCTTAAAGCACAATATATTAATAACTATTTAGCCTATAAAGGCTCCCAAATTAAGACCGTAGAAACCCAACTATTTAATAAGGATTAAGCCCATAAAGATTCTCAATATATTAATGGGCCAGCCCATATGAAAACTTCTCATACACGTAAGATAGAGATATGTAGTTTAATCTAGACATCCGATTAGGGCATTTGCTTCAATCCTCCAGAGGCTGAAGCATTACGGGTAAGCCGTACTGAGGCAGTACAGTGATGTGATCCACCGGCGCGTGCTTATACTCGCCGGAGAGGCTAAGCCGGAAACGTTGAAGAATCATGGTGAGCACGCCCTTGGCTTCGATCATGGCAAAGTTTTGGCCAATGCAAGCTCTTGGTCCGGTGGAGAACGCGAGGAGAGCGTTTGGGTGATTGGCGGCTCGGGAAACGCCGTTTTGGAATCGTATTGGGTTGAATTTGTCCGCGTCTTCTCCCCAAATGGCCTTGTCGCTATGCATCTTCAAAAGCGGAAAAACTACGGTTGTGCCCTTTGGAATCTCTAGGTTACCTAGTTTCATATCTTTGAATGTACCTCGGGACAAAAATGATACTGGTCCGCACAGGCGAAGCGACTCCAATATCACCATGTTCATCTGCAAGATTAAAACAGATTTCTTCAACCACAAGAAACCCTTTCAACCACAAGTAAACCTTTTGGAAAAAGGAACATTAATTACCAGTTTGAGTTTGGAGTAAGTGTCTGAATCTGGGATCTTGTCTTTACCGCATGCTTTGAAGATCTCTTCTCTGAGTTTCTCCTGCCAATCTTGGTGCAAGCTCAGCAACATCGTTGTCCATGTCATTAGATTCGAAGTAGATTCATACCCAGCCAAGAAGAAAGTCCTGCATTCATCTATGATCTCTTCAATGCTCAGCTTTCGTTCGTTTTTTTCGGAATCGCGAGATTTCAACATGATTCCAAGAAAATCATCTCCATAACCTGATTTTGATTGTAGTCTCGAATCTACGATTTTCTTGACTGAGTTCTTCAGTTTCCTATCCAGCTTCCATATCCGAAAGTTCACAGGCGTAGGAAGGTACCTTAGAATACAAGAAACATGACAAATATTCTTCAAATCTTGTCTGAGCAGAGAACTGAAAACAAACTGAGAGCGATTTACTTACTCGGTTCCAGGGATGAAAATGTTAGTGAGAGAAACATCACAACAGTTTTTAAGCTCTTCTTGTGTTCTAAACACTTCGATTCCTTGGGCGCAATTGCTTCCAAACGCAGCGGTTGCTATAATATCAGCAGTTAATCTCAGAAACTCTCTGTACATCTCTTTTTTCATCACCGATTGTTCTTTTTCTTCCTCACTCCTCTGTTTTCTCCACTCATCTAACATCTTCAATGTGCAATCAACCATCACTTGCCCCATGATCTGATCAATAAAATTAAGAATCACAACGAACATTAGATTACGTTTCTCTTCTCTATCTAAGGGTTACGTTTCTCAAATCGAGTTTGGAAAAAAGACCTTTAGCCTATCGATGGAGAAAGCAGGATTCAAGATTCTTCTCTGTCGAACCCAGTCATCACCTTCGACAAAGACAAGTCCTTTGATGCCGATAAGTTTAACGAACTCGGGTCTTGTCTTTGCTTTAACAACGAAACCTAACTTGTTCGACAAGATCTGTTTGGCAAGTTCAGGATCTGAGATGCATAACCTCGGCTCTGTTCCGTTCCAGTAAAGAAACGTCTCTCCTAATAATAGATAACTTGTGTGTTACGCATCCTCCTCTAAGGAAAATTCACTTTATAAAAATTTAAAGATGAACAAAGAGAGAGAAAGAGAGATGGAGAAAACGGCACCGTATTGAGACATCCATTGTTGATAATGAGGAAAAATACGAGGAAAAATATCGTTGGAGCTCGGATCAAGAATCGAAAGCTGAGACTCTCTCTTCATCTTCTTTATCTCGCCGATGTTTCCGTAAAAGATTTTGTATTTTGGGCCTGAGATTCCTTGTTTCTTGAATCTTCTTGTCAACATCAATGGCTTCCAAACAAGGATCTTAAAAGCGTCATATATCTTGAGAACAACAAGGAGCAAGACAAGTAGTGCAAAGATGTGATGAATCGAGATTACGAGCTCCATTGAAAGAACAAAAGAAGTGTTTTTTCTTTCTTTTTGGTTGTGTGTATAATTTTTGGTTTAGTGTTTGAAGCTTTACACTGTATAATGACATGAATATATAACTTTTACGCTTAAATTTGTGAAAATAAGTGTGAGGCCAGTGAATCAGTGACTTTTATTTTGAACAAGAAGTAAGCACAAACACGTCTGTTCTATTTCCATTTTGAGAAATTAAAGTAATTAGTTAAATAAAATTTGGCTCTTATATATATGGTATGGTGATAGAGTGGATTCTAAATTTGTCTATAGCATAGATTGTTTACGTAATAATAAAATTAGAAAAAGTAGGGAAAGTGGACGTGGAGTCTTCTAGATTCATACAATTACTCATGAAAAAGTTATCGGAGAGTAATCTGGTACATTTGATTTCACACTTAGAAGTATATTAAATAACCAAATAAATATTCAAGACCACTTGGTTGGTAAAATGGATAAACTCGTAACCTAAATTACGGATAGAGATCGAGTTTTACCATCATACAAAAATTGATATGAATTTTTTTCATTGTAAACATTTTAAATAATAAAAATATTTAGTAATTTACAAATTTAGTCTAGATTTTGGTATTCAATTATCAAAAAGATTAAAAAAATATAGCGGTTAGCAGTTATTGTATTTTAGATTATTAAATTTATTGTTGTTTTACCCTAATATATTTAATCCCTTCTCATTCGATGGTGCGATGCGATTGATCTTTCCTTGTAAATTGTAATTTTCTTTTGTTACGTCTAATATTCCTCGGTATATATTGTTTCGTATAAAGGTGGATAAATTTTTTTTTTATTGTAAGTGAATTTGTTAAGACATAACTATCCACTTTAATCAAGTGGTAGTGCCATGATAAATGGCTTAGAGAAAGGAATAAACTTTTTCAATCTGAGTTCGATTCTCTCTGAAAACATTTTTATTTCTATTTGACTTTGACCAGTCGAAATAATATCACGTTTTAGGCCCATTAAAAAGCCCGGTGAGTAAGCTACTCGACAGCTATACTCATTCTGGAAAATTAGTCGGTGATACAAATTCAGATCATCCTCTAGTTATAAAAAAAAAAAAAACTTTCCACTTTATTTTACTTTAGTATCTTGTTGACTTTTGAACAATGATCAACTTTTAAAAAGAAAAAGCCTTTTCACATTAGTTCTCTCGCAAATCCGAATTGATCGTTTTGAGTTTTGACGATGATTTGTTAACATATTCGGACCATGCTCATATGATATTTGGACAAGTTTCGTGCTAGTTAGCCTTTAGTAGGCTGTTCCAAACTTTAATATTCCAATTTTATTAATGAGGATTTATTCCATAAAGGTCCTCAACATGAGACGTAGAAAAACCGAATAACATATATAATGAGGATTTATTCCATAAAGGTCCTCAACATGAGACGTAGAAAAACCGAATAACAAATGTTATTCGGTCGGACCATATAAGAGATACATTTAAACGGTAGATAAATAGGGTTTATAAAAACCATACTAGGGTTTGTTTTTTATTTAGACTTCTCGTCAATTTGGGGGGGTTTGCTTCAATCCTCCAGAGGCTGAAGCATTACGGGTAAGCCGTGTTGCGGGTGGACAACGAGGTGATCCACCGGCGCATGCTTATACTCGCCACAGAGGCTAAGCCGGAAACGTTGAAGAATCATAGTGAGCACAGTCTTAGCTTCCATCATGGCAAAGTTTTGGCCAATGCAAACTCTTGGTCCCACTGAGAAAGCGAGGAGAGCGTTTGGGTGATTAGCTGCTAGGGATTTGCCGTTTTTGAACCGCAGCGGGTTAAATTTTTCGGCGTCGGATCCCCAAATGGCCTTGTCGCTATGCATCTTATAAAGCGGGAGCATTACGGTTGTGCCCTTGGGAATCTCTAGGTTTCCTATCTTCAAATCTTTTGATGCTTCTCGGGACATAAATGCTACTGGCCCGTACAGGCGGAGCGACTCCATGAACACCATGTTCATCTGCAAGATATAAACATGTTTCTTCAACCACAAGAAACCCTTTCTTCAACCACAAGTAAACCCTTTGAAATAAGAAAACACTGATTACCAGTTTGAGCTTGGAGAAAGTGTCTAAATCTGGAATCTTGTCTTTACCGCATTCTTTGAAGATCTCTTCTCTGAGTTTCTCCTGCCAGTCTTGGTGCAAGCTCAGCAACATCGTTGTCCATGTCATTAGATTCGAAGTAGAATCATATCCAGCGAAGAAGAAAGTCTTGCATTCATCCATGATCTCTTCAATGCTCAGCTTTCGTTCGTTCTTTTCAGAATCGCAAGATTTCAACATGATTCCCAGAAAATCATCTCCAATATCATCTGATTTTGATTGTAGTCTCGAATCTACGATTTTCTTGACTGCGTTCTTCAGTTTCCTTTCCAGCTTCCATATCCGAAAGTTCAAAGGCGTAGGAAGGTACCTTAGAATACAAGAAACGAGACCAATATTCTTCAAATCTTTAGAATCTTGTCTGAATAGAGAACTGAAAACAAGAACTGATAGCGATTTACTTACTGGGTTCCAGGGATGAAGATGTTAGTGAGAGAAGTAGCACGACAGTTTTTAAGCTCTTCTTGTGCTCTAAACACTTCGATTCCTTGGGCGCAATTGCTTCCAAACGCAGCGGTTGCTATAATATCAGCGGTTAATCTCTTAAACTCTCTGTTCATCTCCATCTTCATCACATTTGGCTCTCTCTCTTCCTCATTCCTCTGTTCTCTCCACTCATCTAACATCTTCAATGTGCAATCAACCATCATCTGATCAATAAAATGAAGAATCACAACAACATTAGATTACGTTTCTCTTCTCTAAGGGTTAGTTTCTCGAGTTGGGAAAGAAGGATTAAAAGACCTTGAGCCTATTGATGGAGAAAGCAGGATTCAATATTCTTCTGTGGCGAACCCAGTCATCACCTTCGACTAGGGCAAGTCCTTTGATGCCGACAAGTTTAAGGAACTCGGGTCTTATCTGTGGTTTAACAAAGAAACCTAACTTGTTCGACAAGATATTCTTGGCAAGTTCAGGATCTGAGATGCATATCCTCGGCTCTGTTCCGTTCCAGTAAAGAAACGTGTCTCCTAATAATATATACCACAGATAACTTGTGTGTTACGCGTCCTCCTCTTAGGAAAATTCATTTTCTAATAAAATAAAAGATGAACAAAGAGAGAGAGAGATCTAGAGAGATGGGAAAACGGCACCGTATTGAGACATCCATTGTTGATAATGAGGAAAAATACGAGGAAAGACATCATTGGAGCTTGGATCAAGAATCGAAAGCTGAGATTCTCTCTTCATCTTCTTTATCTCGACGAGGTTTCCGTATAAGATTCTGTATTTTGGGCCTGAGATTCCTTGTTTCTTGAATCTTCTTGTCAGCATCAATGGCTGCCAAACAAGGATCATAAAAGCATCATATATCTTGAGAACAACAAGGAGCAAGACAAGTAGTGCCAAGATGTGATGAATCGAGATTACGAGCTCCATTGAAAGAACAAAAAAAAGTGTTTTTTTCTTTCTTTTTGGTTGTGTATAATTTTTGGTTTAGTGTTTGAAGTTTTACACTATATAATGACATGAATATATAACTTTTACGCTTAAATTTGTGAAAATAAGTGTGAGCGGGGAGGATGTACTTGCATTAAAGTGGGGCAAGCACTAAAAAAAATAAGCCATTTTTGGACGGACGAAATGGTTGAAAATCTATCGGAAATAATCATTTCCGACGGAGTTTAGACCGAATCGTCTGTCGGATCTAGATCGTCGGAAATCAGAAATTCATCGAAAATCCGTCGGAAATTCAGACGGATTTTCAACCGTTTCCATCCGTCGGAAAGACCGTCGGAATTTTCAACCTCCGTGATCCATCGGAAATCCGTGGGAAATTTCCCACGGATTTCCGACGGGCATATTTCCAACGGATTTCTAACGGATTATAATTCCCACGGATTTCCGACAGAATTATTTTCCTACGGATTTTCAACGGAAATAATATTTTTTTATTTAAAATAATTATATAATAAATATTTAAAACCAAAAATATATCAAAAATAATAATTTCAATTCAAAAATTTAATACTAAAAAATAAAATTGTTTAAACATTTAAAAGAAATAGCTTAAAAAGAAAATAAACAAAAATAAAAGCGATTGCAACACTATTGCAGAAAATCCGGGTACTTCATATGCATGAAAGATTTCAATTGGCCGAGTGTCCCTGGGTTGCGGCGAAAGTTTTTTGGGTTTTGGCGTTCTGATCCTTCAATACTTGAACCTCGATGTCTTTCTATCCGAACGTTTCTTTTAGCATCTAAACTTCTTGGACGATTTTGGGATCTCTCGTAGACGAAACTGGACTAGGGAGTGGAGATTACATTACCTAATTCGGGACGACGTCCTTGCACAATGGCTTCCTATGGAAAATAGAACAACTAGTAGTAAATATGAAAATATAAAAATATATGTATTATTAAAAAGAAATATACCTCAAGGACCATGTTGTCGATTTTCTCTCGGTGCACCTCCTAGAGTTTATATATATATTGAAAATTGATTTATAAACAATTATATATATATATATATATATATTGAAAATTGATTTTTAATTTTAAAAATAAATAGTTTCACTATGTATAATTTGGCAAAAATGCTATTTAAATAAAAAATAAAAAATTATTTCTATATCTATTTTTTAAACGTTTTTACATGTTAATAAATTACATAATATATCAAAATTATGTATATATGTATTTTAATATACAAAAACGTTTTTTAATATACAAAAAATGTTCTAATATAGAAAAACGTTTTTCATATACAAAAAACGTTTTAAATATATAAAAATATTTTATAATATTATAATTACAATTAAAAAGTTGACAAAAACTTTACAACTAAAAATTAAAATTGACAATATGTAAATGAATTTTATAAACTAAAACAATAATTCAACACTAAATCATCAAAAAACTCACAAGTTTACAACACAATTCACCATTACCCTATTTAAACCACCTAATCTAACAAAATCACATTCATAAACCTATAATATATCAAGTTATATATATAAAACAAACAATTTACTTAATATAACACAAGAAAACTTACATATTTTCAGAAGAATTTAGAGAGAAGGAGGAGGAGAAATGTTTAGAGAGAGAGAGAGTAAAATTTGAGAATAAATTTCCAAAAGATCAAATCTGTATAATTTATTGAGATTTTCCTACGGATTTCCGACGAAAAATGCCGTCGGAAATCCCTCCGAATTTCCAAAATTAACCGCGAAATTGAAATAAGTGAAATTTTTTTTTTGCGGTTTTCCAAAAATTTGGCTGTCAAAATCCAAAATTCAAAATCCGTCAGAAATTTCGGACGGATTTCCCACGGTAATTATTAAAAATATATATATGTTAAGCCTTTGGAAATCCGTGGGAATTTTTCCACGGATTTCCTAGGGTTTACGGTATAAGGTATGCAAAATCGATGTAAATGACGTCAGCATGCATTATATTGAAAGAACAATGTCATCACCCAACTATAACATGTTTAAACTTATGTATGTGTAATGTACAAAACATATATACACAAACGGGAATAACTCTAGTGATATATACTATAACTTAAACTAGAAGTTGCGAAACTCTTATCTAGAAGTTATGACATTCTAAAATGAAAGAAAGTTAAATATTTATCATATTGTTTGATCAACTATATCTTATATATAACGTACTTTGTAGGATTAGCTTTCTGAATATTATGATTGAATTTTGTAACTCTAAACCACATTCCCTAGGAATTCCGTAGGAAATTTTCCCACGGATTTCCAATGGAATATGTAAGCCGTCGAAAATCCGTGGGAAATTTCATACGGATTTCTTAGGAAATATGATTTGCGGGTATATTTGCTATTTTTTTCCTTCCGATTTCTGACGGATTCAAATTCCCACGGAATTCCGACTGTTTTTCCGATTAATTCCCAACAGTTTTATTTTCCGTCGAAAAATTCCCACCGATTTTGGACGGCTTTTCAGCCATGGGAAATCGTCCAAAATCCGTCTGAATTCGGTCTGAATTTTCCGACGGCTAAAAATCCGTCCGAAATTGCATTGTTTTCTTGTAGCGAAGTGCACCCACTCAAATTTTTATAACCAATGTAATTTTTTTAAGATCTAAACTATTGCCTCCATACCAAAGATTGTTTTTGCCCCCATCGATTTTTTAATCTCAAATTATTGCCTTAAAAATAATTTAAATGGACCCACTTTTAAGAAATTCATTAATATTAATTTATTCATTTAAAAGTATCTAAACTTAATAACTTGATTTTCTAATACAAGAATTCCATTTTTCTTATTAGTTTCATCTAAATTTTCGGTATACTCATTTATTTATTTTTCAATTTAACAATTTTTATAGATGTAAAATTTTATGAAATTATTAGATTCATCATTATATATATTTTTAATTTTAGAATGTAATTTTATTTACGATTGGTAATATGAATCATTTAATCATTAAAATGAGTTTTTATAACGAACATAATGAAAAACAGTTCCAAACAATCAGATCGAACATCAATTTACAATAATTTATTTATTTATTTTCATAAATAGAATTATTCTAAATTTTTTTTTATATTTTTATGATAAAAAATTATATTATTATATATATATAGTATTTAATATTTTAAAATTTTTACCTCTAGTCCCAAATTTTTTTAGATCCGCCCTTGAGTGTGAGGCCAGTGGATCAGTGACACTTCTATTTTGAACAAGAACTAAGCACAAACACGTCTGTTCTATTTTCATTTTGAGAAATTAAAGTAATTAGTTAAATAAAATTTGGCTTATATATGGTATGATCATAGAGTGCATTATAAATTTGTCTATGGCATAGATTGTTTACGTAATAATAAAATTAGAAAAAGTAGGGAAAGTGGACGTGGAGTCTTCTAGATTCATACAATTCTTCATGAAAAAGTTATGGGAGAGTAATCTGGTATTTTTTTTTTTTTTTTTGATAAGTATTTGAATTTCATTGAAAATGAGAAGGTTTGTAAATTTTACAAAAAGGTTTACACAAATAGGAGAAGCTTTGCCAAAAAAGAAATCGAGTTTGATTTCACACTTAGAAGTATATTAAATAACCAAATAAATATTCAAGACCACGTGGTTTGTAGAATGGATAATGACTCGTAACCTAAATTACGGATAGAGATCGAGTTTTACCATTAAATAAAAATTGATATGAATTTTTTTTTCATTTTAAACATTTTAAATAATAAAAATATTTTGTGACAAAAAAATAAATAAATAAAATTTAGTAGTTTACAAAATTTAGTCTAGATTTTGATATTCAATTATCAAAAAGATTAAAAAAATATAGCGGTTAGCAATTATTATATTTTAGATTATTAAATTTATTGTTGTTTTACCTAAAATGTTTAATCTCTTCTCATTCGATGGTGCGATGCGATTGATTTTTACTTGTAAATTGTAGTTTTCTTGTTACGTCTATTATTCCTCTGTATATATTGTTTCGTATAAAGGTGGATGGAATTTTTTTTTCATTGTAAGTGAATTTGTTAATATATAACTATCCACTTTAACTAAGCGGTGGCGGCATAATAATAAAATGGTTCAGGGAAAAGAGAAGGAGTAAACTCTTCTAATCTGAGTTCAATTCTTTCTGAAAACACGTTCACTTTCATATGGTCAGTCGAATTGGTGTCATGCTTTAGGTCTATTAGAAAATCCGGTGAATAGGCTACTCGACGGTTATACTTATCTTGAAGAATTAGTCCGATGATAAAAATTCGGATAAATTTTGTTATAAAAAAAAAAAAAAAACTATCCACTTTGTTTTATTTTAGTATCTTGTTGACTTTTGAACATATTAGAGTTTATCAATCAATTTCTCATTAAGCTTAGAAAGATCTCTGTACAATGTCTTATATAGTCTTTACAGCATCAACATAGCTTAGAAAGTAAGCAACTAACGTCTAATAAACTCTTCTAACGTCTCTTAATAACTTCCGTTAGTTCCTCTGTTATCTCCTTTAACAGCTGTAACTTCCACTGTTACTTCCTCTGTTACGCTGTAACTTCCTCTGTTGCTTCTTTAACACTAATAGTCCCCCTCAAGCTTGGAGTGAAAATGTTTGAAACTCCTAGCTTGCTAAGTAAATGTCGAAATTGTCCAGGGAATAGGGGTTTAGTAAGAATATCAGCTACTTGACAATCTGATCTGACATGAAGTAGTTTGAGAGAACCATCTGCAACTTTCTCCCTAACACAATGACAATCCCTTTCAATGTGTTTGGTGCGTTCATGGAACACGGGATTGTTCCCAATATGAATAGCAGCCATGTTATCACAGTAAAGCATAGTTGGACCTTCAATGGGAATGTGCATGTCTTGTAATAAGTTCCTCAACCATGTAATTTCTCGAACTGCCAAAGCCATACTGCGATATTCAGCCTCAGCTGAAGAACAGGAAACCATCTCTTGCTTCTTTGACTTCCAAGAGATGAGAGAATCCCCAAGAAACATACAATATCCTGTGACTGATCTGCGTGTGTCAGGACAAGCACCCCAATCAGCATCAGCAAATCCTTTCAACTCTAATTTGGAATGAGATGAATAGAATAATCCTTGACCTGCAGTGCCTTTGATGTATTTTAAAAGTTTCAAAACAGCCTGATAGTGAGGTACACGAGGAGATGATGTATACTGAGCCAATTTGTGAACAGCAAAGCATATATCAGGTCGTGTTATAGTCAAGTAAATCAGCTTGCCTATGAGACTTCTGAATGATTCAGGGTCAGGGAGTAAATCACCATCATCTTTAGACATCTTTAGATTTGGCTCCATAGGAATAGAAGACGGCTTGGAACTTAATAAACCAGCAGAATCAACCAACTCCAAAGCATACTTTCTTTGACAAACTGAGATTCCTTCAGAAGATCTTGCTATCTCCAGTCCAAGAAAGTATCGTAGAGGACCCAAATCTCTGAGTTTGAAACTAGATTTGAGCTGAGATTTTAACTCCTCTGCAGCTTCCTCTCTGTTACTTGCTATGACAATATCATCCGCACAGATCAATACAAGTAAAACCGTGGAGCTAGTCACTTTGGTGAAGAGAGTGTAATCTGAATATCCTTTTTTAAAACCAAAACTATCCAGTGTCTCAGCAAATTTCAAATACCATTGGCGAGAGGCTTGTTTTAATCCATATAAGGATTTTTCCAACTTACAAACATCATTTTCAGGTAGTTTGTCCCCCTTTCGAGAAGCATATCCAGGTGGTAATTTCATGTATATCTCTTCCTCTAGATCTCCATTCAAGAAAGCATTGGATATATCAAGTTGAGATAAACTCCATCCCAATACTGCAGCAACTCCAAGTAACATTTTGACAGAAGTAAGTTTAGCTACTGGGGAATATGTGTCAACATAATCAAGACCTTCTTTTTGAGTATAGCCTTTAGCTACTAAACGAGATTTATGTCTCTCAAGACTTCCATCTGCCAAATACTTCAATTTATAAACCCATCTGCATCCTATAGCATGTTTACCAGGAGGAAGAGACATAATAGTCCATGTATTAGTATCCTCAAGAGCTTCTACTTCAACATCCATTGCACCATTCCACACATCATGCTATTTGGTCTCAATATAAGAAGAAGGTTCAAACTCCTTTGTGATAGCGGTTAGAAAAACCTGATATTGAGCTGACAAGTTATCATAAGAGACATAATTGCAGAGAGGATAAGGAATGTCTGAACTGAAGTTATAGCAATGGTAATCTTGGAGATAGGCTGGTTGTTTTATCTGTCTCAATCTGCAGTCCACTGTTACTTCCTCTGTAGAAGTGTCTATGGCAATCACTTCTTCTGAAGATTTTAAAGAACTGTCTGCAGAATTAGAAGATTCAGAGATGTTTTCTTCAAACATCTGTTCATCAGGAGTAACACGATCATTGTCTGATGAATAAGGTTCAACATTTGCAGAAACATGAGGAAACAAGTCCTGCATAGGTTGAAGAATATCTCCATTAACGAATGGAAACAAGTCTTCGTGAAAGACAACATGTCTTGAAATGAACATAGATCGTGTCTCAATATCAAGAAGCTTGTATCCCTTATATCCAGTAGGATATCCGAGGAAAATACATGCTTTGGCTCTTGGAGCAAATTTGTGTCTCTGATGTGTAGATGTAGAAGCATAAGCCAGACATCCAAAAGATTTCAATGCTGCATAATCAGGAGCATGTTTCATCAATATCTCAAATGGTGACTTATTGGATAGTTGTTGAGTAGGCAGTCTGTTAATAAGAAACACTGCAGTCATAATGCAATCACTCCAATATTCAAGAGGAATTTGAGATTGAAACATGAGGGCTCGAGCAATATTCAGCAAGTATTGATGTTTCCTCTCAACCACTGAGTTTTGTTGAGGTGTCTCAGGACATGAGTGATAAGCAATGATACCTTTGTCTTTGTAGAACTGAGTGAAGTTAAACTCAGGAGCATTGTCTGAACGAAACAAAACCAGGAAAAACAGTAATAGCCTCTGATTTGTTTCTGAGAAGATAAATCCATGTGGCTCTGGAATGATCATCAACGATCGTAAGGAAAAATCTGTAACCATCATGAGAGGGAACAGCAAAGGGACCCCAAGTGTCAATATGTATCAACTCAAAAGCTTTATTTGACTGATTGTTGCGAGAAACAAAATGCAAATATTTCTGCTTTGCCAAATGACAAGTCTTACAATGAAACTGACTTGTATTTTTATTATTTGGTAAAGAAATTTGCAGAGAATCATATATAGATTCAAGCTTTTGTTGAGAGGGATGACCCAAACGATGATGCCAAGTCTCTGGGTCATTCTTGATGTTGACACATATAGTAGGATGAAATTCTTCTGATGGTTGAAACTGCAAATCCAGGAAGTATATATTTGAAACCAGTTTACCTCTCCCAATCATCAATGCCCTTGTAAGATCCTGAATTTCACACCCATAAGAATCAAACCAAACTCCACATTGAATTTGTTTAGTTAATGAGCTCACACTTAGAAGATGAAATTTAAACTGAGGTATGAACAGGACATTGTGAAGAATAAGGTTATCACTGAGTTTGACAGTTCCCAAACCCTCGATCTTCACAGCTAAACCAGTAGGCAATTTCACAGTTGTATCATGTAAAGGAGTATAATGTTGAAACAAACTCCTATCATATGATACATGATGTGTAGCACCAGTATCTATCACCCAAGTATTCATGTTCACAACCTTATCAGAGAGAGAATAAAAGTAATTGGATGATTTATTCTCTGTAGATAGGGAACATAATATAGAAGGGTAGAAAATACCAGATATCTGACATATTGTAGGAGGAGATTTGCTTGGACCAGCTGTATCATTGACCTCAGTGATAGTAGCAGTAGTAACTGTGTGAGGTTGGAGCTTAGAGCTAAGATAAGCCACTAAGTGTTGAATCTGATCCTTAGAGAGAGCAACACCCATGTCAGATTCTGCAGAAGCATCTGTTAAAGCAAGATTTGCTGAAACAGGAACAGATATTATGGGAGTTTGTCGTTGATACTTTGGTTTCCAACCAGGAGGATAACCATGAACCTTGTAACATCTATCAACAACATGACCAGCTAAGCCACAAAAGGTACATGTTGGTCGAGATCGTTGATAACCATTTTCAGAATTTTGCTTCTGATAAGAGTTAGTAATCTGACTTTTGACTTGAAATGCAGAAGGATTTGGATTCGTGATTATCCTCTGTCGCTGAGACTCATCTGATTCAAGCATATTATACATATCAGATAGGCTTGGTCTAGGCTTCATATTCAATATCTGACCCCTGATATTTGAAAAATCATCATTAAGTCCCATGAGAAACTGAGTAATACATGTGGTCTCAAGATCATCCGGCAGCTTCATGACTTGAGAACATCTACAACCACCATTCTCCATCAAATTCTTAGTACAAGCCAGTTGTTCCCACAAAGTAATCTTCTTAGTATAATAATCAGACAGAGACATTGTACCTTGACGAAGAGTACAAATTTCTTGTTCCAGATTATAGATCTGTGGAAGATTGCTTTTGTGAAAACGTCTGTGTAAATCATCCCAAATACCAACAGCATCTTGGAAGTAGAGTATACTAGCATATATCGTCTTAGAAACAACGTTGAGAATCCAAGCTTTAACCATACTGTTACATCTACACCAGATTCTGTAAAGAGGATCAGATTCTTGAGGTCTTGGAAGAGATCCATCAACGAAACTGATTTTGTTCTTAGCTTCAAGACTAGTACGCATAGTAATGATCCACGAATTGTAATTATCTCCATTAAGAGTCTCAGAAACAATCGTCATTCCAGGATGATCACCAGAATGTAAGAAAAAAGGATTATGATGACTATCGATCGAATCCGAACCTGGAGAAGCTTGATTCATGTGGATCGGAATTGTATTGCGATCTGAGTTGCGAGATCCAGTAGCGGATTGTGAGTTGATCGGTGATTCTTCATCCGAAGCATGCGAGATTGTTCGATTTATGAGCTTGGTTCCTTTTTTCCCCATTGCGATGAAGATGAGGAAAGAGAAAGATGAACACCACAAGCTGAAGTGAAATCAAAACAAATTTTCTCGGGAAAATCTGAAGAAAGAGTGAACAAATTGAAGAGAAATCGAGAGAGATTTAGTGCTCTGATACCATATTAGAGTTTATCAATCAATTTCTCATTTAGCTTAGAAAGATCTCTGTACAATGTCTTATATAGTCTTTACAGCATCAACATAGCTTAGAAAGTAAGCAACTAACGTCTAACAAACTCTTCTAACGTCTCTTAATGACTTCCGTTAGTTCCTCTGTTATCTCCTTTAACAGCTGTAACTTCCACTGTTACTTCCTCTGTTACGCTGTAACTTCCTCTGTTGCTTCTTTAACACTAATAGAACAATGATCAACTTTTAAAAAGAAAGAGCCTTTTCACATTAGTTCTCTCGCCAATCCGAATTGATCGTTTTGAGTCTTGATGATGATTTGTTAACATATTCGGACCATGCTCATATGATATTTGGACAAGTTTCATGCTAGTTAGCCATTAGTAGGCTGCTCCAAACTTTAATATTCCAATTTTATTAATGAGGATTTATTCCATAAAGGTCCTCAACATGAGACGTAGAAAAACCGAATAACATATGTTATTCGGTCGGACCATATAAGAGACACATTTAAACGGTAGATAAATAGGGTTTATAAAAACCATACTAGGGTTTGTTTTTTATTTAGACTTCTCGTCAATTTGGGGGGTTTGCTTCAATCCTTCAGAGGCTGAAGCATTACCGGTAAGCCGTGTTGCGGGTGGACAACGAGGTGATTCACGGCGAATCTATTTTTTTTAGTTATGATCAGAGCTCTGTTTGAAAGCTTCATATGTACATATATATGCTATAAGACAGTTTGACTAACTGGTAAGGGTTGTGAAGGAATTTCTTCATCTTGAAGAGAGAATTTTGGTCATTTTGGTTACAGAAATATATAACTAAAGATGTGGTGATTTTGAATTTTTGTTGAAAGTTAAATAATAGATAAGAGAGAGGAGACAGAGATGTCAAGTCTTTTTTGTACATTAGCAAAACGCTACCTAACCCCTTTTTTTGTTTTTTTGGTCAAAAGGACCACTAATATTTATTGTCAAAACCAACCACAAAACTGTCGAAATGACAAGTAGGTCTACTCGCCGTGGAACGTTTAATGAGAGAGATGCAAACTACTTATTGTGGAAACCAACTACCCGATTGCTCCACAAAAATAAAATATTTATTGCCAAAACCAGCATGGAGCCACTAGAAACTTAACAAAACGCTACCTAACCACTTCTTCTTTTTTTAGAAATTATAAAGATCCTTTTTCCCCGTAAAAGAACTCAATCTTTAGAAAGACAACGGTGTGAGAAATCGGACTTTAATAAACTCACAACTTGGGCCAAACTTGGACTAACTCCGAAAGCAGTTCAAGGTTTGTTATCATGTTGGGTTCAAGCTAGGGTTTGGCCCAGTTGAATGTTTTCCGATCCTTCATAATTGATATTGTAGATCCACCATAAATATAGCGTTGCGGCCGTGAACTAACAAACTTTGTGTTCTTAATATCTTAACAATTGACGAGTGATTAAAGAATAAATTCTTAACAATTGATATCAGAGTTCAGGCTCTTTGATTCATGGATTCGACGTTGACTGCAAGCTCTCGGAAGGAAAAAGGAATCGATTGAAGTGTAAAATAATTGGGCTTCCGTCATGGGATGTATTATTTAATTTCAGTTGGGCCAATTATTTTCAGTTTTCTTCCTACTCGGCCAGCGAATGGGATGTTTTATGTTTACTTCTCTCTCGATATGAGCTTCATATACACGTTTGGGCCTGATCTTTTTGGTCAAGCGCAGCTGGGCCAAGCAGTTTTCTTAGTACAAAAGGAAAAAAATTAGGTGCAAGACCCGTCGATATATAAAGGCAGAGAGGATTCGAAGAGAAGCTAGGATTGGATATTGGATATTAGAAATATGATGGGTTGAAAGGGGTTGGATATTAGGAATTGACCCACAGAGAGTTGAGTGCACAATGGTTAACACTAAAATAAAAACAAAGCTAAGAAAAATCAGATTGGTTGGTTGTCACAAATAACTAAAAGCAGTACATTAAATTGGTTGTAGGTTATAAAATTAAAGCGTTGGGTATTCAGAGAATTCTTAGGGACTCATGGACCGATTTATTCAAACTAGATTCATAGAGAAAATCGAATCTATTCGTTCTAGAACTCGAGACACTGTAATATGACTAACCCACTCTCGTGGCAGATGATCAACTATATCTAAGTTGTCCTATTAATCAACTCTTTTAGTCAATAACATAAATAAATAAGCAATACTTCTAATCAAGTTAGATATGTTCACAAGAACCCATGAATCAACTCTCGCAGTCCATGGAATTAAGCTCGTCTCAATTCAATTCCAGTTAATCAATCAAGTGATGTGCAAGCAATGATTGCCTAAGATCAGTTACTAGATGATCAGAAAAATAACATGTATAAATGAACAGAAATAGACGAAGAACTAGCCTCATCAAAGCGTCACTCTAATTACATAAACCTATTTATCGAGCCATGAGATCCCCTTTAGAAATCACTAGTCCCAACAAGAGATCTACTTAATCATTATCAAGCAAACAAAAAAAAAACAGTAGAAAACATAATCATTAAGATCACTAGAGTTCATCAAACTTCTCCGTAGAGGTACAAGAGGATCAAGAATCGAAAGCTGAGATTCTCTCTTCATCTTCTTTATCTCGTCGAAGTTTCCGTAAAAGATTCTGTATTTTGGGCCTGAGATTCCTTGTTTCTTGAATCTTCTTGTCAACATTAATGGCTTCCAAACAAGGATCTTAAAAGCGTCATATATCTTACAAACAACAAGGAGCAAGACAAGTAGTGCAAAGATGTGATGAATCGAGATTACGAGCTCCATTGAAAGAACAAAAAAAAGTGTTTTTTTCTTTCTTTTTGGCTGTGTATAATTTTTGGTTTAGTGTTTGAAGTTTTACACTATATAATGACATGAATATATAACTTTTACGCTTAAATTTGTGAAAATAAGTGTGAGCGGGGAGGATGTACTTGCATTAAGGAGGGGCAAGTGCACCCACTCCAAATTTTTATAACCAATGTAATTTTTTAAAGATCTAAACTATTGCCTCCATACCAAAGATTGTTTTTGCCCCCATCAATTTTTTAATCTCAAATTATTGCCTTAAAGATAATTTAAATGGACCCACTTTTAAAAAATTCATTAATATTAATTTATTCATTTAAAAGTATCTAAACTTAATAACTTGATTTTCTAATACAAGAATTCCATTTTTCTTATTAGTTTCATCTAAATTTTCGGTATACTCATTTATTTATTTTTCAATTTAACAATTTTTATAGATGTAAAATTTTATGAAATTATTAGATTCATCATTATATATGTTTTTAGTTTTAGAATGTAATTTTATTTACGATTGGTAATATGAATCATTTAATCATATTAAAATGAGTTTTTATAACGAACATAATGAAAAATATCTCTAAACAATCAGATTAAATATTAATTTACAATAATTTATTTATTTATTTTCATAAATAGAATTATTCTAAATATTTTTTTTTTACATTTTTATGATAAAAATTTATATTATTATATATATATATATAGTATTTAATATTTTAAATTTTTTACCCCTAGTCCCAAATGTTTTTAGATCCGCCCTTGAATGTGAGGCCAGTGAATCAGTGACTTCTATTTTGAACAAGAAGTAAGCACAAACACGTCTGTTCTATTTTCATTTTGAGAAATTAAAGTAATTAGTTAAATAAAATTTGGCTTATATATGGTATGATCATAGAGTGCATTATAAATTTGTCTATGGCATAGATTGTTTACGTAATAATAAAATTAGAAAAAGTAGGAAAAGTGGACGTGGAGTCTTCGATTCATACAATTCCTCATGAAAAAGTTATGGGAGAGTAATCTGGTACATTTTTTTTTTTTTTTTTTGATAAATATTTGAATTTCATTGAAAATGAGAAGGTTTGTAAATTTTACAAAGGTTTACACAAATAGGAGAAGCCTTGCCAAAAAAGAGATCGAGTTTGATTTCACACTTAGAAGTATATTAAATAACCAAATAAATATTCAAGACCACGTGGTTTGTAGAATGGATAATGACTCGTAACCTAAATTACGGATAGAGATCGAGTTTTACCATTAAACAAAAATTGATATTGATTTTTTTCATTTTAAACATTTTAAATAATAAAAATATTTTGTGACAAAAAAAAATAAATAAAATTTAGTAGTTTACAAAATTTAGTCTAGATTTTGGTATTCAATTATCAAAAAGATTAAAAAAATATAGCGGTTAGCAATTATTATATTTTAGATTATTAAATTTATTGTTGTTTTACCCTAAAATGTTTAATCTCTTCTCATTCGATGGTGCGATGCGATTGATCTTTACTTGTAAATTGTAGTTTTCTTGTTACGTCTATTATTCCTCTGTATATATTGTTTCGTATAAAGGTGGATGACATTTTTTTTTCATTGTAAGTGAATTTGTTAAGATATAACTATCCACTTTAACTAAGCGGTGGCGGCATAATAATAAAATGGTTCAGGGAAAAGAGAAGGAGTAAACTCTTCTAATCTGAGTTCAATTCTTCCTGAAAACACTTTCACTTTCATATGGTCAGTCGAATTGGTGCCACGCTTTAGGTCTATTAGAAAATCCGGTGAATAGGCTACTCGACGGCTATACTTATCTTGGAGAATTAGTTGGGTGATAAAAATTCGGATAAGTTTTTAGTTATAAAAAGAAAAAAGAAAAAAAAACTATCCACTTTATTTTATTTTAGTATCTTGTTGACTTTTGAACAATGATCAACTTTTAAAAAGAAAGAGCTTTTTCACATTAGTTCTCTCGCAAATCCGAATTGATCGTTTTGAGTCTTGACGATGATTTGTTAACATATTCGGACCATGCTCATATGATATTTGGACAAGTTTCGTGCTAGTTAGTCATTAGTAGGCTGCTCCAAACTTTAATATTCCAATTTTATTAATGATGATTTATTCCATAAAGGTCCTCAACATGAGACGTAGAAAAACCGAATAACATATGTTATTCGGTCGGACCATATAAGAGACATTTAAACGGTAGATAAATAGGGTTTATAAAAACCATACTAGGGTTTGTTTTTTATTTAGACTTCTCGTCAATTTGGGGGGGTTTGCTTCAATCCTCCAGAGGCTGAAGCATTACGGGTAAGCCGTGTTGCGGGTGGACAACGAGGTGATCCACCGGCGCATGCTTATACTCGCCACAGAGGCTAAGCCGGAAACGTTGAAGAATCATAGTGAGCACAGTCTTAGCTTCCATCATGGCAAAGTTTTGGCCAATGCAAACTCTTGGTCCCACTGAGAAAGCGAGGAGAGCGTTTGGGTGATTAGCTGCTAGGGATTTGCCGTTTTTGAACCGCAGCGGGTTAAATTTTTCGGCGTCGGATCCCCAAATGGCCTTGTCGCTATGCATCTTATAAAGCGGGAGCATTACGGTTGTGCCCTTGGGAATCTCTAGGTTTCCTATCTTCAAATCTTTTGATGCTTCTCGGGACATAAATGCTACTGGCCCGTACAGGCGGAGCGACTCCATGAACACCATGTTCATCTGCAAGATATAAACATGTTTCTTCAACCACAAGAAACCCTTTCTTCAACCACAAGTAAACCCTTTGAAATAAGAAAACACTGATTACCAGTTTGAGCTTGGAGAAAGTGTCTAAATCTGGAATCTTGTCTTTACCGCATTCTTTGAAGATCTCTTCTCTGAGTTTCTCCTGCCAGTCTTGGTGCAAGCTCAGCAACATCGTTGTCCATGTCATTAGATTCGAAGTAGAATCATATCCAGCGAAGAAGAAAGTCTTGCATTCATCCATGATCTCTTCAATGCTCAGCTTTCGTTCGTTCTTTTCAGAATCGCAAGATTTCAACATGATTCCCAGAAAATCATCTCCAATATCATCTGATTTTGATTGTAGTCTCGAATCTACGATTTTCTTGACTGCGTTCTTCAGTTTCCTTTCCAGCTTCCATATCCGAAAGTTCAAAGGCGTAGGAAGGTACCTTAGAATACAAGAAACGAGACCAATATTCTTCAAATCTTTAGAATCTTGTCTGAATAGAGAACTGAAAACAAGAACTGATAGCGATTTACTTACTGGGTTCCATGGATGAAGATGTTAGTGAGAGAAGTAGCACGACAGTTTTTAAGCTCTTCTTGTGCTCTAAACACTTCGATTCCTTGGGCGCAATTGCTTCCAAACGCAGCGGTTGCTATAATATCAGCGGTTAATCTCTTAAACTCTCTGTTCATCTCCATCTTCATCACATTTGGCTCTCTCTCTTCCTCATTCCTCTGTTCTCTCCACTCATCTAACATCTTCAATGTGCAATCAACCATCATCTGATCAATAAAATGAAGAATCACAACAACATTAGATTACGTTTCTCTTCTCTAAGGGTTAGTTTCTCGAGTTGGGAAAGAAGGATTAAAAGACCTTGAGCCTATTGATGGAGAAAGCAGGATTCAATATTCTTCTGTGGCGAACCCAGTCATCACCTTCGACTAGGGCAAGTCCTTTGATGCCGACAAGTTTAAGGAACTCGGGTCTTATCTGTGGTTTAACAAAGAAACCTAACTTGTTCGACAAGATATTCTTGGCAAGTTCAGGATCTGAGATGCATATCCTCGGCTCTGTTCCGTTCCAGTAAAGAAACGTGTCTCCTAATAATATATACCACAGATAACTTGTGTGTTACGCGTCCTCCTCTTAGGAAAATTCATTTTCTAATAAAATAAAAGATGAACAAAGAGAGAGAGAGATCTAGAGAGATGGGAAAACGGCACCGTATTGAGACATCCATTGTTGATAATGAGGAAAAATACGAGGAAAGACATCATTGGAGCTTGGATCAAGAATCGAAAGCTGAGATTCTCTCTTCATCTTCTTTATCTCGACGAGGTTTCCGTATAAGATTCTGTATTTTGGGCCTGAGATTCCTTGTTTCTTGAATCTTCTTGTCAGCATCAATGGCTGCCAAACAAGGATCATAAAAGCATCATATATCTTGAGAACAACAAGGAGCAAGACAAGTAGTGCCAAGATGTGATGAATCGAGATTACGAGCTCCATTGAAAGAACAAAAAAAAAAGTGTTGTTGTGCGTATACTTTAGCATAATGACATGCATATATAATGTAAAATAAGTGTTAGACCAGTGAATCAGTGACTTCTATTTTGAACATGAAGTAAGCGCAAGCACGTCTGCTTATATCCAATCCAATTTGAGAAAAAATACTTTAACTAAATAAAGTGTGCCTAGATTGATAGAGTGGAAGTCTACATTTGTAGAGAGTGGATTCTAAATTTGTCTACAGAGCATAGATTGTTTACGTAATAATAAAATTAGAAAAGAATCCTTTTGGGTTACATCCGACGGTGCGATGGGTACATGAAAACGTTTGAAGAAACGGGTAAATTAAACTTTGAAACAATTTTTTTCAAAATATTAAAAGACGGATGTTCTAGACGTGAATGTCAATCAGATATGTTGGCCGAGATAGTTAAAGCAAAAGCAAGAAATGGAGGTTTGGAGGAAGAAGGAGTCGGCCATTCATAGGTACCATCCTTAGGTTTGCCTTCCAGACGAAGAGCTCCTGTGTCCAAATCTTTCACCTGAAAATACGTAGATGTAAATGTAACCGCAACGCCGTTAGTAATACATAACTGAAAAATAGAGATAAGATTTTTTGCAAGAGATGGAACGCAAAGAATATTTTTTAGAAAAAATGACTAGTATAAGAGGGAAGTAATGATGAATCAATACGAAAAATCTGTAAGCCGGAACCATCTCCATGTATTATGTCATTATGGCCTTGGTACGGGTTATGAACAGATAGGTTGATCAGATCGGATGTCATATGGTGAGAAGCATCGGTATCGACAAGCCAAGTGGAGGAGTCAGACATCATGGCTGGATTAGCGCGTGGTTGCCATGAATGTGGAGATGGTGACGGTTGCCATGGCTGAGAGGATGGTGATGACTGTCATGGCTGTGACGGAAGAGAGCTACCACGAACGATTCAGGACAATATTTAGCCAAGTGTCTTTGTGTTCAGCACGCCTGACATCGAACGAGATATGGTCTAGCACCACCACGAGGATGGTTCTGATTGTTGCGATAATTCTGGTGGGAATTGCTACGATTATTTTGATGTTGATAACCGCGATTGTTCCATGTTGGACGAGGTCTTGTGTCTGTGGCGTTGGCAACGATAGGCACAATGGAGGAAGAGGACTCCGTACATAGAATCATTGCTTCACGATTAAGAAGACGTTCATGAAGCTCGGTGTACGAAATTGGTTTGTCACAGCCATTCACTGCGTCGATCTCCAGTTTGTACTCTTCACTTATACCTGCAAAGATCTGCTCCGTGAGGTCTTCTTGGTTCATAGGACTGCCGAGTGAGGCTAGCTCGTCAGTCTTGGCTTTGATGATCTTGAGATACTCTGTAATTATCTTTGTCCCTTTGAAACAAGATCTGATCTGGAATCTGAGTTGGCGGAGATGTCCACGTGTTGGATTGCCAAATGTTGAAGCAAGAATGTTCCAGACTTCAGATTGCAGAGGCAAGGAGTTCACACCAACGAGAGCACTGTATAAAGGCGCTTGACGACGCCAGGGAGCATAGGTGGGATTGGTAGTGGATTGACCAGCAACTATAATGGTGGCAGAAGGAGTTTGATCAGATTCTTCGAGAAAGCCTTGTAGTTTATGTCCTTCAAGCAAGGCACGAACTTGTTTGCTCCACATTAAGTAGTTCAGATTTGTAAGTTTGGTCACGCTCGATATATTGACGAACAAAAGAATGCTTTGAGGGTTCTGAGCATTGAACACAGATGTGTGCTCAACTGAGGCAGGACTTTCGGTAGTCATAGAGAAGAAGAAAGGATTTGAGATGTGAGAAGTACTGGAAAGAAGAAAACAGAAATACACGTTAAAGAAAAAAAAAATTTGACGATGTAGAGAAGAGGAAGAAGAAGAAAGAGGGAGGCGCAAAAAAAAAGATTTAGTTTAGAAGCGTCACTGCTCTGATACCATATTGAGATATGGAAAAAGGATAAAAAAATATTATTGATAATCAGAGGCTCTGTTATATACACAAGTTAAACTAAGAGAAAGGAAAGAGTATATACGACAATTACTAGGAGTAATTGGTGGAATAATTACATAGATTGCTATTTACTCTAATAAATTGCATTCATAAGAAAATTTATTTTGTTAAGTCCCTTATTTATTCCTCGGTATGTATATACACATTTAAAAAGAAGATCAAAACTTTATATTGTAAGTGAATTTTGTTACAGATGACATCTTGTTTGTGTGTAGAGCTAAAGTGGAAGAAGTTAAGGCTTTCCAGCACATATTGAAGATGTACGGTGATGCAATGGGCCAGATTGTCAACCTCTCTAAGTCCTCCATTTCCTTTGGTTCTCTAATAGAGGAGGGTCTTAAGGCTGAAATCATTGAAACCACTGGGATTGTGAGTGAAGGTGGAGCTGGTTCGTATCTGGGCCTTCCAGAATGCTTCAGTGGATCAAAAGTTGAGATGCTAGCTTTTATTCAGGACAGAATGAAGTCAAGGTTGTCAGGTTGGTTTGCTAGAATTCTGTCTCAAGGGGGTAAAGAAATTCTCTTGAAATCGGTTGCAATGGCGTTACCAGTGTATGCCATGTCTTGTTTTAGGCTCCCTAAGACTACTTGTGCTAAGTTAACTAGTGCATTGTCTGATTTTTGGTGGAACTCTAGAGAAGAAAAAAAAAAGATTCATTGGGTAAGTTGGGAAAAACTTTGCCTTACCAAGGCTCAAGGGGGTTTGGGGTTCAAGGATATAGAAGGTTTCAACCAAGCCTTGCTTGGGAAACAGGCTTGGAAAATAATTCAGAACCCTGAATGTTTGGATGCAAGGTTCCTTAAGAGTCGGTATTTTGATAACACTGAGTTTCTAAGTGCTGTGGAAGGTAAGAGACCATCTTTTGGGTGGAAAAGCTTGATGTATGGGAGAGAACTCTTGAAGTTGGGGCTTAAAAGGAAAATTGGGAATGGTAGGTCTCTTTTTGTCTGGTCTGATCAATGGATAGAGGGAGAAGTGATGAGAATGCCATTGATGAAGACTATGAGGATTGATATTAATCTGAAAGTTCATGATCTGATTGACCATTCAACCAGAAGATGGAATGTTCTTAAGCTGAATGACTTGTTTTACCAGGAAGATATTAATCGGATTAAGAAGATGAAGCCGGTGCTTACTAAATTAGATTTCTGGATTTGGAAACACAACCGAAGTGGAGAGTACACTGTCAAATCTGGATATTGGGCTGTTAATAATGTGAAGCATGCTATGTGTATTTTTGATGCTGAAATGAAGCCATCTATCAATCTATCAATCCGTTGAAAGAAGAGATTTGGAGATTACATACCAATCCTAAAATAAAGACTTTCTTATGAAAAACGCTTAGTGAAGCTCTCCCAGTTGTGGATATTATCAACAAAAGAGGTTTGTCTTTAGATATTCGTTGCCAAATATGTGGGTTAGAAGGGGAATCTATCAATCACGTCATATTTTCATGTCCCATAGCTAGACAAGTCTGGGCGCTGTCTGATTTGCCTTCTCCTGAGTTTGGGTTTGATAGTAATGACTTCCTTAAAAATTTCTCCTTTTTGTTGACATCTTATAAGAACAGCCTATTACCTATTAGTACTAGAAGAATCATTCCTTGGCTTGTTTGGTACATTTGGAAGAATAGAAATGGGTGGCTCTTTGAAGGAAAGCTGTTTTTAGCAATTGAGGTGGTTAAAAAAGCAGGTGAAGAAAGAGATCAGTGGACTGAGGCACAAGCTATTGAAGAAAGAGCTAAAGTGAGAGAGGAGGAACATAGTTTAGTATCTGTTAAAAATTGGTCTAAACCTCCGGAACAATGGTTGAAGTGTAATGTTGGCCTCTCTGTCTCAAAAAGGAAAAAGTTGATTGGTGCTTCTTGGGTTCTAAGAGATGAGAGAGGATCGGTCATTTTGCACAGTAGAAGATGTTTTGTTTGGCAAGAGAATGTGGAAGAGGTTAAGCTTATGGTTTTCTTATGGGCAGTGGAAAGCATGGTTTTTCATAGAGTTAACAAGATAATTTTTGCTTCTGAATGTCCGGAGTTAGTTGGTGCTGCAACAAGACCAAAGGCTTGGCCATCTTTTGCTTTTTAAGCGGCTGAGATTATGAGGGCTTTGGAAGGCTTCAAAGTTTGGCGGGTGGTTTTGGAAAACAAGGAAGCAAATAGAGGAGCATGTCTCATTGCGAGAAGTGTCACATCGTGTGAATTGTTACAATCTTATGTTTCGGTGAGCTTTCCATCTTGGCTTCAACAATTTTTTGTGGATGAGAGTGGGTAGTCCTCTATGGTAGCTGTCGTGCTAATTTTTTGGGTAATTAGGAATGAAAAGTTTGGTCAGAAAGACCCTTGTGTATCACAAGCAAAATATGTTAGATAGTTGTTTTTAAGGCATTTTTCTTATAAAGAGTTTTTTGTTGGTAATATGGTTATATAAATGTTTTTTTAGATGAAAAAAAAAAAAAGTGAATTTTGTTAAGACACTTAACTATCCACTTTCTTTAACTTTAGCATCTTTGTTGACTTTTAAACTTTTTAAAAGAAAGAGTATTCACATTAATTCTTTTGCAAATCCTAATAGATTGTCTTAACGACGATTTGTTGTTAAAATATCCGGATCATACGTTCCGTGTTAGTGATCCGTTAGTAGTTTTTATTTTTTGTTGGGTAAAATATCATATATATATTAATAAAGGAGACATTCAAAGAAAAAATTTTAGATGTCAAACAATAAGTAAATTAAAAAATATATTATTTAATTTTAACCATTTTTAAGGGTGGAAATCTTTACATATTCTCATTAATTTTATAACATAAGCTCATTAATACATGTTTTACAAATTTAAGACCAACTAAATATAATATTTTAGATTTGCCATATCTATTTTAAAATTTTATGATATATTAACAACTTTTTAATTATTACGAAGATTAATTTAGACGAAAAAAATAAAGATAAATTTTACACTTAAAATATATTGAAATAAATAATATTTGCATATTTTTAATTAATTTTACACATAAAAATATTAAAATTAATGGCATTAACACATGTTTGATTAAAAGTATTTAATTTTATTACATGTATGCATAGTATATATCATTTTGTACTATAGATATTAAAAATTATATACTTTATTATACATATTTAATTATTAAAAAATTATATATGTTAAAATCGATTCGTCAATCTATTTAATCATTTAATCGTTGGATCAAAATATAGTTTTCTATTTAATTCACGAGAGCAAAATGTTACAAAGCCATTAAGGCAGGCCCCGTGGCTAAAATAGCCCATCACACAAAACATTTTTAATAAAAGCGAAACCCAAATCAAGTTGAGAAGGCCTAGTATTAGGCCCAAATCCAATACGAGCGCAATGTTCTTGTTGCTTACCAAGATGATCGAGAGAAGAAGACGAAGGGTTAAGGAGAATTGTGGGGATGCAAAGATGCATAGAGAGAGAGAGAGAAGATCTGCATAGATTGGTTTGAGAACCAAAGCTGTAGCATGTCGATATTGATTCTGGGAGCAAGTTACAGAGGAGACAAGATGCATCAGTTTGAAGCCCCCAACGATCTCTGGTAGGGTTTCTGTCTATGAAACTGTTTGTTTTGTGCTCTCTTAGTAGATAACTGATTGCTTGGCCACCATTCATTCATTGTTTGTGATTGTTAGTGTTGAGAGATAAGCTTGAACTCTTACAAAGTCTTGTGATCTTTCTTGCTCCCAGGTTCCTTGTTCCCAGAGCTCTGCTAAGGTTGCAGTAAACGGTATTCCAGCGCTTGCTGATCTTGATCAGCTTGATGGCACATGCTGAATTCCAATGCTTGACCAGAAGTTTGTGATTCCCGAGATAACAGAAGAGAGCAACTGTAATCTCCCTGCAAAAGAAAGAGATTTGACAGTCCAAGAGTGGAGCTTTGATTTTATTGACTGGATGAGGGAGGAGCACTGAAGCAAGGTGATCTTCTTTGTACACAGAAAATAACGGATAGGTAAGATCCCCGAACACAAATTTGTTGCAGTTTTAACTTGATCAACCTCAGTCTTTATCATGCACTGAGCATACATGTCTTCTGGATACTCAAGGCCAGTCCGGATCTCAATTCAAAGTCTTTCAACACTTCCAAAATGCCCTTAACAGAACAATGGGAACCATCTGTGAAGATCACACAAGTGAACGAGTCTTGTTCTTTTACATTTATAATAATGTAATAATGGTTTCAGGATTCCTAAGAATAATAGGGATAATAATAATGGTTTGAGGACTCCTGATGATAATGACAAGACTCAAGATTGTGGGAATAATGATAATGACAAGACTCAAATTGGTGGGAACAAAGAAGATGGTGGGAATCAAGAAGATGGTGGCATGAGTCAAGAAGAGCCCCATGACGAGTCCGAAGAAATGCCCTATGAAGAGCTCAAAGAAGATGAGTCGGAAAAAGATCCCCTTGAAGATTCTGCAGGTAAACACAAGGCAGAGAAAGCGTCAAAATATAAGAGGTCTCCTTATACGACTCCAGGTGAGAAGAACAACAAAGGTGGAGTGAAGAAAAAATGATAAGACTAGTATAAAAGAATGGTTTACTTTGTGTTAGGATGTTGTTGTTTAAACTTGATTTGTTTGATGTTGAATTTGATTTGTTGATGTTGCTGTTGAACTTGATAAGGCTAGTTTGATGTTGTTGAACTTGATTTGTTTTGGTGAGAGTATTAAACAAGAGAGATTTAACGAGTTCAGCTAACCAAACCGGTTATGCCTACTTCTCGCCGGAAATCTATTCCAGCTAGACTTTAACTAGAATCAATGTATCTTGAGGTTTTACAAAGATCTAGACTCTCTCTCACGTTCTTGTGCTCGCGAGTCGGTCCAAAGTCTGAGACATCTTCCAGTCTCACCACGTGAAAGTAGTTCCTGCAACTCTCCTTTGTCGCCAAGATTTCCAGTCTTTTCTCATTTGATCATCTTTGTCTCTAACGGCTAAAATTTGTTACCAAAAACATGTCTTTGCTTAAAGGCAAAAATTTGTTACCAAAAACATGTCTTTGCTTAAAGGCACAATGTGTTCCGACGGTGCTTGCCATTTAAGTCTCCAATAAATCGACTCCAATAAATAGACTTTGTAATGATAATAAAATTTATGATATCTAGAGGTTCACATAGAACTATATGCAGATACTAGTATTAACATGTGATATCTTCAACCACCTTAGCTAATCCACAAAATGTCTACTAGCAGCAACTGATTAAATTAAAAACAGGTAAGAAATATATTAAAAAACCACAATATCGGAATACTAATCATTAATCGAAAACAATGGTGATTTCTTTTTCTTCGATTGAGTCTGGATCTAGTTTCTATTCAATTCTCAGATCATCTAATAATTTTCTATTCCAAAAGATAATGGGGTTAGAGTTATTTTATTTTGGAATAAAAAATAAAATAAAGTAAAGTATAGTATAGAGTTATTATGGGTTGGAAATATTCTTAATAAAGTATAGAGGAGACGCAGACAATTTTTTTTTTGTTTAAGTGTGGACAATCTAATTACTTATTAAACTAATATTTTTGGGAGCTAATTTGGTATTTGAATTCAAACGAAATATTATAGATATGGTAAAAATGGTGGAAATAAATAAATCAATAACGATGAGAAAATTATTTATCATCCGACGGTGCATTGTGATTGATCATGGCATCTAATCTTAAATTAAAACATTTTTTCTTTCGTTATATACTCGGAGGTGACTCCCCGCGATATATACAGGATAATACATTAAAAAAAATTCAAAAAAGTTTTATATTATATTTAGATGGTATAAGTCATTTTTTTTATATTTCTTAATTTTTTTTTAGATACATGTAAGCACGTATTAGTTGGTTGATGTTATGTGAGTACTGAGTAGTAAAAAAATATTTGAATGACAATATCAAAACATTAAAACTTAAATATTAGAAATTCCATATCGGAAGTTATGATGGGATCTAAGTAGTATATAAGAGATCTGAGCCAATCCACTCATCAAT